>OY804584.1:93766030-94131030 GCA_963680875.1 Bathymodiolus brooksi | reverse complement strand
GAGGCTATTACAGCCAGGGGTCGATTTAATGCTTCAAATCGTTATTAAAAACAATCATCATTAATTAAACACAGAACCCGGGACATGGAGACATTTTACGATGCTTGTCATGTTTAGTCACACTTCTGCGGGCATGTTACAGTCATCAAATATCAATCATTTAATAATTATTAAATTTTTATAACTTTTATCAAATACAAAAGATGGTCTATATTGATGAAAAGAGAATTTAAACAGTGATAGTCAGCAATTTCGCCAATATAAAGAAAAGCGAACAATCATCTCTCACCTGAAACCATTGAACATAGAAAAAGGCATGTGATATGACGTTCGTAATCGAGGTCCTAATTTAGAAGAGGAGCGAATATGTATTAAGTGAATGTTCGTAACAGTTTTTCTTGTTAATTTAAACTTGTTACGAATTTATTGTTCATCGTAATTTCTCTGGCAAGGAAAGGTTCCCAACCCTACATTGTGTCCATTATTTCGTTAAAATCCAAATGTTCGCAAAGGGTAACCATTTCCTGCCTTTTATAAGACACCCGCCATGTTACTGATATAGTTAATACGTGTTGGACACCAAACAAACAGATATAAACCCGCATCCAAACAACCGAGGGTAAAGACGAACCGAACATCGTTTTGATGCATAATTCGTAACGGACATCACAACAGGGAACCCAGAAAGTAAAGACACACAATAGCAATAAGACATCAAAACAATGAACCCACAACGCAAAGACACATACTAGTAATACGACATCAAAACAATGAACCCAGAACGTAAAGACACATACTAGTAATACGACATCAAAACAATGAACCCAGAACGCAAAGACACATACTAGTAATACGACATCAAAACAATGAACCCAGAACGTAAAGACACATACTAGTAATACGACATCAAAACAATGAACCCACAACGCAAAGACACATACTAGTAATACGACATCAAAACAATGAACCCACAACGCAAAGACACATACTAGTAATACGACATCAAAACAATGAACCCAGAACGTAAAGACACATACTAGTAATACGACATCAAAACAATGAACCCAGAACGTAAAGACACATACTAGTAATACGACATCAAAACAATGAATCCACAACGTAAAGACACATACTAGTAATACGACATCAAAACAATGAACCCAGAACGTAAAGACACATACTAGTAATACGACATCAAAACAATGAACCCACAACGCAAAGACACATACTAGTAATACGACATCAAAACAATGAACCCAGAACGTAAAGACACATACTAGTAATACGACATCAAAACAATGAACCCACAACGCAAAGACACATACTAGTAATACGACATCAAAACAATGAACCCAGAACGTAAAGACACATACTAGTAATACGACATCAAAACAATGAACCCACAACGTAAAGACACATACTAGTAATACGACATCAAAACAATGAACCCACAACGTAAAGACACATACTAGTAATACGACATCAAAACAATGAACCCACAACGTAAAGACACATACTAGTAATACGACATCAAAACAATGAACCCACAACGTAAAGACACATACTAGTAATAAGACATCAAAACAATGAACCCAGAACGTAAAGACACATACTAGTAATACGACATCAAAACAATGAACCCACAACGTAAAGACACGTACTAGTAATACGACATCAAAACAATGAACCCACAACGTAAAGACACATACTAGTAATAAGACATCAAAACAATGAACCCAGAACGTAAAGACACATACTAGTAATACGACATCAAAACAATGAACCCAGAACGTAAAGACACATACTAGTAATACGACATCAAAACAATGAACCCACAACGTAAAGACACATACTAGTAATACGACATCAAAACAATGAACCCACAACGTAAAGACACATACTAGTAATACGACATCAAAACAATGAACCCACAACGTAAAGACACTTACTAGTAATACGACATCAAAACAATGAACCCACAACGTAAAGACACATACTAGTAATACGACATCAAAACAATGAACCCACAACGTAAAGACACATACTAGTAATACGACATCAAAACAATGAACCCACAACGTAAAGACACATACTAGTAATAGAACAACGCAAAAACTAAAAGATGAACAAGACAAATCACACCAAAACAAGATAGTAAACGATTAAACATCTAGGATAAGCATACACCTACCCAGATAATCAACATTGTAGGATAAACAGTCAGTCTTGATAAACAACAGCATTATATTAAACATTATTATGCAGCAGTTGTACCATCAAGATCTATTCTGGATGAAGAATACTTGAAGATAAACAATGTTAATGATATTAACATTTTATATATTAATTTAGATTCACTGCACTACACGACGGGTGCCACATGTGCAGAAGGAACTGCTTACCTTTCCGGAACACATGAGTTAACCCACGATATTGAGTGGGGTTCATGTTGCTCCATCTTAAGGTTTCTGTGTAATGATTGAGCGATCGTTATTTGTCCTTTGTTCTTTTTCTTCAGGCCATTGCATTTTCTGTCCTTCTTCAAATTACGGCTTCTGGTTACCCGTTTGGCATCTTCAAGCTTTTCTTAGATAAACATTTAATCTGCAAAACCACTAGGAAATATACTGGATTCACAACATAATTGTTTCCAAACCCAATAAGAAAATTAAAAAAAAAGATGTATACAGAGGAAAATACCGTAGTCCTAAGAAAATATTTATTACAATTTTATCCAAAAGTAAGGACAATCTTGATATGAAAAAACCTTAACAACAAGAGTACACAGACAAATGAAAACCAAGACAGAAGAACAAAAATTTGGACAAAATGAACACCTACAAAACCAGAAGTGAGAACAAGTGCACTCAATCAATCAATCAATCAATCAATCAATCAATCAATCAATCAATCAATCAATCACCACTTTTAATATCAAATCCCCATATATACTTGATAACGAAAAACTACCATATACAGTTATTGCAATCATAATGCTATACCACTGTGCTTGTTACTCATCAACGGCCGTACACAACTGTTGCTTTCAAGCTGCCATACACACTTAATTTTAACAATGTGAAGAAAGTGTTTTTTGCAAAATGTCATGGCAAAGACAATAGAAACAAAAATCATAATAACAAGGCAAGTATACAGCGTCAACATATTTATACAGTCAAACCTGTATTAAGCGGTCACCTTTTAGACAAAGAAAAAGTACCCTTTTAAGACAGGTGACATGTTAAAGGAGGTTCAATTCATATGAAATTGTTATAATAGGACAAGAAAATGTGACCTTTCAATACAGGTGACTGCTTAATAGAGGTTACTACATGGGTAGATTTGACTGTACATCAAATAAGTCTTTTCGCTAGATATTTGAAAGGAAAATAACGCCTAAGAAATACAGCAAACCAGCAATATTTTAGCTTGGCCTAAACTATTTGAGAAAAAAAAGCATAAAAATGCAGCCAACCATTATTTGCATAGTATGGCCTAAACTATTTACAAAGGTTTCTTTTAGTGACTTTTATGGATAAGATACAAATGCTTCAGTATTAAACACTTCACTAACATTGTAATGCTTCAATAAATTTTAATCCAAATAGAAAAAATAGTTATCTATCAAAAGTCATTAAAAATCTCAACTCATAGGTTTTCTCTTCCGTTCTTTAAATATGCTACACCATTGTACCTCGATGACAAAACTCGTTCAAGTGTTAAATAGCCACATCATAGAGACCATGGGGGCCGCACACAACATTTTCTCTTTGATAAACGTATTTAATCATGAATCCAACTTGAAAAAGACGTTTTATAGCTTTGGTGGATCGGTTGGGTAATTTTGACTTGTATGGGGTCGATGATATAGGCGTGTTATAGGTCATTTTTGTTCAAAAGGATTTGCTTGAAGCGTTCATTTGATTGACAGAAATGTACAAATTTTATTTCTACACGTCTATATATTTGATAATCTTCGTGTGAAGATGAATACTGAGTTACGCCCCTTTAGTAATTTGTTTTGAAGGTCTATATGTGGTCTCATTAAATTGTACGCCATATTTAGTCTCTCAGCACCCATAAAAATACCTACACAATTACGACGAATTTGTTTTCTGATTTATGTTTCGCCTTTTAATTTGAAGACCAGAATATATATGTATGAATCTTCGTATCGAGAAAACAAAATCATGTACATAACAAAAGCGTAGTTTACACGTGAATATACTATAGAAGAATCAAGCAACCTTTTATATAGTAATACAATAGAAAAACATATCATACTGCCGGTGTCATAGAGTAAACCTTCCCCCATAGTAGATTAACCCCTCGGAATATTTACTATATAGTAAACCTTCCCCCCCATGGGGGAACGTTTACTATATAGTATTTATTCCGCATAGTAAACCTTCCTACCTACTCAAATACTGCAAAATGGTTCCGTACATTTTTTTTTACCTTTTAATCATAACCGGATATAATTAATGGTATATAACAATTAAAATTAACACGATTAATGTGCTAAATTCCGAATCAATAGTAATTATCAGGATTAGGTGGGAACATTTACTATATAGCAAAATATCCGGGGGGATGATCGGCTATGGATGGGGGAATGTTTGCTATATAGTAAATTTTCCCCCGGGGGAATATTTACTATATAGTAACGTATCTGGGGGGAAGGTTTACTATATAAATATTCCGAAGGGGAATGTTTACTATATAGTATAGTAAACATTCCGGGGGAAGGTTTGATATGCGAAAGGTTTACTATACGACACCGGAACAGTTCTGAAAGGTGTTTACTATACGACACCGGAACAGTTCTGAAAGGTGTTTACTATACGACACCGGAACAGTTCTGAAAGGTGTTTACTATACGACACCGGAACAGTTCTGAAAGGTGTTTACTATACGACACCGGAACAGTTCTGAAAGGTGTTTACTATACGACACCGGAACAGTTCTGAAAGGTGTTTACTATACGACACCGGAACAGTTCTGAAAGGTGTTTACTATACGACACCGGAACAGTTCTGAAAGGTGTTTACTATACGACACCGGAACAGTTCTGAAAGGTGTTTACTATACGACACCGGAACAGTTCTGAAAGGTGTTTACTATACGACACCGGAACAGTTCTGAAAGGTGTTTACTATACGACACCGGAACAGTTCTGAAAGGTGTTTACTATACGACACCGGAACAGTTCTGAATTCCAATAGAACAATCGTAGAAAGAGGCAACATTGATACCCCATAACATGACCGCTCACTTTCATGGCTTGGTACAGGCACTTTGATAAAAAAAAAGAAAAAAGTGGCGGGGTAAAACTAGTTTTATGAGACCAAATCATGGCCTTTGCAATCTCCCTGATTTTATTATTCATTATATATCTACGTGTAGAGATAACATACTCATTCTTCACTAATTTTCACAGGATGAACAAACTGTCAAAATCTAGAAACAATTCTCAACAAACAAGGAAACTCGAAGTTATAATATAGGTGGGACGAAATTATGATCGGGTATTTCCTGTTAATTTTCCTGAAAAGATAGGGTGCTTTAATTTGTATGTTTATTAATAGGTTACAGTGGAGGGTCAAAAGTGATGAACTTAGACCCCTACCATTAGATTAGTATATAATGCATAATAAAAGTAAGAATTAGGCAGAAAACAAAACATTTGTTTTACAATACCTAAATATTGCATTTATTACTCAAACTGATGTCAATCTCGCATAGCAGATTTTAGCTATCATGTCCAGCCCTTGGTGTTTCTTTCAGTGATCTAGCACTATACAAATCCAACTCAGTGTGTAGCTAATCATTTGCTCACTTGGCGTCAAGCAAACACATTCATCTTCATAGTTTTAATTAACACAAGCTCGTTTTAAGATTTCACACTAAGATTATCGGTTCCTTATTTAATTTAAACATGCACTACATTGTATTATTGACTTTAAATATTTTGCATATAAAATACTGTTTAATTTTCACTAATGTATTCAATAGTGATATTTCTTATCTTTTTTTCTACTAGGACCTTCATGAGATAGCCTTGAAGTACAAATCTGACATTGATGAAGTCATTACAGCAGAGATAAATCTTATTCTCATTAATGTAGCTATGTCTTTTATACTGACCAAATTTAAATCCTCCCTTAAGCTTAGACACCACAATGTGATTAATTACATGCATTTCAATGAATAATTTCAATACTCCACTGGAGTGAGTGAGTAATTAATGTCTTATCGCCATATGAGCAAGTGTTCAGCTATATTATGAGAAGAACAAGTTATATTCGTTGAGATGATGCTGATATCCACTTTCATCTAGAGCAACAGGCTTAGGTCGGTTCTTGTTAGAGCTAGCTCACTGAAACAATAGTCAGTGTGTAAACATCCCGCTCCACTCAGACGCATTAATCTGATTCTGAGACAACCAGTTCTTACTCTTTAACACTATGTGCTTACCGAAAAACAGCAAATATCAATTTTATCACCCTGATTTGACTCGAACCCACCCGAGGCGAATACACTTACAAATACACCAGCGATGCGGTTTACTCCAGTAGAAACAATGGCACAACATTAACAGTATCGTACCAAAAGTTGATTACCTTTTCTACGTTTTCATGACTATCACCTGGTCGATACCTTTGCTGGTGAAATATTAGTCCCCGAAGGAGTCATCCGCTTAGTAGTCAGTGCTTCGGCACGAACGTTGTTTATTAGATAAATTGTTATCAAAATTACTTACAATTTCTAAATAATGTAATTATTATCAAAACGGAGGTTCTCTTTGATTTGTGTCTAAGTATAAGTTGGATAGTCCCTCATGTCCGTTAAAATCTATATCCTTTCTTACTACAAGCTATTCGCTTACTTTAATTTGTGTCTAAGTTTAAAGCAAAATAGTATCTCGTGTTCATTTGCTTCCTTATCCTTTCTTACTAATAATGTAATTTTGAAAACTTAGCCTATATTTGGCACGACCCTGTGTGTATATTATACAGATATATCATGTTTGGGAGAGGTATTTGCGAAAAATACCAGTCGAGAGTCGAACAATTTCCCGACCCAAATGGCGAGGGAAATTTAGTCTCAAGACTGGTATTTTCCGCAAATACCCCTCCCAAACATGATATATCTGTTTAATTATACCGAATATTATTTAGAACACTGGCTAAATAAATAATACCTTTTGTTTGTCGTTTTCAGGACCTAACATGATGTATCTGTTTAATTCTACCGAATGATGTTACATAAAACGCACAACTGATAAAGTTTAACAAATTTTGTTACAAGCGTCTCGGTGAAGGGTAAAAACTGCAAATACGATTTTGCAATAAAACGCACAACTGATAACGTTTTACAAATTTTGTTACAAGCGTCTGGGTGAAGGGTAATTATTAGGCAAATACCCCAGCAATGGCGGAAAAGCTGCAAAAACTAAGAATTGGTAAACAAAAAATACCCCTTTCATCAACCAATCAGAAGACAGCATTCTGATATAAGGTGTAATTAGTATATAAATACATACTTTATTTAATCAAAGTAATGATATCCGCTTCTCTTTAGCTCTCATTTTTAAATTTGAAATTAAAGCAACTGGCACGTTTCCATTGGAAGCAGAAAAATAACATCAATACAAAAAATGGCTAATGTTCTTGTTTTTTTTTTATTTTTAATTTCAGAATAACATATCATTAAATCAATTAAGAAACATTATCTAATTGAAAATCAACTGTAGATTCTATTAATATCTATTTTATAATACAATATTCGAGTTACCCCATTTCCTCCCGTCTTTAATTCTCTCGATAATAACATATTTCAATAGTGCCAATGACAATAAATAATTTATTGTTGATATTAACATGCGCAGCGTTTGCTTACCGGAAGTATGCGTTTTCAATTTCATTTTTCTTAATGTAGCCTTTAATTGATAAAATGATGTAATTACGAAAAGAAAACATTTAAACAAATATTAATGCAATTAAAAAACATTATATGAGCCATTTAAACAATGATGGAATGAACCGACAACACATATTTCTCTAATTTTAAATATATTTCAGATTCTACCTGTTTGATCTCTAGATTGTTAAAGACATAACCGGAAAGTAAGGAGAAAAATAAGGAAGAAACTTAATGCGCAGGAAAATGTTGAACAAGATACAGTTCAGCAAGAACAGTAAAAAACAATTTAAGCCAATCACTATGAATGTAAAATTCTCATCAAAATCAATAAATAGCTAACAGTAAAAGAGATAACGGTAAACTAGCCAATAGCTTTGAATTCTATGATTAAGATTCAGCTAGGTTATGGGTGTATATTGTCACTATCAGCAATTTTTGAAGCTATATTATGACTACCAGACTTATTGCGGCTAGACAGTCTGGACAGTTATTTTTTTTTATTTTTTTCTATTTTTCCCCCTCAATTAAAATCTTTATTCGAAATCCTTACATCTGTTAGTGAGAGAAACACAGAATACCAGTACCTGATCCTGGCCTCGTTAATATTAGTGGCATGCATAAGAATTGTGTTAGTCGTTTTAATACAATAGTAATACAATTAAGATAGATCAATAAATTCAATGCGTATTTTGAGAGTTATTTCATGATTGTTTCTAATTTTGGTTTATCTATTTACTTCCGATATACTTTCGTTTTGACCCACGTGTTGGGAGATATGAGGTTATTGGTGTATATTGTCACCATCAGCAATTGTTGAAGCTATACCAGACTTATTGCGGCTAGACAGTCTGGACAGTTATCAACAATTGAATGTTGAACGAAAAGTGTGAAGATATCTGAGAAGTAATTTATAAACGGTAAATAGAAGAGGAACAAACAAAAAATGGAAAAAGACAATGGTTCACAGAAAACTCAAGATTTACGAACACGAACCATATTTAAAACCGGGGATAAACTCTGGAACTTCGAAAGGGGGAAAACGTCCTGCTCCATTAGTGGCACCTCGGTAAACACTTAGGGAGGCACTGTTCATAGAATAGTTTTTTTTAATATCACCACTTAAAATCCACCTGTGATGTAAATCTATTGTCAAAACTCTCCATTATTTTTAAGGAATGGAGACTTACTGTTCTCTTTGTTCTTTAGATACTATACACAGACTTTTTTTTTGTTACAAGATTAATAATTAATAAAATTAATAAAGTACAATGGGTGAATTTTAAGTTGGAGAATGTCCTCGTATCTCTCCATTCCTTAAAAACAATAGGCCTCGGCTCCATTATTTTTAAGGAATGGAGAGTTACTCGGACATTCTCCTATACATAATGTGTATGTATTTCATACGACCAGTTGTGGATATTTCAAAACGATATTTGTTTATTGTTGTTTTGTTTTAATATCATCAGTCAAGATTATAGAGATGTTCAAAAAAACACACGACACTTATTATAATCTGTAAAGACAAATCATTTTAAGGAATTAGTAAAAAGGATCAAGTTTGACCAAAGTGAACTTTTGACAGAAAATAATTTTCCGATTCTCCCTTCAGTATTACCTAACGTTTAGTTGGTTCCAAACAAATCATTTAAGGAATATTTGAAATTGTTGAATAGGTTATACGATGTAACCTGGTTTAGGTCAGTTTACGCGATTTATTAAGCGTAAACTGACCCAAACCAGGTTATGCAAGTATAACCTGTTCAGCATTTTACAATTTCAAATATTCCTTATAATTTAATTTTTACAACAAAATTTAATGATTTCTCGATTATAATTACGATTATTTCATGTGACTATTTGAATTTGTCCTTGGCGGATGAACAACGTTGGTGATGTCACAATACCAACCCAGGTTATCAAGTATAACCAAAATTTTCTCCAGGCGGATTAGCCAATCAGATTGAAATATTCAAATCAAATTAAATTATTCTGCTATAGATGGACTTTTTTTTATTATTATATTATTTACTTCAAATAGCTTCGTTTTTCAGTTGATAGTCAGTGTCGTTTTTGCAAGATCTCTATAACCTTTACCTTGACATCATTCAACATTACATATAGTGGTGCAATATGTACCAATTATGGATATCACGTGTTTGCATTATATTAACGTTTCTATAGCAACACCATAATCTTTGATATATAAAATACGGATCTTTTTAGTTTTTGTGTTGTGTTTTTTTTTCTGTTTGTCTTCGTCTCTTGTTATGTGCCCATTTTTTCCCGTGTCTCTGGGTGGTCCATTCTTGATTGCCACTTTCAGTTTTATCTACCGTTTGATTAATTACTTTGAAATATAATCTTTGCATAAATTATTTTACATCTTTTTGAAATAGATAAAATATCCGTCTGTGACGCAACACTTTTAATTTTAAAATGATGCTATTTATTTTTGTCTGAAAATGGAATTAGAAATGGAATCTCAACGCTTCCCACATCATTTTCTGAACACTGTGTGAACATATAGCCAAATCTGTAATACAGCAAAAATTACTGATATAAAAGTACAATACCAAATTATTTGATATATTTTTAATTCATGCTAAATATTTACGAATAAAATAAATTTATCCTTAATAATCTAAAATAGGCTTAACAACACGACTTATTTTTTGGTCGGACCATATACATCAGGAAACACGAAAACGACAATGACACCGAGATACAACTTCTACCGGACAAAGTAAAGAGTACCAATCACCTGCAAACTATGGGCTGATTCATACTCATCTTAGGGCATGAGTTATGCTCATTATTGAAGACCCTACTGTGACTCTGAAATGTAGAACAGCAATAAAAGCACTGTTCCTTTACTTTGATTTGTGTCTACGTGTACAGTTGAATAGTCTGTTGTGTTCATTTACTTCTGTCTTCTTTCCTACTAAAAATGTTGCTTGTAATAAAAACGTAGATATCAAATATAGTACGCACGACGCGTTTCTGGAATAACCTTCATCAGGTACGTTTCTGGAATAACCTTCATTAAGTACGTTTCTGGAATAACCTTTATCAGGTACGTTTCTGGAATAACCCTCATCAGGTACGTTTCTGGAATAACCTTTATCAGGTGACGCTCAAAACCGAAAGATTGGAAACCCAAATAATTTTTAAAAGTGTTAGGGGGCAATAAAACCGAAGGGCCTAAAAAGATAGCCAAAATTGACTATGGTATCTTTTTCCGAAAGTAGGATAACCTTAGAGTTGATAAAAATTACATATTTAGGAACTGTAAATTTCAATAATAAATATATCTGATAAGCCATTTCAGTGGTGAAGCACTGACTACTGTAAATTTGCTCTCATCATATATGTATAGCTGAAATACTGACTTCCGCTAAACACCAGTCTTTACTTTATAAGTATAATTTCTTGTTGTATATTCAATATTTTAATGTCGCATCATAATTTGATGAAAAAAAATAAAAAAAAATATCAATACTGAAATGTCAGTTTATTAAATACAATGGCTTCAAAATATCTTTTTATATTACTGACTAAAGGAAATTTTATATTCCAAAAGTTATAATTTTCTTGTAGTCTTTGAGATATCTGATATCAATATTATCTTGTATTATCTTCACGTTATAATAAACAATTATTAAATATACAACTGAGGGATAATTACTGTTCGACTTGAAGTAACCTAATCATAAGTAGCAAAATTAATATTCGAACGGTCAAAAATCCTCCGACTTCAATTTGCCAAACCTTAACGTGAAAGGCGTCCACCCATTGCTCAGTGTTTCGGCACTGACGTGGCTTATTAGAATATTCAAGATTAAACTTTACAGTTCCTAATAATACAATTATATTTCAAAACAAAGGTTCTCCTCTCTCAGGCATATGCCGATTTTGTCTATCATGTTTAGATTATTTGGATTTTTGTTCACAAAGACTTGTAAGTCATTATGTTTTCTAATCTTTCGATTTTAAGCGTACCTGATGAATGTAATTCCAGAAACGTGCCGTGCGCATTATATTTGATATCTACGTTTTTATTTCAGCTGATTCGGATACAAAAACAACAGTACTAAAGCAATATGGCAAAACAAATTCTGTAAAATCTGGACTCTAAAAGAAACCGGGATGAGATCAGATTTTCCGGAAGAAGAATCAGATTTTTCTGTCCCGTTGACAACATATAAGGACAGTATCATTGTAAATATTAGTGTATAGTGATATGAACGAATTGATTAGATAATATTGACACCAAAACAAAACAAAACATTTGACTTCTCAGTTACACATGATAATGAAATGCTCCCTAACAAATTGCCAAGTTTTGTCAATAAAATGAAAAACCAAAAACATATCACACTGTCAGAACAATTCTAAAATTAAAATCTAAAAATCGTAGAAACAGAGACAAAACCATAACATATATATATAATATCCGTCAATTTGATTATAATTATATTCTTTTTATAGACTTATAGTTATTTTTTTTATATTTTAACATCTTTTTTTATGTTGTTGTGCTACATTTTAGACGTTTTTTTTATAATATAATATATAAATATACATATTTTTTGTAACATCTTTATCGGTATCGTTGCACAATCTTCTAGACTTCTATAATTTATTTTGTTTGTGCTGCATCGTCATGTCTCGACGATCCGTTACTCATTAAGTTCTCTGGTTGGTAGATTCCCTTAGACTTTATATATATATATAATGACCGCTTAATTTCTTGGTGTGGTACAGGCACGTCAATTAAAAGTGGCGGGATTAAGCTAGTTTTATAGGCCCTCGAATTAAACTAGTTTCATAGGTCTATTGCTTCTCTTCTTAGTGAACTGATGCTGGCACTCTGACTAAAATGATATCAATATTTATCTATACATTTTCAGTGTTCATACTGCCATCAACTCCAAAAGAAATATGAAATAACACAACTTCCGGAAATACGTTGATAATACTTATATCTTACGTAACCATGGTAATCCTAGACTTGTCTGACTGCATTGAATACACGACTTTTCTTCACAATGAAATTGAATTGTCAGGATAACTTTCCGATATTCTAAATAATAGGGTGGGTTCATTAAGAAAAAGATTCCAGATAATTTAAGGGAGAAAATTATAGCTTTGTTTTCTAATTAACTAGGATCAATCTAAAATGCAGAGATATTTTGAGTGTAATTGATACAAACGAAATGTCCTGATGATATTTAATGATATTTATTATTTTAAAGAAATAGTGTATTTTATGTTATTATCTATAAAAATTAAAAGTCACATGGGTTTTTTGTATGAAGAATAAATTACTAAATTGGGCATTTATGTTTGATTTTGCCTTAATTACGGTAAATTACAACTACTGTGTGATTCGGGTAGTTATTTTGTACTGAGTAATTTATTATCGGGTTAAAATTGCCACATATATAAATATCAAGAGAAGGAATTCTTAGTCTGAAGTTAGATTTTATCATGCTAAGGATTTGTTCATTTTGAATTCTTATTTTGCACACACAAAAAAATAATAATCAAGGAATATATTTTTTTTCTATGAACAATTTAAGGTTTGTATTCATGTTTATACCGATGATAAACAATTTTAATTAATTAATATTAATGATATTTGTTACAGAGTTAGACGAATAACAATCATATATTTTATATTTAATGTTCATGTATGATTTATGCTCATTTTAATTCTTATAGTTGTTTATTTATGATTATTAGACGTAAACATTGGTACACCGCTGATGTTTGACCCCGTTGTAAAGGGGTAGTTTTTAATAATAATAATAATAATATATATATATATAGATGTATATATACATATTATAATTTTATGATCCAGAAATACTTGCTAATATATAATGCTTTTATCATATCTTTAAGACATTTTTCATGCGCTTAGTCATTTGACGAATGCAAACAAATATATTTCTACACAGAATATTCCGTATTATTCAGAAAAGCAGAATTATTTAGGCTCTTTTATTTAATTGCTCAAAGACACTTTAAAATGTGTTTTTAGCTTTCAAGTCTTTCGAGTTTGAGCGTACCTGATGAAAGCTATTCCAGAAAGGCGTCGTGCGCGCTAAATTTGATATCTACGTTTCTATTGTAATACTTTTTTTTTTCACTTAAAAAAATCAAATTGAATTTCTTTTGTCAAAAATAATTATTTATTGATCAGGATAAATATAATGATATAATTATTATGTCTGGTGAAAGCAAGGATTACCGTCATTTGTGTTTGTTTGCGTATAGTGGTGTACAACATATTGTGTGTGCTTTTGTTTGTCTTGTATACCTAGTGTTGCCAGTTTCTCTGGATTGTCCATTTCTGATTCGTATTCTCTATTGTTCATTTGTTTTTATTTGATATACATATTTCTTCTTTCATTTTTCTATTTTTATAAGATAACAAATTCGGAATCCGAAATGTAAGGTGTCATCAACAATGGCTTTAGCCATGGTAACTAGACATGTTTTCGCCTCTTTTCATTTTTCATATTATACATATATCTTATTGGAATGTATTGATAATAATTGTATTCTTTGTATTTGTTAATAAAACTAACGTTTTTCCTCCCTCATACAAAAGTGGCCGTAGTCGATTTTAGTTATCCTGTTTTGGCCATTTGGTTTCTCTCCCAACACCTTTAAATTGTTTGGTTTTTCAATCTTTTCACTTGAAACTACTTGATGAAATTTATCACAGACACGCGTCATACTCACTAAATTAGATATCTACGTTTTGCATTAAAAAAAAGTTTATGCAATGCAACATTATGTGATAAAGTTTGTCAATTACTTGCGGTAGGTCGGTGGTTTTCTCCGGGTACTCCAGTTTCTTTCACCAATAAAACTGACTGCCACGATAAACTGAAATGTTGTCGAAAGTGGCGTTAAACATCATAACACTACCCATAACTACTTTTTTATGAGGATATATTTTTCATCTTATTAATTTTCAGTTGAAGTGGCATCTGCTTCGCACATATGTATATCTTAAAGTGTTTCACACCTAGTAAATATAAAAAAATATATAGAAATAAATGATATATTTATATCTTCTTTTTATTATATTCTATTCCCATGTGAGAAGTATATGTATATTAATTCAATTTCTATAATATTTAATGATTAATAAATTTGACTCACATTTCATTGTTTTATTCAGTTTCACAAACTATAACAACACGATCAAGCCATTCGTTGTTTAAATATTTTCTCCTATCTTAATTTGCCATTTTGTTTTGTTCGCTAAAGTATATTATATTTATATATGTGTATTCTCATGAACCAGTAGGCTCCAATAAAGAGAAATGCACAATTTACATTGTTTACATTTATTGGAAGGTCAAACTCGAACCCACACCTATTTATAAACGAATTTAATTATTGCTAAAAAAAAGCGACGGGGCGATCAAAAATGGACAGTCTAGAGGTTCGTGGAAACACATAGGTTGCACAAGACAATACAGCAGAACACAATATTCGTTGGACACCACTATATGCAAACAAACACAAATAACGTAAATAAGACATGAGCCCTCCTATTTTATTTTATTTATTTATTAATTGTAAAATTTGAAATGAGAAATTATTGAAATTTCCATCCCCACTTGATCACATATTATTATGATAATTAATATTAACATGATTACATTGAACCCGACATGATATTTTGGGCATTGCATTAGTTTTTAGAATTTTACACTTGAAAATGTAATGTTTGTCTAAAATATTAAATATTTGAAAGAAATATGTGAAAATGAAGAAAATATTTTATATTTCTTATAATTTTATTATTTCTGTGATAATCAAAAATGAATTAAATCCTTGAAAATCTTGACAGTTTCTGAAATATAAACACAGTTCTAATGTCATAGTATCCTATATGATATATCTTCACATGAACGACACTATTGAATATGATGAAATTAAATTGATTTGCAATATATTTTAGCAAACCAATTAGTATTTAATGATATTGTACAATTCAACAATGTCATTTTATGTTTGCTGAAAAAATGAAAAACAAATCCACAACAGTTTCAAAATCAAATCTTAAAATGGTAACAAGAGGACCAATCGTGACATCTAACAACATATACATCACATCATCCAATATATGATACAAGATCTTAAAATTTACATGCACCTAAATATGAAATAAGATAACATTAAATTGATTTGAAATGTATCTTAGTACAACAAATTATATGTAATAATGTTCTAAAATTGCAAAATATAATTTTATTCATGCTAAATATTACCATTATTTCTTTGATCGACATGGTAACTGCTAATTGCAACTACATGTACATGACGTTGATTAGTTGATATATATTAAATATCTTTTTATATATACACTTTGATTTCAGTTCATTTTACTTTATAAACAACGTATTTCCTGATTGTTTTCTTTAAATTATTTTTATTTATTTAAAGATTCAGAAACATCTTGGGCGTACGTGATGCAAGTTATTGCAGAAACGTGTCGTGTACAGTTCCAAAATAAAGTGATTATTGATAAAACTAAGGTTCTCCTCTCTCAGGAGTAGGTGATCGTAGCCGACGTTGTCTATCCTGTTTAGGCCCTTTGGTTGGCTTTCCAATCTTTCGATTTTGAGCGTACCTGATGAAGGTTATTCCAGAGACGCGTCGTAGGCACTCGGAAATTTCAGTATTTCACGGACATCTATGTAATAATGGGCTATATCGGTAAGACTGCAAATTTTGAAATTCACGTTTAAAAACGCCAAAATTTAATTCGTTGATATATAAAAAAAAAAAATCATATAACGCAATATGCATTTTATGGTGATCAGTATAATACAAACCGGCAAATTAAACGGTATGCAATAATAATTCCATCCCGGTGGTGTGAAACAGGCGCCCGAATCAAAGATGAGAGTCTAGATAATATCCCATTTAAAGATCTTGATTTTTTTTTGCATTTCAAATTATTAAATGAAGTACTGTCACGGATAGCATTTAAATAATTGCATATTATTTAGCCATAGTGTAAACCAAGCTGCAAATCGTTGATCAAAAGTTAAAATAGAGTGTTATTTAGGAATTGCTTTACAAAGAAGATAATATTGAAAGATAACGTTACAATATGAAATATTCACCATCCACAGAACGTAACAATTTAGACAGGTGATTGTGTTCAAGATATCAAGATTAATTACGTTACTGGTATTATGAAAGTGAAAATTACTTTATTGCAAATTGAACCATCAATTATACTTAAATTATTACCATCAGCTGTCTTAATATAATATAAAAAAACTAACAAAGTCTTAGAATCATAATAAAAAACCACCAAAGCCTTCTTTTTTGTAAGAATCAAGACTTAATTTAAATTAAAGTATAATAAAATTATGCTTGTTCAAAGAGTGTCCTCGATATTAAGTACACATGCACTGACTATTTGAAATCTGAATTGATGTTCCAAACCTGTGCCACTATTGCAGCAGTAACTGCATACCCTTCGGAGCATCTGAGTTCATCCCCTGTTCTTTTAGCGGGGCTCGTGTTACCCAATCTTTAGTTTTATGTGTCTGCTTTGTAGGTCGTTGTCTTTTTCTTTTGGCCATTGTGATGTCTGTCCTTCTCCGATTTACAGCTTCTGATTACCTCCCTTTGGTATCTTCAAGCTTATCATATTATCGTGTTTTTGCATCTAAAATGTATAAAACAAGATGTTTCCATGTGTCGATTGGCCTTTATTCAGTTGATTGTATTGACTGACCTTACTTTAAGAAAAATTCTGTCAACGTTCACAAATTGAGCCAATAATATATTCCGATATTAAAGAGTTTTTAAAATAATTTAAACTAAATTTGCTTTGTAGTATGTTTTTGTCATTCATCTACAAATAAATTTACTTTAAAAACTGGAAATATACCCCTTTCTGCATTATTTTAAGCGCAGCCACCTATATATATATATTTGTTAAATATTGTAATAAACTATCATATTAATTTAAGGCCTATATATGCTACTAATCTTAGAAATAATATTTCTTTATATAAGCACCAACATGTAAACAAAACTGTGTTAATTAAGCAATTACCATAGCATATATCAAAATTTTATCTAAATGATATTATTTTTTTCTAATCAGATTAATAAGACTTTAAGAACATGCATTAATATAACACAATATTTCTAAGCAGTTTATTATCTACAACTAAACTCAAGCCAACACCAGCCGTTTGAAACAGTCACTTCAACTGTATTTTGCCTTATTATTTAATATCTATTAAATAAAAATTTGTAGATGTATTTGTATTTTATATACTAAATTCTACAAAACGATAGAGAATTGTTTTAATGAAACAAATATTTTAATACATAATTTTACAATTAAACCATCAATGAATAGAAAAAAAAATGATATCACATGGCATTTTAATTGTACATGTACCGTTTGAACTGCTCGTATAGCATTTTAAGGGTGTTACTAGTGGAGCAGGAATTACTTAGACTTTTGGAGCACCCGAGTTCCCCCACTGTTAATTATAAATTTAATTTTGTATTGCGCAATCTTTCATTTTCTGTGCAGGGTTTTTCGAACCATTCGTTGTCTTTCTTCGATTTGCACCATCCTATTAACCCTTTGATATCTTCAAACATTTCCTTATTAATTAACGAAACACGGAAGTAAAAGAAAACCCAAACAACCATATAAATATATACGTAGCAAATTAACACAAAACAAATTCAAAACTGTAAATGTTAACATTTAAAGCAATAAAAACGCAAATATCAAATTTAGTGCTGACGACGCGTTTCTGTAATAACCTTCATCACGTACACTCAAAATTGAAAGATTGGAAAGCCAAATAATTTAAAGTTTTGGGAGCAGGGATTGAAGGTAAGAAAATGACAATAAAATGTTAGTCTTGTTAGAACAGCTATGATTGGATAAGACCAACATACTTTATACGTTCCATCAATATCTGTCTAAGGAAGGCATAAAATCTAATATTGTTTTGATTCAATATAAAAAATTTCCCAAAGGACCGTTCATTATTTCTGTTATTACAGAAAATCCGTCAATCAACGTTGTAAAACTCACAGCACCAAACACTTCATTAGGGAGAATCGACAGATTCATTAAGTCGCTAAACCTGATAGAAACACATTGAAAACAATGACAGGATTAATCTTAATTTAATCTATTGTGTCATTTTGATTAGAATATTAGCTGAGATCGCAGAACAAGTCTTCAAAGACAAAAATGTTCTTTTGTCGATGAATGAACAATTATTAGTTATACTAGAAATGCATGCTTTAATCTTTTCCAGTTCAATGCAATATATTTCTGCGTTCTGTATACACTCGTTATGTTCTGATGTTTAAAACCACCATGTATTCTTAAGGATATGGCTTTGACATTGTTTGACTCTTGTAATGGTTCAATGATGTTAAGTGGCTCCATATGGCCACATCTTGTTATAATATTATATTGAAAGGAAGCAAACAATTCTCGGATTTTAAGGTCAAAGGTTAAAGCGATACAACCAGAAAGAATTAACTCTAAAATGTTCTATAGAAGGAGTTTTTGTATCGACCGATGCATCGGTGAAATAAAGATTTGTTGGTTAGTGCTATAAGTGGTGAACGCCACTTTCAACAATAAAATTATGTTAGTTATAGCTGGTCATCGTTTTGCTTTTTCGGTGGAGGAAACCGGACTACACGGAGGGAAAACCCACCGATCTGATACAAATCTCTGACAAGCTTTATAACATAATGTTGTATCGAGTACACTTAGACATGGGAATGAATCGAATTGACAGCTTTCTTCAGACACTGCATCCATAAATATATGCAAGTCCAACTACCAAACGATCGCTGACACGACGGTCCCCAGTTTATATTTGAACAATATATATTCGTCTCACAAAAAGATTTGCATGATTAGCATAAATACTAGTAAATTAGTATATATATGTATGTGTAGATCATTGTACCTTTTCGTTTGGCCATTGTATTGTCTGGCCTTTTGTCTTTGTGCTTTGGGCCATTGCCTTTTCTGTCCTTCTTCGGCTTATAGTTTCTGATTACACCTTTAATATCTCTGAACTTATTTACTAGACTAGTATATTAGTATATAGTGATAAGTAGATTGTAGATATACATCTCTATATGTATAAATCACTATATGTACGAACATTTCCCACGTTACTTGAAGAAATTGAATTAAAAAATCTTCTGCTGACAAACGTCTTCAGCAAGTAGAGTGAGTGACTGTAAAGATTTAAATTATGTTATAATAAGCTGCCCCGTGTTCGACGTTAATAACCACCTTCGTAGACATCGTATCTCATTAAGGAGCATGATTGCTACCTAGGATTTGAATTAAGGAAGTAGATTTATTACAGAATCGAGATGTCGTTGTCACAAAATAATGCAAAAACGTTAATGTTGCACTCTTCTTCTTCTTCTTCTACGATATGTATCTGAATAACTAAGCTGGCCAATCAATAATACTGAGTAGTATGCGTGCATGATAATGACAGTAGTGTTTTTGGTCAATTGTATTATAAATCTTTTGAATACCAGAAATGATTATTTAGGATTTTGGAACTGTTCCGAATATGTGGTTATTTTCATTTAATTTATTACTGTCTTAACAAAATGTCGTTGCAAATTTCTGTGTATTTTCATTTACAATTAAAGAATGACTTCATGGGAAAACCGGAATACCTTTGAAAAATAACCAGCAAGTAACTGAGAAACCTTATCATATAATGGTGTTGTACACTTTATCCCAGAACAGCCTGCATATACCATACAACTATGGCAGCCACGGGCCCTTATATCTATAAATGATATGCTTGCCATAATGATTTGGGTTATTCATATATACTTTCCATGTCTCAACTGGTTGCAAGCATTTTTTATATGGGAATTGGAAATCTATTAAACCTACTGACAATGAGGTATACACACTTAGCATGCGGTCTCATGTGTATTTAGTCTCGTGTGTGTGTGTTTCTGGTTTTCCAACATGTTCTGTTTGTCTACTGTTTCATTTCCCTTTGGAAGATTGCTCGGTGTTCGGTCATTTTGTTATTACCCTTATTCATAATTATTGCTATCAGTGTTTATTTGTAAATTATTCTTGCATAACATGAGTGTCTCCTCCGACATGGGTGCTCAAAGTTCATCTTTTAAAACTGATTATTCTGCATTCATCTTCAATCTTCGTTACTGACTTGAAGGCATTTGTCATCTGTATCTGATGGTGATCATCTGAAATGGGTTCTTGTCCGACTATCATTGAAACAATGTGGCTTATGCTAACATGGGTATTATGTGGCTATATGGCTATGTGTAGATTTTTATTTTTCAAATTACCAAAAAATCTACGAAAATGACATATGTATTCTGTTGCTATTTGTATCACCAAAATCTACAAAAAATATATTTATTGATTATTGATATCATATTTGTTTACGCCCACACTGACAAAATGTGAAAACAAGTACAGTCAAACCTTCCCATGTGGTCACCTCTATTAAGCAGTCACCTGAAATAAGAGGTCACATTTTTCTTGTCCTGTCATAGAAACATTCATATGAATTGAACCTCTTTTAAGAGATCACCTGTCTTATAAGACCACCTTTTCTTTGTCCCAAAGGTGACCTCTTAATACAGGTTTGACTGTATGTTTTGTTAAGATTTCGCTTGATATTCTATGTTATTATCTATCATGCATAGTATACGTAGGAGTACATATCAAATATAGAATATAGAGATAGAAATATAATAAGTTAATGTATCTAGGAGAGTTATGTTACTTGTTGCCATGGTAACGATAAACGTGTGATGAAATGTGAGCTTTCTTTTATTATTATATCTTAAAAATAAGTTTACATCCTTTGTCATTTCGATTGATCATCTTTTATTTTCCAATTGATATAACAGTTGAAGGAGTTTTGGAAGAAATATTTCTTAGCGTATTTACCTTTGAAATATTATATTCAATATATATACGAAGGGAATCGAATTCACTACGCCTACTTGACAAGCACAACTGAACTGATTGATATAAACTGTAATGAATTGGTATTAAAATACCACGTTATAACATAATAAAAAGAACGATTATGTGATTCGTAATTTGTGATAGGTTTAAACATATTCTGATGGGATATTTGGTATTTTTTATGGAGGGTGTTCTTATTCTTTATCTGAAACCATACATGCATATTGTTCTTGGTGAACTGTAGTCCTTTCGCCGCGAGTGTGAACCCTGATACCACCTCAAAGGTTATTTTTGCCAGTAAGTTTTCATTATAATTGACCAGTTTTTCCTCCCCAATAGATCTGGTAGTCCGAATACAGCTGACAAATTCCTGACTGTGACGATAAACACAAACAAATTTATTCAAATAGAAAAAAAAACGAGCGTTTTCATCAATATTGTACATACGGCACATATTTAAAGCTTAAACATCAATCAATCTATTAATCAATAATTTACTGTTTTCTTTCATACCAGTGGTATCTTCAAGCTGTTCTTTTCGTGACTATATGCTTCATAATCATTGCTATACACAGGATAAATTACATTTCTGCCAATGACATATTTTAAGAGGTAATAGTTTATTGAGGAGTGTTGATTAGTATCTATTGTATACCCTACACTAACTAAATATGTGGTGAACACGATTATATAAATTTTAATATGTAATTTGTTAGACGTTTAGAATTTCTTTTTTAAAACGTTTAACAATTTTGTAAATTTTTATATAAAAACATGATCATTTACTATTTAATACTCTATTCATATAGCTGGTAATAACCCGACAATTTGTTTAATTTAACCTTAAATTTGTATAATTTTCACCTTTCAGTCAATTTGACAAATTGACCAATTTTCTATGCTTGTAATACCTTAAACCTTATACCATATACCTTACACACCAAGCAAAAAGTGAAATCAAGTCATAAAATAAAATGATACTAGGCTTAAGTTAGAAATGTAACTATTAAGCTTAGCATGTACATTTTGCACTTTAGATATTAATGTGTTTAAATATGTAATTCTAAATTGGGTAGATATTTTCTCCACTGGACCGTGTAAAAAAAGTTGTTCCAGTTGAATGACATATGTAACGTAATGGGATAACTTTATTATACAAAATGAATAATTTCTTAATATTAAATATACATTTCTGATTTCTTCATTTGTTAGATGTTGATAAAATTGTAAGAATATTTACAATTATTTTTTTAATTTGCACTTTACATCAATAGTACAGTTAACCCCATGTACTCTTGTTTAAAGAATGTGTTACTATTTTGCTTAGTAATGTACCATACATTTTTTTAATTTGATTTGTATGTAATGATAAATATCTTAGGTTTTAATTCGATCACTGTTATATCAGCTGTAAACTTAAATGTGACTAAAACCACAGTCACATTTCATGGAGTCAAGAAAATAATTTCAAAAACACGTTTCTCAATTGCATTTAATAATATAACAAATTAATTGATTAATTTGCTTATTAATTATTTATTAATTTAGTCATATTTCTTGTGCATGTCTCACGCCTTTATTGATCTTTGATTTTAATTTTGTGGAATATTTTGCGTGTTTGGTCTAATTGGTGGAATTGACCGCCATGTTTCTACAGTGAAACTTTGATAGCGCGAACTCAAATAAATAATCCCCTTGTACAACGTGTCCGAAGCAGTGTATAGCTTGTGTAACTTGAACACACTGGTAAATACAAAGTAAGACTAACGATGGGCAACTGTAAGTTGTTTTGTTGATGTGTCTTATGATTTATTATTCTGTTATCTCACATTGACACTTGAAAGGAATAGCTCACATTGTGCTAATAACTCAACATTTTGTATTATGTTGTCCAAGTATTTTGTTTTTAATACATACAATTTATTGAACAAATTCCTGCTTTACAATAACCTAAGTAGCACAGGTTAGCTCACTGAGGACCCCTGCCTGTCTACAACTCATTTGTATAGGGGGAGGGGGAACAAATGAGCACATTATAAAAAGTCTTTTCTTTTTGCAACATAACCTGTTTTTCCAGTATTAGAATTAAATACCTTTTATTTTATACGTTAGGATGATCACAGAGAAGTCCGAAAAAAATGCATGTCGTCAAGCACATGAACAATCCGAGTTCAAGGAAAAAAGCGAAAGAAATAGTGAAAATTCATAATGAACATTGTGTTGTTTACATGATTTAAATCATTGATAAGATTAGATTGAAGTCAATAGATATTGTATACGGAAGTGAATGTGTTTGCACCAGGTGACCATGTCATGTGACCACAGAGGTTTGTGTGTATCGTGTTTCAAGGTTCGCCATGCATTTGTAACTGACGCGTCCCAAGTATTAGTGCATAAAGTGAAGGCGGATAGTGTTTACCAGACACCTACACATGTATTAAGGATCTAGGTGTCAAAATATGTTATTTATGTTGACATGGACAACCAGTGGCAGTGTACATCGGATGCACATGGTGAAATAGTAGACGGGATAGCATGGGGATGAGGAGATTCTATTTCAATGCAGAATTAGGTTACTAATATTTAACCCCTATTTCAACAATATCTCATTTATATCCTGTCCAATAACTTTATCGACGGCGGAAACAGAAGTACCCGGGAAATCAGATGTGGATACTAAATTAATCTAAAGATCTGTTAGACTACATAGAATTAAAGTACTCATGAAATAGTATGAAATCATTTGACTTCTCAACCCTTAACTAAAAGACAAATTAAAACAATTAGTTCAGCTTAATGTCTTATAAAAATGGAATGACCAACGTAGATACAAATATCTTGTCTTTGGAAGAGAAAAATCTTATTAGGGAAAATAAGAACACTGATTCTAACAAAATGTTCTCTGAAGCTGACAGCACCTGAGTTCATCCTGGTTTTTCAATGAGTTCATGTTACTGAATCGTTGGTGTTCTGTGTAGTATTATGTGAGTTCTTGGTTGTTTTTGCTTTTTTCGTCAGGTCATTGTATTGTCCTACTTTGGATATACGGTTTCTGATGATACTATTGGTATTGTCACACTGTTCTTGGCTGAATAAATTAATAATTAGACGGAATGCGTCAATAAAAAGAGCAATAACACAAATCCTCACTGAATTTGGTACTGCTTTGACAACTATTTTACCTATTTTGTTCCAGTATTGTTATAAATATTGTTATAGTGACAGCCGGAACCTTTGAGCCGTAATGAAAGCGGGAGGTTTGGCGCTTTAAAATCTGATTCAACCCACCATTTCTTTAGAAATGCCAGTACCAAGTCAGGGTCATTACGGTTTTCACAGTTTTCCGGTTGTTGACTGATTTTGTCTCTTTATATACTTGTGAGTTTTTACTTTCCCTTTGGAAGATTGTTCGGAGTTCGGTAATTTTGTTATTACCCTTACTTATAATGAACTGTAAACGATAACGAAAATACTAATCTTAATATGCGTATGTCAATGAAAAAAATATAGATAATCTTAAATGAAATAGTGCAATTAATACTAGCTTATTAACACAATGACCTTGATTTAAAACCATAGGCACGTTTATAGAAGTGTGACGTTCATTTGTACAGCAAATAGACAGATGTCTTGAATATGCTCGACATTGTCTGTTTTATGCCAGTCAGAGCAACGTCAACAATTATCTCTACTGACTGACCAATGTAATGAGTGGTTGTCAAAACGTTTATGTAGCATTCAGTGCATGATGTTAGAAAAAAGCTTTGTCTTGACATTGAATATTTGAAAACATTTGTTAAAATGTCATTGACTATTTAAAGGTTGTTGACATAAAATTAGATTAGATCAGTGAGAGAATGCACTTCCGAATGCATTCACATAATTGAAAATTTTGTGGCGGCTAAGATGTTAATTTATTTTGGTGATGTTTATATGCGTCCGATTCTCGTCACGAAATATATATAAACTTATGACGGACTAACACTGAGTACCACAGTCATACAAGATTTTCTGAAAAATTAAACATTGCTATTAGGTAATAAAATGAAAAACAGTGTAATACTAAGATGACTTGCAACATTCAATTTACGTTTGATTATAAATACAATGTAAATGGTATTCGTTTGTACTGTTTTTTACTTTCTTTGTATTTTCTGATATTTTCGTAGCAGTAAGTATTGTGAATGTGAATAATATAATAATACATGTGAAATAAAATGTGTGTGTTGAATATAATAATACACGTGAAATAAAATGTGTGTGTTGAATATAATAATACACGTGAAATAAAATGTATGTGTAGAATATAATAATACACGTGAAATAAAATGTGTGTGTTGAATATAATAATACACGTGAAATAAAATGTGTGTGTTGAATATAATAATACACGTGAAATAAAATGTGTGTGTTGAATATAATAATACACGTGAAATAAAATGTGTGTGTTGAATATAATAATACACGTGAAATAAAATGTGTGTGTTGAATATAATAATACACGTGAAATAAAATGTGTGTGTTGAATATAATAATACACGTGAAATATAATGTGTGTGTTGAATATAATAATACACGTGAAATAAAATGTGTGTGTTGAATATAATAATACACGTGAAATAAAATGTGTGTGTTGAATATAATAATACACGTGAAATAAAATGTGTGTGTTGAATATAATAATACACGTGAAATAAAATGTGTGTGTTGAATATAATAATACACGTGAAATAAAATGTGTGTGCTGAATATAATAATACACGTGAAATAAAATGTGTGTTGAATATGATAATACACGTGAAATAAAAAGTGTGTGTTGCTTAGTGTTAGATGCCTTAATCATGTTTTCTATTATATATAGTTGATATCGGTAAGATGAACGGAAGTGGATTATTTTTATGAATAAATGTGTATTGTTCTAATTGTTTTATTTCTACTTTGTTTCAAATTAATTTGTTTGATATTTAGAATTGCTATAATGACAGAAAATTATAATATTATGATCAAGCAGTTTTTTTGCATACCTTATTGTGTAATCAACAGTTGCCTCCCTTCACCTGGCTGTAACCCGTGACATTTTATTTCATTATTGTCAATTACTATATAAACGTAGCTATCCACTTTAGTGCACATACGTTTCTGTAATAACCATCATCAGGTACGCTCTAATTTGTACTGAACATCGAATTTTCATATGAGGATTTAAAGACGGGTGCTCTGCATTGGGCAGGAAAAGTTTGCCCTTTCGAAGCATCTGATCTTAAGGTTATCAACGGTTCAAATTACAATTTTTATAGTTGTGCTCAAAAATCTTGTAATCAGACTATTGTATTTATATTTCTTGACTACAGAGTTGTGATACGGCTTTTTCGAATAGTAGAGCAAAAATCGTTATAAGATCACTTCGAGTTGCTTGTGCGAGTTCTGTTGGTCTCACTTCCGGTTTGTGTTGGTTTTCGTGTTGCCCGATCTGTTGTTATGCTATTTATTTTTAATTTGATTTTGCATAAATTTGTGTTCATTTGCCTCAGCACAGAATTGTAGGATTTTGTTGTACCTTTAATACTAATTCTGTCTTCAGCCTTATCTGCCCAAATTAATTATTACGCAATAATATTATTAATAAGTAAATATTTTGTTCTCTGTTGAAAAAAATTACAAACAAAAATAATAATAATATTTTGTGCTCTTGTTAAATCACATATTGCATTTATTTATGTGTTGATATTCAAATAAAATTAATAATTTGGCTTTACAAAAATCAAGTGTATCATTAAGCAGATACAGGAATATTTTTTTTCTCAAAATTATATGAAAAAAAGTCTTATGACTTAGCAATCACAATTAAGCAGATATTTCCAAATTAGAAGGTAAAAAGGAAATAGCGCGATTATAAGAAAGAGTAGCACATATCAGATTTTCATATAAATAATATATTGAAAATATGGCGAAAGAAAAATATGTGACTTCAAACATTCTTATTAGAACAAATTTCCATCCATAGCAAAATATTAAAGAGAAATGTTACGGCTATCGAAAATACATATACACATAAATTCTGAATTTAGCGCTTTCTACTATTTAAGAATATATAATTATATTAATACAATTAAAAGCCATTTATATCTTGTTTATAATAAATTCGATATGTATACATTTCAACATAAAAAATGCATTTACTAAATAGAAAATGATTAACCCTTCAAGTAATTAATATAAAAAATAACAAAACATTTATATAACATATACATGTAATATAACTTTAGTTGCTAAACAACAATCTAGTGGAGCAGGACCTTCGTTCACCCCCGGTTTTTAGTGGGTATCGTATTACCCGATCTTTAGTTTTATGTGTAATGTTTTGTCCTTTTGACCATTGAATTGTCTGGTTTGTTTTTCTATTTACGGATTCTGATTACCTCTTTGGTATCTTCAAGCTCTTCTAATTGAACTGAAGCAATGATATACCAACAAACAATAAGACAAACAAAAATGAAAGAAACAAATACACTGTATAATCTAACGAAATGTGTTTCTTGCATCGATTCTGCCTCGTTCTACCGTTTTATATTTGATTTTGGAATTTTTCCTACATTGTGTTTTTTTCCATTTTATTCACCATTTGCAATGATTGTCGAATAAAAGAAACCACTGTTTTAATATCTTCAGATGTTGATGGATTTAGTTTTTTTATATATAATTTTTCAATTATTTTACAATTATCTTAAAATTATTATGAGTTTCAAAGTATCAACGACAGATGTGTATCTCCCTGTTTATGAAAATTAAAAATTACACCCACATATTTTCATGTTCATGGATTATGAGAGTGTATAACGGTAATTTGAACAAGAACTCCAATTATATCATGGAGGTGAGTTTTATAGCTGGATGAAAGAGTTGATACTCGGAGAAAACTAACAACCTTTTGGGCAAGTAAATAACAATTTTACAGCATAGAACGCCACGGGCAGGTGCCCGATTCCTTACAAACTTTAGTGCCATGGTGATAAGCACTCGTTTCATAGATGTAAGCACAACTACCATGCGATCTCAAGCGCTTCTGGTGTCGATGAAAAATAGGTCATATGTATATGTTTTTTTAATATGAATTTCGAATAACGACAAATAATTCATAAGAAATTATCGTATTGTATTTCCCACTTCTGATTATGTTAAATATGAAATTAAATTGAACGTATTTTATACCATTACCAGTATGAAAAATTTGAACAAACCAGAGGGATAATCAAAATACGTATATTAAAAAAAGACAGAAAATACAATGGCCAAAAGAAAATGGACAAAAAGACCCCAAAATATGGTTCACAGAACACTACACAGAAGCTGTATCAATTGAACGGTGAAATAAAAGGAACAAAGAAAATTCTATTTGTGAATATATGATTTTTTTGTATATTCATAAAGACACCTGACGTAGGTGTTAGGAGTATGGGTTTTACCTCTATTTCTAAGATTTTATTTTTATTTTGGAGCTATTGCGATAGTGTGGTATTTTTAATATTTTTTTTTTAATTATAACAGTTGACAACAAATTACCGTCTTTTGTATACATTTTGTCTCATATCCACTGTCTGTGGCTGTGTTTATCAGAGTAAATAACAGAAAATAGAATATTTATAATTTCTTTTTCAGATATTAAGACAGAATACTGCAACAACAAAATAAAAGAGTCAGAAGATTTTGTCTTTGGATTAAATACATGAACTTAAAGGAAACGATGTGACCCTACTTGATATATAAAGCAATATTTTTGAATGTACACAATCAGAAAACATAATAATAAAAAAGAGCTAAAAAATCATTGTATATTTTTGGTGGAGTCCGTGTTTCTCGTCTTTTTCCTTTACTTTGTTGTGTGTTTTTTTGTTTTGTTGGTCTTCGTTGTGTGGACAATATTGCCTGTGTTTCTGTGTCCATTCATGATTGCCCTTCCTGTTTTCTCTAATGTTTACATAAAGATATAAATCATTCATAGTTTCCTTCAAAGTCAGGTTTGTCTGGCTAGATATTAGAATGATAGGAGCTTAGTGCAAATTTCTGCAATAGTTCAGTTATATTGTGTCTGTGAATATCATAGAAAAGTTTGAAGATACCAAAGAGGTAGCCAGTAGCCGTAAACCGAAGGACCAAAATAAGAAGAACAAAACCTAGCAATCGTCTTGCCTGATATATTGTTTTCTCTGTACTGCTTTGTATTTTATTGTTTGTCCCTTTGTCTTTTTTCTTTTGGCAATTATGTTGTCTGTTCTTCTTTGATTTCCAGCGTCTGATTACCCATTTCTTGTCTTGAAAAGTGTCTTTACTACAAAGTACTACACTGAGAACTAAGTATGAAGTTATGGTGTGGTCATAAGAAGAAGAAACAGGATTAACCCGAACAAAACACCGACCTCGACCTTTCCTAAGTCAATGACAAGCATTCAAATTATCTTAGAATACTTGCAGCAGCAATACAATTGCAGAATACACATTAAATTGAAATATAATCTTCCGAAAAAGTAAAATCAACACACCAAAGCAATATAAAAAAAAACAAACAAACAAACCAAGACAAACAAACAAACAAACCATACCAAGACAAACAAACAAATAAACTAAACCAAGACAAACAAACAAACAAAATAAATATTACTAGGAATCATAAAAACGCACATCTTATTTGTTTGCTAAATAAAATGGGCTCCACTTTTTGATGTAAAATATTCTGTTAGCGAATTAAATTTCAGACATGTAAGATGGAGAACAGCATACAATAAAACCGTTGCTTGATTTTAACCTCTTTTTCGGTTGCATTTTACTTTTCTCCACTGGTAACAACATCAATCTAACTGAGTTTAACTAAATATAACATTATTTCAACTGATGACACTAGTATGCACAAAGATTTAAAATGAAAGAAATCCCCCATATGACCCCCAATAATGGCATATTTGATCGCTGATGAAATTTCACGTCGAGGGCCATTTCTGACATTATGAAAATAATAACTTTTAGCGTTAATTATATATAATAGGTTTATTAGCTATTATCGTCATTATATATGAGAGAATGCTACAGGCAGGGGTCGAGTTGATGTAACATAGATTTAACTGCAGCAATTATTGTTCATTAAAAGAAACAATCATAGTTAATTAAGTGCAACCGCTAGAGACGGTAAAAATGTAATAATCTGATGAGTTTTAGATGAGATTTAGTCGTATTTTCACTGCAATTGGTGATGATGGCGGATAGTGTATGACACAAACGATATTGATTATTGTATGATTACGAGTAGAAAGTGTAAACAAGTGATGGTCAACAATTCCACAAAGCAGTCAAGCGAACAACCGCCTCTCTTCATAACTCACTGTAAGCAACAACAAATTATCATGAGAACATACTCAAAAATGTGGCGGGGTTAAACCGGTTAATGGAATATCCATGAAAAAGGCTTAAGCAGTGATGGTCCATAATTCAACCAATAGCAACCAAACAAGCAATCGCCTCTCATCATAACTCACTGTCGTAAAAAAAAAAAGATCATTATATATGACGTTGGAAATTCAGGTCTTTGCTTGAGACAGGCACACACATATGGCGGGATTAAACCGGTTAATGGGATCTCATATACAGAAAGCTTAAACAGTGATGGTCCACAATTCCACCAATAGCAGCCAAACGAACAACTGCCTCTCTTCATAACTCACTGTAAGCAAGAAAAAGATCATGATATATGATGTTGGAAATCCAAGTCCTTGCTTGGGACAGGCACAAAAATGATGCGGGATTAAACCGGTTAATGGGATCCCATTAAAAGAAATTTTAAACGGTGATGGTCAACAATTCTACCAATCTCAACAAACCAAACAACCTCATAAGAATTCAATAGAAAAGAAACTAGTGGTATTGCTTACCGTGATTTTATAATGTATATTTGTCATTCAAATACCTGCTTTGAAATTTTTTTTTAAATTAAAAGAAAATAATGGATCAGAAAAGAAAAGAAAAGAAAAGAAAATACAAAAGCGTGTTGATCAGGGTGGTTGATGTTTATTACGAAAAATAGTAATTTCAGTTGTTTGTAGGATGACTCATGTCCTATTTACGTTATGTGTGTTTGCTTGCGTATATGGTGTCCAACACATATTATGTTGTGGTTTTTTTTTCTTGTCTTCGTCTTGTGTAACCTATGTTGACAGTTTCTCTGGATTGTCAATTTGTTATTGCCCCTTCGGTATTCTCTAACGTTTATTCATAATAATAATTATTAGTCGTAGACAGAAAATTAAATATTTAAACATTGATTATATTTCTAAATATGAACATAATAGGCTAAAAATTTGGAATTGAAGAAAACAAAATATGCCGACCAATGAGAAAACGTTCTTTTTTATTACAAAGCAATGCAAGAACAATGAAAGCAGATAATAATCAACCTGTTAGATAATCTATTATATAGACATTTCCTAGACCACCTACAATGATTACTACGAATAAATTGTAAAACAAAAAATACCACACTGTCGGAACAGTTCTAAAATCCAATAGAAAAATCATAGAAAGATGAAAATTCAATACCCCTAACACACAAATACATGACCACTCACTGTTCTGACTTAATAAGGCACTTCAGTAAAAAGGGCCCTGTTAACCTAGTTGTATGTGCCCAAATGAGATAACTTTGTTGTGTATGTTTATTATTGATTTTGTATATAGATTTTAGTAGTTCATATCTTGATGTATTAAGATAAGTATTTTCCATTTGTGGTATTTGAACTCGAATGAAATCCTGAAACATTGCCTACCCTGTTATATATGAGGGTCGGCATTTTACTTACATATTCATAACACTTGCATGACAGCATCATTTCACTAAGAAGGTGCCATATCTAGTTTAACCCTGCCACTTTATACTTCGGTAAATGTACGAAGATAGGAAAGTGAGTGGTCATGTTGATATTATGTTACGGATATCGATTTTGTTTCTGTTTCTACGTCTTGCTGTTGAAGTGACAAACCATTTTCATAGAGAAAGAAACATATGTTGTATGTTTTAAAATACATCATGTGTTCTAACATAAAATGTGTGATACAGGAATAGATAAGAACAAAGGGGTAAAATAAAATAAAGATCTTAGTTCCGGATAATTTTTTTATGAAAATAGAAATTGAAATATAATTATTTTAGGCAATAAATTCACTAAGCTATAAAATACAACCGCTTTGATCATTTATCGAGAAGCAGAAATACAGAGAAAACAACGCTTTACGATTTTTTCTATACGATATTATTAACGAATAAAAAATTAATAATATGAAACAGCTAAAATATTTTCAATTGTTAGAATAAAACACAGATTTTTTCAGTCCTTAAATTAAAAACAATAAACAGAATACCCTATCATAACAACTTAATGAAATCAGTGATGCGTATCAAGAAAATTAAACGCATTAAGAGCACATATCAACAAACTTCGTCAAAGTTTTTTTGGGTCATATATATTTTAAGTTGAAGTCATCACTTTAAAAGTTTTACGGTCGCCACCATGACTTGGTTAACCTTTATGGAATATATGTGTCACAAATGACAACGGATATGTTGTCCCACTTGTCGTAAGCACTTCCCGGAGCAGGAACTGTCTATCCTTCCGGAGCACCTGAGTTCACCCCCGATGTGGTTTGTGTTACTCGATCTTTAGATTTATATGTATGTTTTGTTGATCGTTGTTTGTCCTTTTGTACTTTTTCTTTTGGCCATTGTGTTGTCAGTTCTTCTTCTATATACGGATTCTGATTACCCCTTTGGTATCTTCAAACTCTTCTTATTTTTTTGTATATGATATACCCTATTTCAAACCAGTCACATCTGATGTGGATGCATACACAATAAACTGTTCAATTCGGTATTTTACATGTTGGTGTAATGGTGCTTAACGCCACTTTCAACAATATTTCAATTCTGTATTTTAACATTTCATTCTAACAAAACGTTAATTTAAATTTTGTACAATGATAGTAGGGTTAGGATTATGGTGCTTAACGCCACTTTCAACAATATTTCAGCTATATCGTGGAGGTCATTTTTATTAGTCGAGTATAACGGAGAAAAGAAAAGAAAAAATGCTACGTAAGACATTTACCATGATGGAGAAATTTATCATTTAGAAAACATACTTTCACTTATCACTAGGTTTTTCGCTTGTGAGTTCTTGCTTTGTTTTTGTTATAGTGCTGAAAAACTCATTTCATTTCCTGGTGGTAAAAGAATTCATTTCCTGCATAAATATCTAAAAAAAAAAAAAAAAAAAAAAAAACTACCATCCGATCGGGGCTACAGGGGTGTGAATTGACCACGATCATATTGTTTAATATTTTTTGTCACTTGGTTGATCATAAAAAATTAACATACAAATATGTAATGCTTCGGCAACAAATGTATGTCATAGTATCATTAAGCTCACATCAAGGCGTGTAACACATGAAAGGAAAACAATCTGCACTGTTCAAGATATTCACTTGTGCAATGAATGTGAAAAATGAACATAATACACAAATAAATAATGTTTAGACATACATTGAAGTCATGATATCATTGATTTTACACAAAGTAATGTAGACGGTGAAAGTGAAAAAACGACGTGTACCCAATGCCCCCGTACTTGGCAATGATCAGAGAAGACTTTGAAGGTATCGTATTTCTGTATGTATTGTTAAACATATATAGTCAAAGGTTTTAGCTGAATATCAGCGTTACCTTCTACCAGACACCCTTTCGTGGTACGACACATGATTTATCGATATATCATTTCTTTTGATCAGACTATAAATGATGTATATACGTCTTAGCTTTAAAGTTTTTGTTTATAGAATACACATTTTCTGCAAAAAAACCCATAATAGATGTATTGCACTATGTCTTATTTACGTTATTTGTGTGTATTTGTGTATAGTGGTGTCCAACACATATTGCGTTGTGTTCCTTTTTTTTGGTTTGTCTTCATCCTGTGTCTTGGGCACCCAAGGTTGCCTGTTTCTCTGGATTGTTCATTCTTGATTGTCCCTTCGATTTTCTCTAGCGTGTATTATTGTAAACTGGTGTTCAACCTTCAAATTGTATTTACTCTGATGTAGCTATTTAAAGCATAGATATTATAGTTGGATTCAACTACTGCAGTATCAAATATATACCTAAACTGATTGAATCAGAATCCATGAAAATATACAACAGTTAAATCAGGATCTCGGAAAGAATATTGATTACTTCATATGTACAGAAACAACAGTTCATTGACACATGACACTCCACTCGAACACATCATATTGACTCCGAATAAATCAGTCTTATTTCTACTCTGTATTGTTGCGCACTTTTTGGAAGAGAAAGATATATTCCAATTTCATAGTCTTTGGTCTGACCCGACCAGGGCACCAACGCACCATATACCAAACTCGATGCGAGCACGCTAGCTATTACACCACCGAATAAATTCGTTATTCAATGGAAGCGTCTTGCTAAATAAGCATTTTAGAAAACCGATTAAAACAAATAATGTACAATTCTGAAAATACGGGGGAAACATTACACACGACACAGAACAAACACAAGAAGAAAAAACGAAAACAAAATCTAAAATGACGAGCACCTAGGCCCCACAGATTCCGAGTTTGATCACAGATTCAGTGATTGATTGCTTATAGATTGATGGGTACAAAAAGTGCACATGAAATTGTTAACTCTAACCGTAAATATACACAAACAAGTCAGCTGATGACCATTTCATTGATGCAGATAAGGTAACTCAAAGGTAACATAACTATATTACCATGACCCTCAGATTCCTATCTCATTGCTTACTCAGGTAATAAAATAGAAATACGTTGAGTAATAATCATGTTTACTGTCATTTAACTATCGTTATAGATAACCTTTAGAACCTTTTCACTTTTTTACGAGTCACCGGAATACCTTTGCTTACAAAAAGAACAATAACCGAAAAGTGACTCAAAAACACACCTCAGATTCATGGCAGTTTTTGATTTGATTTCTAGTTTATTCTGTTTGTTTTTTTTTAAATATTTTGTTGTTTTCCGTTATAAAGAAATCTTATATAAAGAAATCGTTTTTCCTTCTTTTTTTTTCTTTTTAATTTTAAATGAAATAGAAGTAGGAAAAAAAAATCTTTATATGAACCAAATACATCGGAAAACAAAAAAACGATATTAAGTAGTATTTCTGTAAACCATATAATTTTGTTTTTATTTGTGAACCTTTTAGTCATTGAATTTAGCAATACAATCGTAAATATCCTAAGTTAGCGCACTTCAGTAGCAAAAATACATTTGTTTCCTTATAAAAATATATATGGGTAATAACAAAATTACCGAACTCCGAACAATCTTACAAAGGGAAAGTCAAAACTCATAATTATATAAACAGACAAAATCAGTCGACAACCGGAAAACTGTGAAAACCGTAATGACCCTGACTTGGTACAGGCATTTCTAAAGAAATGGTGGGTTGAATATCGTTTTAATAATGCGCTTGATGTAGAATATGCCTTTTAATTCTTAAATATCAAAAAAGTTGTATCATGTTCCACTCGACAGCATTGTTACACATGACTTAAATTCTTTACTTCTCGTCTTTATTACGATAGATAAAAATGTCGTTATATTCAACATAAAAAAATAGCTTTGCGTTTGACTATTTTATTACGAACAATGAAAAACAGTTATGATGACTTTTTTTTCAAAATAAATATATTTTATTTTATCTTTTCACATTCCATAATTTAAGTGGATTTGTACTTATTTCATATTTCGTCATTTTGAAAAAAAGAAGGACACCTGTTGTAATATACAGAAAGGTACACTTCGACCACTAGATGTATCTACGAGACCACCTGATGAGTAAGATTCAAGTTTAGGTAAAGCACAGCTGACAAATATTCAACCTTTTTTTTTCAATAAATTTCTGTGTAATCCAATTTCCGAAGTTTATAAATTTAAGAACAGGCATACGCCATCCTCGAAACTTATTTAGTAAAGCACAAGAATGCGTCATTTGCGAAACTTATTTAGTAAAGCACAAGAATGCGTCATTTGCGAAACTTATTTAGTAAAGCACAAGAATGCGTCATTTGCGAAACTTATTTAGTAAAGCACAAGAATGCGTCATTTGCGAAACTTATTTAGTAAAGCACAAGAATGCGTCATTTGCGAAACTTATTTAGTAAAGCACAAGAATGCGTCATTTGCGAAACTTATTTAGTAAAGCACAAGAATGCGTCATTTGCGAAACTTATTTAGTAAAGCACAAGAATGCGTCATTTGCGAAACTTATTTAGTAAAGCACAAGAATGCGTCATTCGCGAAACTTATTTAGTAAAGCACAAGAATGCGTCATTTGCGAAACTTATTTAGTAAAGCACAAGAATGCGTCATTTGCGAAACTTATTTAGTAAAGCACAAGAATGCGTCATTTGCGAAACTTATTTAGTAAAGCACAAGAATGCGTCATTTGCGAAACTTATTTAGTAAAGCACAAGCGACCGTATCCGGTTTTGGCTATCCTTTTTAGGCCCTTTGGTTTTATTGCTCCCATAGCTTTAAATTATTTGGCTTTCCAATCTTTCTATTTTGAGCGTACCTGATGAAGGTTATTCCAGAAATGCGTCATGCGCAGTAAGTTTGATATCTACGTTTTATTAGTAAAGCACAATAATACGTTATATTGAAACCTATTTAGAAAAGAACAAGAATATGTAATCTGAAACGTATTTGGTCAATCACAAGAATATTTCATTTGAGAAGCTCATTAAGTTAAGCACATAGCCGATTAAGCATGCACATGCACTAACATCAGAAGACTAGTTTTCAGTGTTAACATCAGAAGACTAGTTTTCAGTGTTAACATCAGAAGACTAGTTTTCAGTTTTAACATCAGAAGACTAGTTTTCAGTGTTAACATCAGAAGACTAGTTTTCAGTGTTAACATCAGAAGACTAGTTTTCAGTGTTAACATCAGAAGACTAGTTTTCAGTGTTAACATCAGAAGACTAGTTTTCAGTGTTAACATCAGAAGACTAGTTTTCAGTGTTAACATCAGAAGACTAGTTTTCAGTGTTAACATCAGAAGACTAGTTTTCAGTGTTAACATCAGAAGACTAGTTTTCAGTGTTAACATCAGAAGACTAGTTTTCAGTGTTAACATCAGAAGACTAGTTTTCAGTGTTAACATCAGAAGACTAGTTTTCAGTGTTAACACCAGAAGACTAGTTTTCAGTGTTAACATCAGAAGACTAGTTTTCAGTGTTAACATCAGAAGACTAGTTTTCAGTGTTAACATCAGAAGACTAGTTTTCAGTTTTAACATCAGAAGACTAGTTTTCAGTGTTAACATCAGAAGACTAGTTTTCAGTGTTAACATCAGAAGACTAGTTTTCAGTGTTAACATCAGAAGACTAGTTTTCAGTGTTAACATCAGAAGACTAGTTTTCAGTGTTAACATCAGAAGACTAGTTTTCAGTGTTAACATCAGAAGACTAGTTTTCAGTGTTAACATCAGAAGACTAGTTTTCAGTGTTAACATCAGAAGACTAGTTTTCAGTGTTAACATCAGAAGACTAGTTTTCAGTGTTAACATCAGAAGACTAGTTTTCAGTGTTAACATCAGAAGACTAGTTTTCAGTGTTAACATCAGAAGACTAGTTTTCAGTGTTAACATCAGAAGACTAGTTTTCAGTGTTAACATCAGAAGACTAGTTTTCAGTGTGTGGGAGGTTTTTTTTTAATGTTGTTGTTTGGTTTTTGTCTTTTGTGCCTTCGTCCTGTGTCCCATGCCCAATGTTTTCTGTGTCTTTGGATTGTCTATTCTTGATTCCATCTACGGTTTATTTAATGATACCAATCTTGTCCTGGCCTTGAATATGTTGTTCTCAAATGGACCATTAAGAGAACATTATATTTTCAGTAATTAAAGCTAAATATCGTAGTTCCGTTCGGAATATAACGTCGATGTTAAATTGTCCACAGTTTCCTGTCAGCGAATTATATTTCGATCAATATAAAAAAATGTATTGCAGTTTCCGGATATTATCCATTCTTTTCGGTATGTCCTTCTGATATTAGATTTGTAAATAATACGTCTGTACGATACGACGTCAATCATGTCATCTTCTCGTCGATATTGTTATTCAACAGAAATAATGTAAAACTGCTTGAAAACTTTTAAACAATCGTATAAGAAATGAAATGTAATTCAAATCTTATTATTTGCAGAATATATCTTTGAAGGTAATTATTCCAAGGTTTGTGATAAAGAAAATTAAGAAATTAAGGTTGTGGTTACAACTATTGGTCTTTATAGCGCCACATTACACAATACTTCAGTTATATCGAATGAACGATACAATATAATATAGCATTGTGTTGTGTTTGTATTTGAAGTCACACTACCATTTAACGCCACCTCATATGGTTGTGTGAGGGACAAGTTTTTATTTTCAACTGACCAATAGCGATAACTATGCCAAGTCATGATGTATTAAAGCCCACGATGTAGGTGTCCATGATCAAAGCATTGTTTCAATATTTTTGTCGACTTGACTGCTTTAAAATGTGGTCTATAACAGGACCTAATGTATGTGTAACACCTCAGTTTTACATTAGTTTATGTCCAAATTGACTACATTATCTTGATTGTTTTTGTGATTGTAGTTTCTATTACGGATGTTGCCATGTTTATCATTAAATTGAATACTGAGAGCTGTTGACCGTTTGGTTAATATATGTTTCCTTGGTGTTTGTAGATGTTAGTACGTGTGTATATCTCTTAAAAAAGAAGCAACTAACAATAATACAAATTATTCTACCTTTAATACTTCTATTTGTATTTCTTAAATCGGAATCAGAATCAACACGGTTTAACATTGTAGTCAGAGGCCTTCAGGTTCCGAGAATACCATGCAGGAATATTTTATATCCATTAATAATCCCGCATTGACTTTGATTGACAAAACTCTCAGTTTGACAACATTTTATTTTAATTCCTGTGTTGGCAACACCATTACAGTGCTAAACCTGTATTAGCCCTGAAATATTCAAGATTATAACTGATGCATTTTGAAAGCTACTTTCAGCTAGGTCGTGGCGGGACCTTTTGTGAAAAAACACATAAACACATTTCAGTTATATCATGTTGGTCTATTTTTTCTGAAAAACATGTCTTCTATTATAAATATAATTCAATTTCAGAAGTAGGAATCTTTGCTATCTTTCCATTTTTAAATTATGACCAGAAATAACACTCACTTGAAATTAGCAAACAATGAATACATGATCATCGTCTAGTATTAAACCAAAGGGACAATCAAAACTGGATAATCCAGGGAAACTGGCAACATAGGGTACATACCTTCATATGTATATACTAAAGGTTAAACACACAGTAACCATAGATTGTATACCTATCATCTAGATGATTTTTGTCGGTTTCGTTTGCAGTAATTAAAGTTTATAAAATTGTATAAATTTTCATTTTTCATGCAAGAAACACATTAACTGAAGATAACCGTGTAATTACATTAAATATCAAGCGAAAGTCAATCAATTGTACTTCAGTCTCTGATTTAATCAGCGTACGGTCGGATATTGTGCTTGGGGAACTATCGAGGCAATTAACTCTCCCTACCTTCCGGCGTATCGTTATCACGTGTCTTAAATGATACTTAATTAAACAATTTTGCAATACATTTATCAGATGTTAATTAGCATTTAATTTTGGTAATATTTGAATAAAAGATAAGAAAAAGTACTTCTTTTTGTTTTATAACGTTTAATCTACACCTTATGATCAAGATGAAATCACGCCGTTTCTATGGCATTAGCCATAACAATAAGGCAATGCCGTCGTGGCCACGATCATATGATAGCTAAGTTAGCATCTATCTATAAATTGAAATTGTCTCTCTTCGATTACCTTCCGCAAAGAAAACTCCTTAGAGAAAAGTACTCGAAACAACTTGACACAATATAGCTTGTCAGTGACGTCCAGCAGATCGGTGGTTTTCTCCATGTACTTCCACTTTCTACAACCAATAAAGCTGACCGCCACGAAGTAACAGTAATATTATTGAAATAAACGTTAGAGAATACCGAACGGCAATCAAAAATGGACAATCCAGAGAAACAGGCAACAGAGGGAACACAATACGAAGAAAAACACAAGACAATACGTGTCCGACACCACTAAAACGCACCCAAACACACATAGCATAAATAAGACATGAACCAACTGGAGGTAAAGATGAATCGAGGTGATGTTGAAAGCACAAAATACGTAGTGAAATTACCACTTTGTTCCGGAATGGTCAATATCCCTTGTTCTATTTATAGTCGTGCAAGACTAACGTTTTGTTTTGCCGTTTAAAACTATCGTCCATGAAAATACCACCTTATTGCCAACATTTTTACCTGTTTGTAAGCTTCATTAAGGTGGCTGACATACTGCTCATTTGATTTGTTTTTGTTTTTGTGTGTGTGTTTTAACGCCACTTTCAGCAATATTTCAGCTATATCATGGCGACCGGTTTTAGTGGTGGAAGAAGCCAGAGTACCCGGAGAGAACCACCGACCATGGGCAAGCAACTGGTAAACTTTATCACTTGCGGCTGCGAGTCGAGTGCACCCTTTTTGTAATTTACAAAGCCGGGCGCGAACCCACGCCTTATTGGTGATAGGCTTGCATGAGTTGTTAGGTAATCCAACTACCTAACTCATTGAGCCACCCGGGCCCTACAACTACCTAACTCATTGAGCCACCCGGGCCCTACAACTACTTAACTCATTGAGCCACCCGGGCCCTACAACTACCTAACTCATTGAGCCACCCGAGCTCTACAACTACCTAGCTCATTGAGCCACCTGGGCCCTACAACTACCTAACTCATTGAGCCACCCGGGCCCTACAACTACCTAACTCATTGAGCCACCCGGGCCCTACAACTATCTAGTTCATTGAGCCACCTGGGCCCTACAACTACCTAGCTCATTGAGCCACCTGGGCCCTTCAACTACCTAACTGATTGAGCCACCCAGGCCCTACAACTACCTAACGCATTGAGCCACCCGAGCCCTACATCTACCTAACTCATTGAGCCACCTGGGCCCTACAACTACCTAACTCATTCAGCCACCCGGGCCCTACAACTACCTAACGCATTGAGCCACCCGGGCCCTACATCTACCTAACTCATTGAGCCACCTGGGCCCTACAACTACCTAACTCATTGAGCCACCCGGGCCCTACAACTACCTAACTCATTGAGCCACCCGGGCCCTACATCTACCTAGCTCATTGAGCCACCTGGGCCCTACAACTACCTAACTCATTGAGCCACCCGGGCCCTCTGTTCATTTGAAGTTAAACGATAATCAAACAAACCAACCAAAATACATTGTATATTTGTCAAATACATACGTTCCTAGTCTTAGAGAAACGAATGTTAATTTCTCGCAATAAATATCTAATTAATAATCTTGATTTAAGAAACAATATGAAGATTTGTTGAATAATTTATATTAATACTCGGAATAAAGAAATGAATAGCAGTGCTATAAACAATTTGTTTAAAAGCACACCGTAAATGAATGATGGAAATAAAAAACAAAACAAAAACGAACGTGATCTTTTTCCACAGCATGATTGCAACAAAATTGAAATTTATGCAATTAAGACTATCAATATATTGACGCTTTCTGCCTTTCAGTATTTCTAGTCATTCAATACCACCTTATTGCCAACATTTTTACCTGTTTGTAAGCTTCATCAAGGTGGCTGACATACTGCTCATTTGATTTGTTTTTGTTTTTGTGTGTGTGTTTTAACGCCACTTTCAGCAATATTTCAGCTATATCATGGCGACCGGTTTTAGTGGTGGAAGAAGCCAGAGTACCCGGAGAGAACCACCGACCATGGGCAAGCCACTGGTAAACTTTATCACTTGCGGCTGCGAGTCGAGTGCACCCTTTTTGTAATTTACAAAGCCGGGCGCGAACCCACGCCTTATTGGTGATAGGCTTGCATGAGTTGTTAGGTAATCCAACTACCTAACTCATTGAGCCACCCGGGCCCTACAACTACCTAACTCATTGAGCCACCCGGGCCCTACAACTACTTAACTCATTGAGCCACCCGGGCCCTACAACTACCTAACTCATTGAGCCACCCGAGCCCTACAACTACCTAGCTCATTGAGCCACCTGGGCCCTACAACTACCTAACTCATTGAGCCACCCGGGCCCTACAACTACCTAACTCATTGAGCCACCCGGGCCCTACAACTATCTAGTTCATTGAGCCACCTGGGCCCTACAACTACCTAGCTCATTGAGCCACCTGGGCCCTACAACTACCTAACTGATTGAGCCACCCAGGCCCTACAACTACCTAACTCATTGAGCCACCCGAGCCCTACATCTACCTAACTCATTGAGCCACCTGGGCTCTACAACTACCTAACTCATTGAGCCACCCGGGCCCTACAACTACCTAACTCATTGAGCCACCCGGGCCCTACAACTACCTAACTCATTGAGCCACCCGGGCCCTCTGTTCATTTAAAGTTAAACGATAATCAAACAAACCAACCAAAATACATTGTATATTTGTCAAATACATACGTTCCTAGTCTTAGAGAAACGAATATTAATTTCTCGCAATAAATATCTAATTAATAATCTTGATTTAAGAAACAATATGAATATTTGTTGAATAATTTATATTAATACTCGGAATAAAGAAATGAATAGCAGTGCTATAAACAATTTGTTTAAAAGCACACCGTAAATGAATGATGGAAATAAAAAACAAAAACGAACGTGATCTTTTTCCACAGCATGATTGCAACAAAATTGAAATTTATGCAATTAAGACTATCAATATATTGACGCTTTCTGCCTTTCAGTATTTCTAGTCATTCAAAGATGAATTGTGCGTTGATGTTTGTAGTGAAAAGGGCCATCAATAAACTTCATTAAAGACAAGAATAAACTGATTAAGATGCTGAATCTATTGAACCACGTGAATAGTAATAATGATAGGATTAATATTAATTTAATCTCTATGTCAGTATGATTAGCCAATAACTAGATGTAAGGTCAAAACACTTAGAAATATACAAATGTTTTCTAGCAGTTAGACCAATATAATTCCTTATTTCACATTTGAATAGAGATTTGTGCAATAAACGTTTCCGTGTCAATGGCTTACTGAAAGACAGTGAAGAATCTCTATTGATTTGTTAGACCACAACCTCGGTGATTTTTATAGAATTGTGAGTTTGTCTTTGTTTTGGGTCTTAATCAAATGTATTGATGATATGAACGTCCATATGGCCATATTCAGCCAAATTATGTCGTTATTGAAAGATATTTTGCTATGTTAAAGCAATCTGTCAAATTATTTAAACCTGTAAATTTGAAAAAAAAAAAAGAAAAAAAAAAGAAGAATAAAAAATCATTCGCTTTCATAAAACAGCGTGATATTTAGTTAAATACATAATCCTCAAGTTTGCTATGCTATTTAGTCTTAATGATCAAGTGAAAAACGAAAAATACCGCAATTCCAATATCTAACAGAAAAATCATTGAAACAAACACAATCGATACCTCTAATACGTAAATACATGACCGCTCACTTAACTGAAATATCTATTATATATTTATAGTGACTAAGCACATACATTTTTTTCTCAATAATCTTGTTTTAATTAAATATCTTATGACCGTTGTTTCTTTGTACATGTGATAACTTAACATTATTTTAAACCTAATGTGTTAATAAATTAAATTATATTTAAAAATGCATTTCTTCGCTTCTAGATTTTTATTGTAACCCTGCACCATAGTGGGTAACATGTTTTGATAGTACCGAGCTTGTTGTATGTTTATATCCCGTTTTGGCTAGTTTTTTTTAAAAAAGAGAAGGTGCATTGTATTCACTACAGAAAAAAAGAACACTTTCTTCCTAAACCAACTCTCCATACTGTTCCATGTACAGCCAAACGTCGTTGCACTGTTCACTAATCAAACCCACATTCCTGTATAATTATGAGACACCATTGAACTTGATCTGCTCCAGAATATGCATGGAATATGGAATATTTCCCGGTGGAAATTGTTGACCCACCCACCAACTAGAGATAGAATCATAAAATTGATCCAATCAGGAACCAACTAATATACAAAGGATTTAAATAAAAAAAATTGATAGGTACGTCTTTTTAGCTCGACTTAATATATATCATTATACGATAACACCTGATTTGTTCTTTTTAAGCCAGCCATACTTCTTATTTTTATGAATTAAATGTATAATTAATCATCACTATTAAAACCACTAATTATAATATAAAGATGTTTTTAGTATTATTTCCACCTGTTGAAATATTTGTTTATTTAAATATAGGTTTGCTGTACAACTAAGCTGTAAATTTTAACTTGTTTAATTCAATTAGTATATAATTCTGAGCAAATTAAGGTTATTTAGATAAACATGATACTAATAAAGTATATGTTTGTCAATACGCTGTTTTTCATTTGAAATTTAAGAACAATTTTCGAATAAAATAAATATTAAAAGTTTTATTAAACATTAAAGGGATATTAAAGCTCGTTTTAAAATATATTTTTTTCAACTCGTGACGAAGGTTGTTTCTTTTCAATTTAATTGTAAAAACAATCCTAAAATACTTTGCACGCCCATATAATCCCTAATATCGTTAAAATATCACTTAAAAGGGTCGAAATGAATTTTTGTCCAGGAAGCAAAAAAATCAATTATTGGAAAAACCGCAAGATATGACAGAATTACCAACGAATTATGTCACTTTTACAAAGTTTCATTGATAAAAACTGGGTTAATGTTTCATAAATATCAATTATTGAACCAATTGCAAGTTTTCATGAGATACAAAAATTACCAAAATGAGCTTTAATATCCCTTTAAACATTAAACACACAGTGTATTCATATTTGTTTCCCAATAAACTAAATGTATCGTGATTAAGATAAATAAAGATAGCCCTACAATAAAATATTTTCAAGGGATCATGTAAAGTAGGTAAGATTACTATTAAAATGAAAAGCAAACACTACAATACTGACGGTATAGGGTTATGGTGTTTAACGCCACTTTCAACAATACTTCAGTTATATCTTTGTGGTAAGTTTTATTGGTGGAGGAAACCGTTCCTGGAAAAAAAACCATCGTCCTGCCGCAAGTCACCGACATCTTTATCACATAATGTTGTATACCTCGCCCTGAGCAGGATTCGAACTCACAACTCTTCCCAATATAATTTAGCTATTAAAATGAGAAGCAAAAACTACCACACTGTCGGCACAATTCTAAAATCCAATAGAAAAATCATAGAAAGAAGCCAAATCGGTAACCCTAACACAATAACACATGACCACCCACTTTGCTGGCTTAATACAGGGTCTTCAATAAAACAAAACGTGGCAGGGTTAGGCCACCTTTATGGCCCCAGATCTCCCCTCTTAGTGAAATGATGCGGTGATGCATGTGAGTAAAATGCCAGCCCTCACATGTAACCTAATTGCCAATACAACCTTTCGCCATCTGTACGCAGATAACTCGGATAAGTAATTCCTCTCTTAAGCGGACAGATGTCCTAAGCAGCCACACTTGAATTCCCATAATATACATTATAAACTCACTTAAGTAGTTACTAAAGTGAGAACTGATTTTTATGTTTTTGTTCTTCAAATCTGCATATATGAAAAAATTATGGTAGAGTTCATTAAATGTAATTAGAATATCTTCACTGATTACAATGCATTTATGCGTCGTCATCAATTAAATATTCATGGAAACTGAAAAACTTTATTTAACAGCTACCTGTCTTACTTCCATGTTGTCTACCCTGCAGACAAAGCCCCTAACAATCATATTTGTGTGTGTAAATCACATTACATAGACTGTTTGGAAAAGGAATCGAGTCTTGACAATTCACTTTACAGCCCCTGCATATACCCCGATTACCCCTTTGGTATCTTCAAAAATGTTCCTTATATGGTCATTTCCTCGTAATACAGTCATGTCTACTTTCATTGTATATTATTGGCTCTTCGTGTATATTGTGACCTAGATTTCCATCAGCTGTTATCGTATTTTCTGTGTTAAGGAATTGAGGTTGGTGGGAGGGTAGATTTGTTCGTGTTGTGGTTGGTTATTTTGTAAATCAGTACTGTTTAACTTTTTATTTTCATTTAAACTTTTAAGCCTTAACTGCCATGGATGAAAACTTGAGTAGTCGGGTCGCATTGCGTATTTTGCAAAACGACCTCAGAACATTAAATTAGGAGAGATTATTGTCTTGAATAAGCTGACTATCTGGATACAAAATCAGTACAAAAACAATGGTAGCACAAAACAATATAAAGGATAAGCTATATTACATCAAGGGCTCGCTCCTACACCAGAGTGGGAAGTATCAGATTGGTAAATGTAATAATTAGTTTTTTTTTAAACTAAGCAATTACCATCCTGTCAGAACAGTTCCAATCGCAATAACGCAGAAACAGATGAAAACGTGATACCCCTAAGACTTATATACACTGCCCACTTTCATGGGTTGGTACAGGAACTTCAATAAAAAGTGGCGGGGTTAAATAAACGTTAGATAACACCGAAGGAGAATGGAGAATTGAGAGAGACTGGTAGCAGAGTTGAAGAGACACAAAACAAAAACACAATACAATATGTGTTGGACACCACTATACGCAAACAAACTCAAATAACGTAAACAAGACAGGAGCGAGCCCTCCCACAAACAACTAGAGGTAAAGACGAAACTGACATCGTTTTTATGAGGAAATCGTAACGGACATCACAACACGGAACTAAGAACGTAAATACACAGTTCTGAAGATTGTTACAAGCAACAAATAGTGAGTTTGTGTACAAGCATAGAATTTAAATACGATGCATTTTACCTGCTATAATTATGAATTAAAAGCCAAATGTGGGTTTAATATGGCACAACATCAAACTTGCTGTAATTCTATTTAATAAAGCTCTACTTTTCAACAAATTATAGATAACCAACTTCAAATATGTTATCTTATGATTTTTTTTTTAAATATGACACTTCAAGTGATATATTGAGATCATAAATAAAAAAACGAATTGCTTAACATATATTTATCATATTTATGTTATTGTTAATGATGCATAAACTATCCATTGGATCTCTTTGGAATCTAACCCACAACTTCTGATGTACGTTCTTTTCTTTTAGATATTCTGGAATATTTTGTAAAAAAATAAAAAAAAACGAAATATAACACCCCTAGACAAGTTCAAAATCCAAACGAGAAAGCTTAGAAACTGGTAAAGGCAATACCTCTAGCACACATATGCATGACCATTAACTCTTCTGGTTTGTTACAGGCTCTTCAATAGAAAAAAGTGGCGAGGTTAAACTTTCTTTATGCCCAACAATGTAGCATACGCAAACCATGAAAGCATACATGACAGTATTTAAAACATATATACATTCAATGACTTAGCCCACATCTAACAAACAGTTCACCGGTTTTTGTTTGTCTTGCTTGTACGTCGACCCTCCAGGTCGTCAAAATATACAAGTAGTAAAATACAGATTTTTGTATGGTAAATAGTAGCGTAACGTATTGTATTAACTCTGACTTAGAATTTCAATGATTTTTAGACATATAATTTGTTGAGTTAATTTTAGCTATTATTGTGTATTCTAGTCATAAATAACAAATTTAAATAAATCGTTGACACATGTAATGGACTCAAAATATTACATTCCACCATTATATGTTATTAGTGTTACCAATGACTATACAATATGCAAATTATGTTGGTATTGATACATCTGTAGGTGTATAATCTAACGTATCTCAGGACTGGTAGGCAAAGTGAAGAACAAACAAATAACTAATAAATATAATGTATATGTAGGAAATAGTTTTTTTCTTTCTAGCCATATTGTTTGGGAAATGTCTGTATATGAATTTGCCATTTTTGTATTACACAAATAGAGTATTATTATTTTCACATGTATGTCCGTGTCTATGTAAACACAAGGCTAGGTACCTCGCTTCCGTCAGGGGTGTTTGTGCGTGTACTGGACTAATCAATGTCCATTTGTGACACTCACGTCCGTTATGATTTCGGCAAAAAGATGTTCGGTTCGACTACTTTAGTTGTTTGTAGGAGGGCCCATGTCCTATTGTGTTTTATGTGTATGCTTGCGTGGCGTGATGTCCAAAATTGTGTCCTATCATAGGTCTTTACGTTCTGAGTTCCGTGTTGTGATGTCCGGCACGAGCTCCGCATGAAAACGATATTTGGTTCGTCTTAACCTCCAGTTGTTTGTAGGAGGGCTCATATCTTATTTACGTTGTTTGTGTTTGTTTGCGCATAATGATCTCCAACACATATTGACGATACGAGTAAACTGAAGAGTGTCTTATTAGAAGCAGGAACTGCCTGCCCTTCCCCCGGTTTTTGGTGGTGTCCCTGTTCCTCATCGTCTTAGTTTTCTGGACAGCAAATGATGCAAGTGTTGTGCATTCTTCATTCATTGCCCCTTTGATTTTCTCTAACGTTTATTTTCGAATGCATGTTAATGAGATTTCTGTGGAAGTATATAAAATAAATTGCAATCGTAGCAACTGCAGCATATCAATTGAGAAATGTAATTACATACGGCATACGTATGTCACATGCTGATTTTTAGAAATGTTTCGATAGTATGGTGTTTCTTGTTTTTCTATTAAATGTGATGTACATATTTACTGTTTCTGTTTAGTACAATACTCATAATCTTTTAACTCATTTATTATTGAAAGTTATCAGTTTTATTCCTGTCATTCTTTTAACCTAAAAACTCAGCAACCATAATCAGGTGACCGACCTGAGCAACATGCTTCCAAAATGTCCTTTTTATTTATATTGATGTACTGAACAAAAAATACATAAACTTAAGGTAAACCGCGTAAGTTATAAATTATGACAGTTCTCCATTGGTATTCCAAGTCTCAAGTTACAAATCCCATAAAGATGAAAATATAATTATAGGTTGTATATCTGTAATCTACAATAAAATGATTATATTACATTATAAATTAACAAATTTAAGTCCGTTGGAGGTCTCGTGGTACGATCCCTTCTCCCCAATTCTGATAGTTATGCTATAAAGACCCATATAAAGGATGAAACCGTTTTGATATAAGGGTAATAACAAAATTACCGAACTACGAACAATCTTACAAAGGGAAAATCAAAACTCATAGGTATATAAACAGACAAAATCAGTCAACAACTGGAAAACTGTGAAAACCGTAATGACACTGACTTGATATCAGATGGTGTTGATAGATTCGTAAGCCATTTACCTGATGAAGATTATTTCAGCAACACGTTGCACGCACTTAATCAGATATCTACGTTTTAATTATATCGTTGTGGAAGACTTAGCAAAATTCTAAAATATAATTTTCAATCCTGTGTGTCACTGTATTCCAGATGTCTGTCTGCAATGTCCAAATGGTGTTCCGTTAGTTAAAACGAAATTCGAATTGTAACCATCTACCCGTAGACTATGACATCATGGTGATACAACTCTAAAACGTTATTTACTGACAGTAAATATCAAACTTGTATTAAGGTGGTACCATACACTTCAGGTAAAATTTGATCTGCTCGTTTAATTTTCTTATTTTTTTGGCAGTGTGTTTGAATATATCCACTATAATAAATATCATAATTTTAACAAATTCCAACAATAAGATTCAGAGCTATAAATTCACTAGCCACATAGCAGCTTTTCTCTCTGTGGTTTTGATCACCGAGATGCTTGAAATCTGCACACAAACATCATAGGATCAAAACGTTCAACTGATGTTTTGGAGGAGCCAGAAAACCAAAGGATCTCAACAGGAAAGTCAAATTGGCTATGAACACTAATGCCTATGGAGGATATCATTAGTGTTGATGATAATTGCATGAAGTAAAATCTGTAAATTCAATGATAGATACATCTAATAAACAATGTCAGTACCGAAGCGCTGAGTACTGGGTGGATGATACCCTCGGGAACTAATAGTCCACCAGCAGAGGTATCGACCCAGTGATAGTAATAACAACGTAGATATCTGCACTAGTCCTCACATGTCTGGAATAACCTTCACTGGGTACCATCATAGTCAAAAGATTGGAAATCCAAATAAACATAGTTCGAACCAAACGTTAGAGAATACCGAAGGGGCAACCATAAATGGACATTTCAGAAAAACTGGCAACATAGACGAAGACAAACAAAACAAAAACACAACACAAAATGAGTTGGACACAACTATTCGTAACCAAACAGAAATAACGTAAATAAGACATGATTCTTCCTACAAACAACTGGAGGTAAAGACGAACCGTACATCGTTTTTATGCGAAAATCGTAATTGGCATCACAACATGGAATTCAGAACGTAAAGACACATACTAGGACAACACTTTATTGAAATGGTAGACTATTTTCTGATTTTCTAACCTTGAAATATTTGATTGTTTGCTTGATGGTGTTTAATGCCACATTCACTAATATTTCAGTTATATCGTGGTGGTCAGTTTTATTGGTGGAGGAAATCAGAGGACCCGGAGAAAAACGACCGACCTGTCGCAAATCACTGACAAACTTTATCACTAAGCGATCACGCTCACGACGCCCCTGAAATATTTAAGAGCTTCACCACGGGCAAAACATTTGTGTATATATACATGTATGTGATTACAATAACACTTTTTACGTCATATGGTGAAGGTAATGTCGGACTGTCGTTTCTCTTAAGCCGTTGCAGCCGGTTACCTATTACATACAAGTAATACATTATCACACTAAACATTTCTGTACCCCACACGAGTAGTAGTATTATTTATGTATCTTATCGAAAGTATATATAAACAAGCCATGACAGTTTAAAGGTCACCAATCTCTTATATCGTCAATGAATTCTGACATGCTATAGATCTACATTGTGATCTTTAAGGACGGTATGTCAAAACAGATCTTTGTACTGACTTACCCTAGAAGTAGAACATTGTTAGAATAGATGTCACATTTTAAATACGGACAGGTCACGAATGGGTAATGTCGACCTCTAACACGTTATACTTCTGTCTCAACATTTAATTCGGTTGATATATCGATATTATGTTCTCTCGTAGTAGTTATGCAGCCAAACCTGCCCATGCAGTCACTTCTATTAAGCAGTCACCTGTATTAAAATATAACCCTTTTCTCGTCTTGTCATAGCAAATTTCATAAGAATTGAACCTCCTTTAAGAGGTCATCTGTCTTCTAAGACCACTTTTTGTTTGTCCCAAAGGTGACCTCTTAATACAGGTTTCATTTCATTTAAATTTTGTTCTAATAATTTTATTTACGCATTCACTCTCTTAAAATAAAAATGATTGCACTGATGAAAAAATCATACTTAAATTTGCATACTTCAAAATAATTGTTTAATAATAAAATGAAAGAGGTATAAACTTAAAAAATATATTGGAAATAAATAATATCATTGTGACGTCATATTATACAAATGTATTGGCAATGTCATATGGTGTTCCTACAATGCTGTTGCTGGTAACAAGGAAGCTACTGAAGCAAGGTTTCCTACTGTTTAAGTTGAAATCATCACTTGGTTAACCGTTAGATAATATCTGTGTCACAATATACCATGGATATGTTTTGTTTGTCTAAATACAATCCGGTCCTTTCCTTATTATTACTTATTATCATGTTTGTAGCCAGTGTAACACGACTGGTTCCATTTTTTTTTTGGAGCAGGAACTGGCGTTCACCGTTGGCTTTTAGTGGTGTTCACATTGCCCAATCTATAGTTTTCTGTATTGTGTTTTGTGGATCATTGTATCATGTGTCTTTCGATTTACAATTTCTGATTTTTCTTTAATATCTTCAAACTTTGTTTACACTGTACTCATATTCTTTTTCATAACCGAATTGAATTGCGTCCGATAAGACATAAATCATATCATTATATAAACTTTAAATTCATTAGAAAAAGGAACACGACTTTCAAATATGAGATCAACAATACAATGAACAATACCAGCATTATATAAGCTTTCTTTTCATCACTATAAATGGAGATATCTAAAAATATCTGTTCACGGACGACTTTGTATTGAGTCATTTGCCCACCATGTGTATTTAAATTAAGCTGACATATATTATCATATAATCCACTGGTGTATACCAAACTGTATAATATAGAATAAGTCATGTGATTTATTAAAATCTAAATTTTGCTGACCTTTGCCCTCGTGAAATACGGTGATATCCTTAATTTTGACGATAACATCTTTTTTGTCGAGTCGAATTACAAAATTTAAAATCTAACGAGGTCATGAAACTTCCGGAAATTACAACGGGTTTGATTTAATGATTTGATGTGGTAATAAAAATTTTAATTTCCACATGATAAGGTTTTTAGAAATAGTTATAAACTTGTCTCCTTCTGGTTAATTGTAGAGTTAGCATTAGCTTATTTCGGAAACACATACATGACCTAAACATTTCTGAGGTGTATGGTTGAGGGGAAAACAGTCTTCAGTATATGTGATGACTATCTCTACAAAAACGTAGATATCGAAACTAGTGCGCACGACTCGTTTTTTTCAATAACGCTCAAAATCGAAAGATTGGATAGCTAAATAATTTAGAGCTTTGGGATGCATAAGCAGGATAGCCAAAATATGGTCACCTATGCCTGAGGGAGGAGATTCTTAGTTTTATTAATAATTACATTATTGATGAACTGTTGATTTCAGTAATAAATATATACCAGTATCTAATAAACCATGTCAGTACCGAAGCACTGACTACTGGGCTGATGATAACCTCGGATATTAATAGTCCACCAGCAGAGGAATCGACCCAGTGATAGTAATGAAAACGTAGATATCTAATTTAGTGCGCACGACGCGTTTCTGGAATAACCTTCATCGGGTAATCTCAAAATCGAAATCAAAGGTCCTAAGCTATTATATATATGGCCATCTTAAGGGCAGGATACATTATATCACTCCAGGTTTGAAAGAAATGTGACTTACTTTTAGTTAACCCAAGTAAGGTTATGCGAGCACTGTCATAAAATTGATAAAAAAAAGTAGCTTAGGCAGTGGAACGTTGAAAAATATATACCAGCACAATAAAGATAAGACGTATTTGTAGGAATGTATTCTGAAAAAAATGTCAAATGTCCCTTTTGTAATTAAACACAGAGAAAAAATTGCTGAGGACGTTTGAACACAAAGTTAAAAAAATATGTTCACAATAGAGAGTTTTATGTCCTGAATGTGCCGTTCCTTTTTATGAAATAGCGTGCATTTCCAAATTAATGGGGCACATTCACAATGCCACCACCTGCATTTTCTTTATATGCGATGCGTCAGTTATCTATCTATTGTCTCGCTAATCCTATTACACCAAGATAGCAGAAAACATGACCTAATGTTGAAACTAGTAGCAGGTGATCAATGTTTAATTGTCTGTGTAGTGTTTTGTAAATCTTTGTGTTCGTCCCTTTGTCCCTTTTTCGGCCAGTGTATCGTCTGTCCTTGTATCGTCTGTCCTTCTGTGATTGACGGCATTTGATTACCACTTTGATATCTTCAAATATTTCGTATGTCCATTGATGAATACGAAAACGAAATACGAAAAATAATATGGAATCATCAAAAATAAGTCCAAAAACCAAAGGGACGAAGTTAGAAAAGCAAGGACAAATTGAGATCCATGAAAGCAAAACAATGTTAGTCATCTAAAATGTCCTGATCAAGTTCGATATTATAATGCATTGTTTTAAAGTTTTATGATTTGATTGTCAACAGAAATTGTTTATTGAATATGAATCACACTACTTAAAATAAAAATACACCATATTCTAAATAACACAATCTCATTTTGACAGCCATTGTTTTTGTGTGTGTGCTGAATTAGATTTTTATCAGATATAATTGAATTTTTAAACAAAGAGGAATCCAACATACAACTTATGTATGTAATATATGATATTGAAATTGTGCAAGCCACAAGTTAGAAACAAAAAATCATTGGATTTAATCTTGATTTGATTTTTGGTCTTTTAACGCCACTTTCAGCAATATTTCAGCTATATCATGGCGACCAGTTTTAGTGGTGGAAGAAGCCGGAGTACTCGGAGAGAACCACCGACCAAGGGCAAGCAACTGGTAAACTTTATCACTTGCGGCTGTGAGTCGAGTGCACCTTTTTTTGTAAATTACAAAGCCGGGCACGAACCCACACCGTATTGGTGATAGGCTTGTATGAGTTGTTAGGTAATCCAACTACCTAACTCATTAACCCACCCGACCCCCATACAAATCATTGGAAGCTAACTTTTAAATGAAATACGTTAAATAAAAAAACACTGTTATAACAGGTATTTTTTGCATGTGTACCCTTTTGAATTCATACCAAGCAAAATGTTATCAATAAAATTTGATTTTATTGTATCTATACTAGAGAATTTTGTCAAATTTCTTGCGTCTACCAACAAATTCCCAAAACTCTTCTTTGATGGATTCTTGATTGTCCTTTCGATTCTCTCTAACTCTTCTTTGATGAATTGTTGATTGTCCTTTCGATTCTCTCTAACGTTTATTCAAATACCTTCATGGTTGAAAACAGATATAGCATACCACGACTCATTGATGACTTAACATCGGTTGATAACTAGAGTAACACGACGGATGCCACTAGTTGAGCAGGAACTGCTTACCCTTCCGGAGCACCTGAGTTCACCCCGGTTTTCAATGTGGTTCATGTTATTCAATCTTTATTTTTTCTGTGCATTGCTTTGTAGATCGTTGTTTGTCCTTTTGTCCTTTTTCGTTTGGCCAATGTGTTGTCTGACCTTCTTTGATTTACGGATTCTGATTGGTAACTTCAAACTCTTCTTACACAAATTTTCCTATCTATAAAAAGTTTTAGATGTGAAAATTTTCGACATTGAATAATATATATAAATAGATGAATATGAATAATAGTATTAAACATATGCGAATTATCAAAGGAACAACGAATCGTTTCACATTTTTCAAATTGCATAGGCTTGTTATTGTTGATAAGTAAACTAGATCTTAACTATCAAATAATATACTGCATATTACTTATTTTTGTGTGAACACTCCATTGATCTGTAATTTGCACACCTGTTCGTTTTGCATGGCGAACGTTATATTCTTCTGAACAGAAAATGTAATTGAATTAAATACACAGATAATAAACCCAGATCTATACCGAACGTCAACAATTTTACTAAATGAAGTGTAATTATGATATCTACGGTGTTGGGGGCATTGATTTCGTAGTGACAAAAGACTGATAATTGACAACAATTTGTTGGTTTTTCACCCTTTTCTGTCTATTTTGGAGAATTTGACTTATTTTCTATTGAAATTTATGCTTAGCATTTTTAAACAGGAATATGAGACTATAATGATTTAATAACAGCACATTAAAATGATAACTATATTGCATATGAACAGTGTGGTCTGATCCAATCTTATGAGAGAATTTCCTCAAGCGTACATCTTCATATTTATTTGTCGTATATTTACGTAAAATGACAGACAAATTACGTCCATGTCTTCATCCACTATTTAGAATGATTCTGCTTAAAATAAAAATAAAATAATAAAAGAATTTTTTTTTTAAATAATTCAAAGAGAATTAAAGAGATAAGATCACATTGCAAGTTGAACAAAGATTTAACACAATGAATACAAGGAATGCCGTGCTCCGGCACTGACATGGCTTGTTAGATATATGTATTATTGAAGCTTATAATTCCTAAATAATGTAATTATTAAAAAAAACTATGATACTCCTCCCTCAAGCATAGATGGTCTTATACAATTTTTTGCGATCCTGTTTCGGCCTTTGACTTAATTGCTGCTAAAGACTTTTGAACTATTTGGATTTCAAATCTTTTAGCTACGAGTGTATCTGATGAATGCTGTCTCAAAAATGCGCCGTACGCACTAATTCCGATATCTACGTTATTTGCTCCAAAGACGTTACAAATTATTTGGTTTTCGAACTTTTCAACATTGAGCGCACCTGATGAAGGTTATCACAAGAACGCGCCGTGCGCACTAAATTTGATATCTACGTTTTTATTTTTTATCTATAGAGACAAAATCAGTAGAGATAGTCATCGCATATACTGAAAACTATCCACACAATATTATTTATTATAATGAATTCTCCCTAAATTCTATTGGTTTTTTTCAGGTCTAACGCCACGTAAGTCATCACTGTTTATCGAGTCTTAAAAGTACTGAAACACAAGAATGTCCATTTGGTTTGATCATGGACAGATGGTTTCGGTCTGACCATTCTCTTTGATAGTGTCTGCTTATATACTGCCCAACGGAGACTACCTGTAATTACCTCCCCTAACTGACCGGTGTAATCACCGGTTGTCAAAACGTTTATCTACCGCCCAATCTATCGTTGTGAATGAAGAATTGTGTCCACCGTGAATGTAAGAGGTCAGGCATGATAAGGTCACAGGATTTACAATATGTTATAAATCGACGTTTTGTCTCGTGTAACCTTAGATTAGGAATTTATATTTGGTCCAAACGAACGATAATGAATGAAAACGTCGTTTGTTGAATGCACATTGTCTATTAGCTTTCTTCTTGTTTCAAGTTCGGCGTCCTAAAGAGTTGAACCAAAAGTGCAGTCTGGGTTTTTTTATTTTTATGTTAACAATATATCTAGTAAGGTTTTTGGTTATTCTGCTCTGATTTGGTTTATTAGATATATTTATTATTGAAATTTAATTGAAATTTCTAAAATAATGTTATTATTATTAAAACTTAGGTTCTGTCCCCTCATACATATATGACCTTAGCTGTCCTGTTTGTGCACTTTGAACTTTTTGCTCCCCATTTTTTTTTTAATATTTGGTTTTTCAAACTTTTGACTTTGAGCAAACTTTATGAAAGTTAGTCCAGAAATAAGTCGTGCACACTAAATTAGATATCTACCTTTTTTATTTATATTGTAACAAAATATCATGCGTGTATACCTTTATATATTGTGTTGATTTATTGACAAGCAAAACTTATTTTAAAACAAGTAACGGGATATAGCTACAAAATAAATAAAGAGTGATCGTGTTTGTCTGTACAAGTTGAAAGACATATAGGATATGCCATGCGTTATCTCTAGTTTTGATCTTTGAGGGACGTAGCATGCTGTTACACGAAATATTTCTCTTATTCATAAATTCTGTATATATCAATCAATTATTGAAGCTAAAGGTTTTTTTTCTTATTCATATTTTCAGTGTCACGACATTGAAATGAAAAATCCATGTGTTGTTATACATTTAATCTGGTTAACATATTACGTTGTGTGTTTGTGTGTAATCGTCGTATTTTTGTTTTCATTTTGTCTTGCACACGTATCTACCGAGGTAGACTCTGATATTAGTCAGTTAGTTAGGGGTATGGTGCTTAACGCCACTTTCATCAATATTTCATTTATTTCGTGGGGGTAGTCAGTTAGTATCGCTTGGGAAATTACGAAAAACAACATTATAATATATACTGTTTTTTTTCTCACTTTTTATCCTTTTTGCGAATATTCATATTGGCATGACTTCTATTCAAATAAATACATGATGAACAATTTCTGAGGGAAAATAATAAGAATATGACTATTCTAATGTTACTACTACTACCACAATTTGCTACCATGGACTGCTTGGGAAATATTCTTTTTTTCTAAAAATATTAATGTGAGTGAAAAATATATGCAGCATTTTGTTAAGAAAGCATAATTGTTTTCTATTATGGCTACACCACTAAGTGCTTTCTTTTATTGCTTAGAAACAGACAAAATATGTAGGAATAAAAATATATACGTAGATATCAAACCTAGTGCACACGACTCGTTTCTCGAAGAACCTTCATCAGGTAAGTTCAAAGTTGAAAGGTTAGAAAGCCAAATAATTTCAAAAGTATTCGGAATAAGTAAACCTAAACCTGCAAAAAATGTCTAAGGTCATCTATGATTTTAATTTTAGTAATAATTACATGTACATTATCTAGGAACTGTAAATTGCAATAACAAATATATCTAATAAACCATGTCAGTGCCGAAATATAGCTATATTTTCAATTCATAGTTATTTCATATCAGGAGATGTGGATCCGTACAATTATTCAATTTCGCTATGTCGCTTTGTAATGATTATCGAAGAAAAATGTAAATTAAATTTTGTTCACCAAATTTGCATGAATGTATATAATTACATCAGTGGCACTCAATTCCAGAAAAGTGTATTAAATGTATTTACCAAACTTTTGCTTCTGCTTTCGCTTTGTTTTCTTTGTTTGTTTGTTTTTTGTTTTTTTTTTCGTTTTTTTTTGTGGTCTCATATCCTGTTATTTACAGACATTTTTATTGGTTGATTTCGTAATGTTTTACTTTGCACATTTTAATTGCTATATATTAACAAAAATAATCGAAACCATGCACGATTTGTATATCTTTTTTGTGTTTGCTCATTTTTTTCTCATTAATCGATACAAACTACAAATAATCGCATTAATTTCAATTTTATACAAATAAACTGTCATAATCCACGATTATTTGTTTGGACAAAGAAACAAATAAAACAAAATACAATTTAACAACATCTTGATTCAATCTAATGTCTTTGCCCCAATCCAATAAATTCTGCAAAATCAATATAAAATATTGTTTTAATTGAATACAGTCCTACAGAGAGAGTACACATTGCCATAGTAGGTAATTATTGGCTGTCCTAGCTCACCAGATAATAAGCAGTTTAGTAGAAATTCTATCTCATTACGTTATTTAATTGATACCCTCGCCCTGGCTCTCCCATCTAAATCAATGGCAGTATCAAGACGTCGCTACTATATAGAACACATTAAAGGCACATTATGTAAATATGTTGATATTCTTCTCAAACTCTTAAGCAATTCGATTTTGTAGCTTTTTGAAATGCACGTCGCTAGCTTAACAACACATTATGTAAATATATTTCATGAGTATTTTTTATTCTTCTCAAACTCTTATGAAATACGATTTTAAGACTTTTCATCTTCAGCTTTTGAAATGTACGTCGCTACCATAGGAACACATTATGCATATATATTTCATGGGTATTTTTATTCTTCTCAAACTCTTAAGAAATTCGATTTAGTAGCTTTTTGAAATGCACGTGGCTGCTATAAGAACACATTAAAACCACATCATGTAATATGTTTCATGAGTATCTTGTTCTTCACGAATTTGTAAGAAATCAGATTTTAAGATACAGTTGGAAAATGACGTATGCATGTAATCTAAAAAAACAAATGTGCTAAAAATAAATTGTACACTTCGACTCCAACAATCCATATCATTTTAAGTGTTTGAATATGATTAATTATTTCAAAGATCAAAGGTGTACTCGATACAACATATATTTACATGTCTACAATGATTTGTTTCATCAGAGATAATGACAGCCATGATACAATAGGAATTCAATACAAACCTGCGTTGTTTACTACTAATTGGTGAAGAAAATAATGTCCAGGTATTTACTTTACACCACAAGTTCAAGTTTTAATTATTTAGCATGTATATCGTCTGTTCCCAAAGAAACATTGATCTTTACAATGCATTTTCATTTTATAATTGTTGTCCATTTATAAATTTATAATTTAGTAATAACTTTCAAATCTGACATACGTAAATCTGAAGCCAAATTATGTGAGTTTTTTTTTAACTTGAAAATGTTAAGAATAAGTTTTAAAATTAAATTATGTTTGTTTTTATCAATGAATTTGATACTGGCGGTTGATCGTTTACAGTACGCACACAATAATCCAGATTATCAAGATATGGTAGAAATGAACGGTGCTGTTGCAATAAAAACAACAATAACTTTAAGAAAATGTGCAAAGGAATGCAGCGAAAATGACAAATGTGTGACACTTTTCTACAACCATAACTCAGGCATGTGTGTGATACATTCGACTGACTTCAAATTCCAGACACCAAGTTTAACGGAGTTAGGATGGAAGCACTATGCTATAAGAGACGGTAGGTCTTCCTTATATTTAGGAAATAGCTGTATTGTATTTGAAAATTTCACGGCATCAATTGGAGATTTGATGGTGGCAAGTTGAGTTTACTGGCGACGCGATAGCGGAGCCAGTAAACGGATATTTGCGACCATGCAATCGACAATTGATGCCGTGGAATTTTCAAATACAATACAGTTATCTCCATTCTAATGTAATCATGTGTATAGATGTGCATTGCCACATTATTGACAAGATGACGTAAGCTGTAATCGGCTAAAATTCTAAAAATATCTCATGATATTTCAACCGTGGAATTGATACCGTAAAAATTACAGCATTGTCCAATAACAAACCAGGAATATTAAACAACTGCATTAGAATAATGGATATAACTTTTACTTAAGTGTGCAATTGTGTCATTAACTAAGGGGTCGAATAAACTTCAGTGTTAATTAAGTTATTGGTCTAAACAAATTTTTTTTTCTGGTACCCCTTTCACATGTTTTATATGTTGAGCTTTGTAAAACTAATTCTAAATCAGTTCACTTACTGCTTCCAGGAATATCAAATTGAACAAAGCAGGAATCATTGTATAGCCTTCTTATTATACTTAAATGATATAATGCGTGTTGATTAATTTTTTCTTTGCAGGATACACATATTAATTCCATGACTTAGATTATCTGCGTTCTCATCTATTCAAATGAGCTTGAAGTAAAGAGTACTACTGACGCTCAAAAGTCTGCTTCTTACCATGACAACCTTTAACTTGAAATCGACAAACGAGGAATATTAAAAAAGCAAAACCAGGGGCGGATCCGGGGGGGGGGGGGGGGGGCGCAACCGGCGCGCACCCCCCCCTAAAATTGGAAAAAATATGATTTTTTGGCGTAAAATCGTGATTTTTCACACGAAATACCCCCCAAAAAATTTTGAGTGCGCCCCCCTAACTTAAAATCCTGGATCCGCCCCTGAAAACTGTATGACAAACGGGATGACTTTCATCAATAGCAATATTCCAGCATCCCCATTGTACGGAGTTTACATTTCACAACTCATACGTTATTCTAGAGCTTGTGCCCAATACAGTGATTTTCTGGACGAAAAAGCTACTCAAGCAAGGATACGTTGCTCCTAGGTTGAGCTAATCGCTAAGAAAATTTCCACCGTCGTCATCATAAACTGGTTGGCCGTAGTGGAATATCCATATCTCAAATGACAATCAATCTTTTACTTTTTACGTAGATATTTTCTTTCCTCTATCACAGCCAAGACTTTTACAGGACTTGACTGTACATATGAGTAACATGGCGGGTGTCTGATCAGAAAGCAGGAATTTCTTACCTTTCACGAGCACCCGAGTCTACCCTCGTTTTTTGGTAGGGTCCGTGTTGCTAATGTTTTAGTTTTTTGTGTGTTTTTACTTTCAGCGATTCCGTGTTGTGATGGCCGTTATGATTTCCGCATGAAAAGATGTTCTGTTCGTCTTCACCTCCAGTTGTTTGTATGAATGCTTATGTCTTATTTACGTTTGTTTGCACATAGTGGTGTCCAAAGCATATTGTGTTGTGTTTTTTTTTTGTTTTTTTTTTTTGTGTCATGCGTACCCTATCCTGCCAGTTTCTCTGTATAGTCCATTGTTGAGTGACCTTTATTGAAGTGTCTGTACCAAGCCAGAAGAGATAGCGGCTATACATATATGTGTTAGGTGGTGTAGAATTTGTCTCTGTTACAACAAATTATCGTATTTCTTGTTTTTAATTTTAATACTTCAATAATTGACGGCCACAATATAACTGAAATATTGTTGAAAGTGGCGTTAAATAACATAAACCAACCAATAATTTGAATAAGATTTTATAGGCTTGTTATGATCTCATTTTTTTTTTCATTTTTGTTCTTTCAATCTTTGATTTACAGACACAGGCAGATGTCCACCACCATACCACTATTATAGATACCTAGATTTTTGCTATTATATTGGGGTCGTACAAAGACTACATTTCCAGGATATAAAACAGATATGTAATGAAACAGGTGGACGATTGGCTCATATTGAATCAGAACAAAAAGGAAACTATTTCGGACAAATATTAGGTATGTAATACGTTACCTGCTTTTTTCAAATTTAGTAAGAAGAGTCTGAAGATAACAAAGGGGTAATCATAATCCGTAGATCGAAGAACAGACAACACAATGGCCCAAAGAAAAAGGACAAAAGGACAAACAATGATCCACAAAACATTGCACATAAAACTAAAGATCGAGTAACACTAAAAACCGGGGGTGAAGTCATGTGGATCACAATATTTGTCTATGGATTACACTACATGATTATTTTCAATTTGATACCACTTGGTTCACAATGTTCGTCTAATTAACATAAACTGATTTGTACTCACTCGTTTTAGATTTTAGCAACAATTGAAAACAAATTGTAGGAAGAGCTTGAAGATACCAAAGAGGTAATCAGAATCCGTAAATCGAAGAAGAACAGACAACACAATGGACAAAAGAAAAAGTACAAGCCAGCAAACAACGATATACAAAACACAGGCATAACACAAAAGATCGAATAACACGAATAACACTAAATTTGTAGAATATTGCCGAGCAAAACTAATAAAACTGACCTCCACGATATAACTGAAATATCGTTTTAAGTTATGCCTCTAATGTTTATATATTTCAGCTCATCGTCCCCATAGCAGAGTGGCCGTAGCTGGGTACAGAACCAGTGTCAACAACTGGACATTAGATGACGGAACCATGCTAACATATTTTAACTGGTACCCTGGAGAACCGAGCTCAACATTTGCAAAGTGCTTAGAACTAGTGTACCAAGTTTTTCTCTACGATTGTGCATGTATATTAAATCATCCTGCTGAATATATATGTGAAATATGAATAACACTATACTCACTACTAATGCTTGTACTTTTGGCGAGGTGTACTCGATACAACTATATGTGTATTATCCGATTCTCCGGTTTTGTACAGCAAACAAACAGCTTTTTACAGAATGTGAAGCAATAAGTGACGGGAAATAACTCCTGCAAAATGTCATCGAGATTGTTATTGCGATTAACGTTTTCAATGTGTTTAAATTTATATATTTAACTGTTTGGTGTTTGTAAAAGATATTCAAGTCTTTCATTTAAGATGATGAAATTTTGAAACTATAAATGCAAATCTGGAGTTATATTTATTACGATGCGTTGACCATTGATACAGAATTTTACCATAGACTAGTTTTGCGTGTTTTGGATATGTGTAGTGCAATGTCTTCAACAAGCTAGAACAGCATTACAGAAATACGGTAGACAAATTATGTTACGCGCAAAAAACAACTGTAAAATATTAATAATAATAATAATAATAATTATAATGATAATAATAATAATAATAATAATAATAATAATAATAATAATAAATAAATAAATAAAAATAATAGTGATAATGAAAATAAATAAAATTAATAATAATAATAATAATAATAATAATAATAATAAATAAATAAATAAATAAATAATAATACTAATATTGATAGTAATAATAAAAACAACAATAATAATAAGAGATACTTTATTTTAAGAGGGTAGCACAGTTAGTACAAACTAATCTTCACTGATGCTCTCAGCTGCTCAAAATATTGTTTAGGGGCAAGACAAGTGGTACTTTCTGCAATATTAGAACATAGCTATGTATTTGTGTGGTACTCTGCAATTTATTACCATGAAGAAAGTTTCAAGATACCAAAAGGGTAATCAGAAGCCGTAAATAAAAGAAGGACAGACAATACAATGTTCAAAGGAATTCCAAGTGTGAAAGGTAAAAGCTGAAATATAGTTAAGCAAAATAAAAGATAGAGAATACCGATGGGGTAATCAAGATGGACACTCCAGAGAAACTGGCTGCATAGGGTATCACTGCCAAGATTGTTACCTGACTGGACTGTATATGAGTAGCACTGCGGGTGTCAATTAAGGAGCAGGAACTACTTATCCTTCGATAGCATCTGTCTTCACCCCTGGTTTTATGTGTCTTTACGTTCTGAGTTCGTGCTATGATTTCAGTTATGATTTACGCATACAAATGATGTTCGGTTCGTCTTTACATTCATTTGTTTGTAAGAAAGGGCGGGGGGGGGGGGGGGGGGGGGGACTCATGTCTTATTTATGTTATTGGTGTTTGTGTGCGTATAGTGGTATCCAAACATATATTGTGCTTTGTTTTGTTTTTTTCGTCTTGTTGTCAGTTTCTCTGGATTGTGCATTTTTTATTTCTCCAAGACGAAGACAAAAACACAACAATAGCACAACATTAGATGTGTTGGACACTACTATACGTAAGTAAACACAACAAAAACACAACATTAGATGTGTTGGACACTACTATACGTAAGTAAACACAAATATCATAAAGACAACATCCTACAAACAACCGGAGGTAAAGACCAACCGAACATTGTTTTTATGTCAGTATTACCAGAGTTTGTAGGGCGACCGACAAAACAACAAAAATTTTCATGAACTGAAATATATTCTTATTTGTGGTCAATGTAGTTTATGATCAATATAAATGAATACAACTATGTTTCAAGTTTGTTTTAATTTGTTTCAAGAATAAACAATAAAAAGAACGGCACATTATTGACAAACTCGATAAGTAAATATTTATGAAAAACATCATAATAAAACAAACACATGTTTACTAGTTACAGAATGTCAATATTATTTTAGTAACAATATCAAACAGTTCACGGTTCATACATGTTACTAATTAGACCTATTGTTATTGATTTGTAATTTTCATAGGTTTTGAGGGTTAGGATTATGGCGCTTAACGCCACATTCAATAATATTTCAGTTATATTGTGGCGGTCAGTTGTATTAGTAGAGGAAAGCCAGAGTACCTGAAGAAAACCACCGACCTATATCAAGTCACTGACAAGCTTTATCACATAATTTTGTATCAAGTACACCTCACATGAGCGGAATTCGAACTCACAACTTTAGTGGTGATAGGTACTGATTGCATAGGTAGTTGTAAATCTAACTAGCATACGATCACGACAGCACCCATTGGTATTGAGTCATTCAACGATTGGTAAAAATATTATTTCAGAACCGCGTCGTGCGCACTACAGTACATATATCGTTTTTGTCACTATCACTGGGGCGCTACCTCTGCTGAAGGACTGTTAGTACCCGAGGGTATTCTCTGTTCAGTAGTCAGTGTTTCGGCACTGACATAGTTTACTAGATATATTTATACTATCACTGAGTCGATACCTCTGCTGGTGGACTGTTAGTACCCGAGGGAATCAGCCGCTCAGTTGACAGTGTATCGACACTGAAATGGTGTAATGCCTTTATTTGTTATTGAAATTTACAGTTACTAAATAACGTTAAATATTATCAAAGTCAAGATTCTCCTCCGTCAGGCATAAGTGACAATAGCTTAATTTGGGCATCCTATTAAATACCTTCGGAATTCTTGTTGGAAATTTTTTTAAATCATTTTGTTTTCTAATCCTTTGACCTTCAGTATTCATGGTGAAGGTTATTCCTGAAACGAGATATCTAAGTTATTATCGAACATACCAACAAAATAATATGTAGCCTGCCATTTATGAAGCAGGAACTGGATATCCATCCGGAGCATCTGAGTTCATCCCGGGTTTCGGTTGCTGTTCACGTTGCTATTTTTAGTTTTCAGTGTTCAGTATTTATGAATTGTTCTTGTCCGTGTGTTTTTTGTTTGTTTTTAGCCATGGCTTTTTAAGTTTTCTGTTATTGATGACGTTTGATGATGTTTTGGTACCTGCTGACTCTACTTAGCCAAAGTAATTTGTTCCATCCCATATTTCTTTAGCAATTTTTTGTGAGAGTTTATTTGGGCGTGTTTGAAGAATGCAACGGATTAAAGACAACTTTATTAGATTTCAGATAATAGTAGGCGCATTCTATTCGCTTCAGAGCGAAATTGTTACCGTTCCAACCAAACTCTCTATACATTTCTACTGACAAATGTATTTGTCCCGTTTGACCCATTCCTGTGTCAATTTTTACACATTTTTATTTTTTTATCTCCCTATTGGGTTTCGGAAATGTTTCGATAGTGTGGTATTTTAGTTTTCTAAAGATGATGTCAATCTACAAGGAGCATGGTACCCACTATGGTCCACGTACTAACATTTGTGTATTCATTTTGTGGAAAAGAAATAAACTTTTTGACGATTTACAAAATACCTACAATAATACACATTTCACCTTCATTGCTGTATATTGTGTTAATTTATTGTTTATCAGGTTCTTGTGCGCAATATGGCTGAACTGTTTATCACATGCTGTTATCCAATCAATTGTGTTCTCTTTGTTTAATGAATGCTGATGGATATTATGACTTCCAAGCTGCCTCTGTAGTGTAGTGGTCAACGTGCTCGCCATCAGTACCTAGTATCGTTGGATCGATCCCCAAACGAGTCACATTAAAGACTAAAAACTTATATTTTCCTCCTTCTCATATAAGCACATCTATTAAACGTTTCAGTCAGCTAGCACTATAAAATTTCCACCTATGAGTTGTGGTCTAATAGAAAATTTCTCAGCATCATATCATTGGGAGATGGCCTGTTATCGCTATAATGTAGATGACAAATTGCTAACTTCACGCTAAGCAAAGGTCACTCACAATCAAGAGGTATCCTCCTAAAGCGTCAACAAGTGCGTATTGAAACTTTAACACTTGAAGTGGGTATTAAGTGGCGATTACACGTCAATGGTAAGCGTTAGAAAAAAACCAAGGGACAATCAAGATAACCCAACTGGCAACATTGGGAACACAAGACACAGGACGAAGACACACAATTAAAAAAAACCAGAAACCTAATAAGATGAGCAACACGGACACCACCTGAAACCGAGGGTGAATCCCGTTGCTCGTGAAGAGTAAGCAGTTAGATTTGAGTCAGGTCCCTTCCCGATTCCGCAATAGACATCACGATAAGACAACCTGTAAATCTACTTATTTTGACAATATTATGACTAGATTCATCTTGATTATTAAGAGAACAAACTATCTAATACAGTGATTTACATTTAGCCAGTTATTGTGTGGAAAACGATTAACACTTATAACGGGGGTTGTAATAAGAGTAACACGACGGGTGCCACGTGTGGAACAGGAACTGCTTAACTTTCTGTATCACCTGCGTTGATACAAGTGGTCATCGTGTTGCTTAATCGATCGTTTTCTGTGAAGTTTTTTGCAGGGCATTGTTTGTTCTTTTGTTCTTTTTCTTTTGGCCATTGCATTGTCTGTCTTTCTTCGGAGAACGGCTTCTGATAACCTCTTTGGTATTTTGCGGCCATTGTATTGTCTGTCTTTCTTCGAAGAACGACTTCTGACCTCTTTGGTATCTTCAAGCCTTTCTTAGCAATAAATTACTAAGATTAATATAGTATGGGTCTTTAGAATAGGTCGCGGAATTGACCTTTAAATGAACCCACATATTAAATTTGTCTAAAAGTAAGGCAAGATTGTCAATCTGTCACAGAAAAAAAAAATTTAGTTTGTGTTTCTTTTAGAAAATGTTTTTCACTTCTTTAAAAAATGAAATTCAAGTAATTTCACTGACGGACATTTTAACATGCCATATGATATGTCATGTGATACCTTACTATCAACAGGTGCGTAGTTTTATTAACATATATATTTTTTTACTACAGTAAAATACAGATATCAAAGTGAAGTGTTGATTTAGTCTTACATTTCACAATGCATCACGCTTACCGGATTAATGAGTTTTTGATATAAAAAGAATACCTATTAGGTGACTCACTAAGCAATTCAGAGCAACATTTTATTGTGATATTGATATTTATCGTAACTTCTAACAATATTTGCACCTATAACGTAACTACCAGATTTTTTGAGAGAATTCCAGATAGGTAAGCGACCTGACCGGTGAAAACCCCTACCGTGGGTAGGTGTCTCGAAACTATTGTGGTGTTGGTTTGGAGAGAACTCTTGTCAAGTTTCTGTTCATTTGGCCAGGTTTCAGAGGAGAAGATTTTTAGAAATCGACTAACCAGAAAGAAGACCTACATATGGCGGCCATGTTTGTTAACGGATGGAAAGAAATGAGCAATCTTCACTAAGGAACTTCCATAGAGGCTCCCTATCAAGGTTTTGTTCATTTGGCCAAGCGGTTTCAGAGGAGAAGATTCAAATCTGAAAAATAATCAGACGACGGACGCCAAGTGATGGCAAAAGCTTGCATGCCCTTTGGCCAAGTGAGTAAAACATGGCTGCAATTAAAAACTAATTGTATATGCCCAAGCTTATTTCTCCTTCATTCCTTGGTGGAGGATATTTTAGGTGGTAATACATAGTATTATTGACACAATATAACGACATACAGGCAATTTTAATGGACAAAGCATTAAAGCTATTTCAATCCTGCACTATGAATATGCATCTTAGCAAAATTAAATCTTTACAACGATGTCTACATAAAATCTTTATTGAAATGTTTTATTAATTCTTTTAGCACAATTTACCTACATAAGCACATAGGTGACCGTCATTTTAACAACATTGAGAGGAAAATTGTTGGATGCCTAACAGTAAGTATGCCATCCATGTTCAGGACAAGACCTAGCACACTGATTCCTAAGCTGGTCTTCCTTTGGGTTTTTTTCTTCAGTGAGTTCAATTGTGATGAGAGGTGATTGTTTGTTTTGTTGACATTGGTGGACGTGATTACCATCACTGTTTAAACTTTCTTTTCATAATGCGCAGTCTTGCCTTCCTTGCTAAAAGTTATAAAACCATGAGATAAACAATGGCATCTGTGGGAAATGTAAGTAATTAATTCACTTGCGACATCATCTGTCACTGTTACTGATTGGATCCTTGACAAACTACATACCTAATAAATATGTAGGGAGTTAGGTTTATAGTGTTTAACGCTACTTTTAACAATATTTCAGCTATAGTGTGCTGGTCAGTTTTATTGGTGGAGCATTAACATGTGCAATATAGAATACCTATAAATACATGAACAAATAAAAAGGCAGATATGTTTTTGAAATGGATGCGGCATTATATATGTCTAAATATTGACAAAAAAAGCAAATCTAGTATATAATTTATCTCCGTAACCTTTGAAAATGTAGAAATCTATAACAACCTTGATTTTAGGAATCGTCATAGAATCTTTAGTGTGAAAACATTTACATTCCTGTTTGGTCGAGTCGACGTCTGGATATATGAATATTCGAGTAAAAGGTTTACCTGGAAGTCTGAAAACATCAACAAAATATACAACAACAAAACCGGAAGAAAAACAAAACAATGCCCGGATTATTTCGAATAGAATTAACGTAGCAGAATATTATGTATAGGCCATATTTCATAGTCCTTATTGTTGAAATGTATAATTGAATGACCATTTAGCTTTGGGGGTTGGTGTTTGGGGGAAGTTGCGTGTTCAAATTAAAAATTTTATTTTCTTATTTTCTGTCGCCAAAGTGTATTGACAAAACAAAATTGACCTGTAAGATGCAAAGAATAAATAATCCGACCCTACAGTTTTCAGAAAAATATGCTAAGTAAAATATAAGAAAATATGTTGATTTGCAATGTCAAAAAGAAACTGATTTTTGCTTTGAATGAAAGAAGGTTGGGGGCTGGTGAAAACACAGACATCCCCATCAAAGGTTAAATGATCGGTCCCTAACTAATACCGTCGCAATGACACACAAGTAGAATAACAAAATACAACAAAGTGGTCAAAACTCTACCATAACGTAATGCGAGTCTTTTCGAAAATCTGACACTTTTAATATCTGCTTTAAGATCAAATGAATGAACTATCATTGAATAATTCTGTGCGTATTGACTTTCAGTGAAATATTCTTTATAGAGGTGTCAAACATTAAAGTATTGGCCCTGTCACTGATAGTTGTAATGTGACCTGTGACAACGTCTCATGCCGTGCTGTATTAACAATTTATGAATGGAAATGAGGGCCTTCGATATTTAACACACGATAGTGTTTAGAAATGTATATATAATATGTCGGAATGGTTGTTACGTTAAGACTTGAAACGCATAAATTTGTTATATAAGCAATGCACTTCACAAAACATCCGGAATAACTTGGCCTCTCTTCTATATCTCATTTTGACATTAGACTAAAGAGAAATGAATATGCAAAATAACGTCACTAATAAAATTGTCTGACGTAACTATTCTGCGGTTCATGATCTAAGATTGATTGATTGATTGATTGATTGATTGATTGATTGATTGATTGATTGATTGATTTATTGATTGATTGATTGATTGATTGATTGATTGATTGATGTTGCACGTAATAGTAGTTTTATTTCAACTATTATGAATTAAAAGCAATAGAGTTATCAAAATAATTAGCACAACAATATATAGTGATAATGTTTGGATATATTTTTAGTAGTATTATAGTTATGTTCTTGAGGAGAATAAGCTTACAAACGATACATCAAATAAGTAATGGTTGGTGTTGGAATGGGCCTAAGAACCATAGGTTGTTTTGATTGCCACAAGGAAAAAGAGGAAGATGACGGTCTTGCCACAAATAACTGATGCTAACATTTTGGTGTATTGTAGCTTCTCACCGGGTGCCACTATTGGAGCAGGAAATTCTTACTCTACAGAGCGCCCGAGTGAACAAGCAGTTTATAGTGGGAATCGTGTTGCTCCATATCTGGTTTTCTATGTAGCGTTTTGCAGATCGCTGTTGGTCCTTTTGTCCGGATTCTTTCAACCATTGTATTGTGTGTCCTTCTTTGATTCACGGCTACTGGTTACCTCTTTGGTATCTTCAAACTTTTTTGGGTGTCAATCTGTTGCTCTATAATTGTAAATTACGCAACATTTTTTTTTTTTTTTTTTTTTTTTTGCATTTTAATTAATTATCAGTATATCTCATCTGAAGTTGTATTAATGTATAGTATTATAGTTAATAATTAGTTACTGGCATTTCTTGGTTAATATTACCTGGGAATCGCTGTACCTCCAATGGTGTGGTAGTTAGATATAAATTTACATATACAATTAGTCCCTCCCACAACTAAGGTTTGTGAGTTCGTCTTCTGCACGTAGTGAGGTGAACTCGATATGACATTATATAGAAAAAAAAAGATTCCATGGTCATTCCTTGTGGGTCGACGACCGCTAGGATATATCTGAAATATTGTTGTAGCAAAAGTTTCAAGATACCATAGAGGTAATCAGAAGTCAGAAATTGGACAGACAATTCAATAGTCCAAAGAACATGGGCATAGAGACTAAAAATTGCCGACAAAACAATTCCACTGAAAACATAAGAATAAGGAACACGCACCCAAGATCCAGAGGTGAACTCAAGTGTTCCTGTCGGATAAGCAGGTAAGTAATTTCTGCTTCACTAGTGCCACTTACAGTGCTATAGTTTGCTGGTAATCAAGTGGTATGTCATGACATATGAAAGAAGAACGTGGTATTAAATACTAATCTTCATCCATCAATCAAATTATTCTTCATCAAAGCAAATTTGAGTTAATAATGAATAAACGTTAGAGAAAACAGAAAGGGCAATCACAAATGGACAATCCAGAGAATAAAGAAAGGGTAATCACAAATGGACAATCCAGAGAATACAGAAAGGGTAATCACAAATGGACAATCCAGAGAATAAAGAAAGGGTAATCACAAATGGACAATCCAGAGAATACAGAAAGGGTAATCACAAATGGACAATCCAGAGAATAAAGAAAGGGTAATCACAAATGGACAATCCAGAGAATACAGAAAGGGTAATCACAAATGGACAATCCAGAGAATACAGAAAGGGTAATCACAAATGGACAATCCAGAGAATAAAGAAAGGGTAATCACAAATGGACAATCCAGAGAATACAGAAAGGGTAATCACAAATGGACAATCCAGAGAATAAAGAAAGGGTAATCACAAATGGACAATCCAGAGAATAAAGAAAGGGCAATCACAAATGGACAATCCAGAGAATACAGAAAGTGCAATCACAAATAGACAATCCAGAGAAACTGGCAACATGGGCAATACAAGACACAATATGAAGCTCCTTAAAACAACTGGAGGGAAATACGAAGCAAATATCGTTTTTATGTGGAAATTGTAGCGTACATCACAACACTGAACTCAGAATTATGTTAATTTAAAGGGGTGTTCGATAAGTAATTTAAAAGAATACATAACAACCATATTACTTTTCACATACAGTTTTCATTTCTATTATGAATACATTTGCTATTGCAAGAGTTACCAAGGGCTCTAATGTGTCCAAACAAACAACCTTTTTGGTGGATGAGGCCCCCAGTGCTTTACAAATCAGAGAACTTAAACGGCTATAAAGAACAACTTGTCGATTATCTGTTCTTTGCTATGGCTCCGTTCGCCCCCGTCTGAATCCACGCTTGATTCATACTCATATGCTTTATTGCATAAAATGTAATGAACCCCTATGACGCCCTCAATTTCTAGAATGAAACTTTTATTTCCCATCATTTGAAAATTTTAATTCCATTTCAAGTTGAACATTTAGCAAGCATTCAATAATTAGTTTGACCATTGACCTCAAGGTCAAGTAAGTGTGCTGGACAGTCGCGATGTCGTCTGTGCCTACAGTACATTGCACGCAATGTGTAATTATGGTCCGTGGACTGATCAATATAATTCATGGTTGTCAGTGCGTTTATCATCACTCGATCAACTTGGCTTAAATGAAACACTTTGTAGCCAATACACCAAAAGAAATAAATGACGATGTTGCTTTAATTAGTTTTGTTTAATGTATTGGTCTGGGTTTGTTATATTTTATCTAGTTTTAATACTGTCTTATTGTGAATATTTGGTCGGCTTACCAACATTAAGGATTATAAGGTTAATCCACGTCAGTCTTTTATATATAACTTGTTGATTTCTTTAGTTTGAAATTACTTTGGTTTATAAATAAAAGAGAGGTTTTTTTTTACATTTGCTTCAAAACAGGGTATGGTTTTATCCATATGCATTGTCTAAGATTTCATCTGAGGCAGTTTTGTTATAGGACATTTCAATACGCTCTGTGCAATTACAAGATATGAATAGTATAACTATGCTTGTGTTCCGCATATCGAAAATAAATAAACGTTAGAGAAAACCGAAAGGGTAATCAAAAGTCGACAATCCAGAGCAACATAGGGTCACAAGACGAAGCCAATCAAAAGTCGACAATCCAGAGCAACATAGGGTACACAAGACGAAGCCAATCAAAAGTCGACAATCCAGTGCAACATAGGGTACACAAGACGAAGCCAATCAAAACAGAAGCACAACACAATATGTGTTGGACACCATTATACGCAAACAAACACAAATAACGTAAGTAAGACATGTGCCCTTCTACAAACAATTGGAGGTAAAGCCAATCCGAAAAGCACACTAATTCATGAATGCACGTTAGCCCATTGGTCAATTGTCGTAATTGTTCTGTTACGAGTGATTTTTTTTATATTCAGAATGCAATAGTTTATACTTTTACTACAAATATTTTACAAGTTTGTTTGCCGTAATTAGAATCTGTTTTCATTACCGAGCCAGTTCGGTAGGTTTCTCTTTGTGTTTTGTTATCCTCCTATCAAGAAAGGTTTGAAGATACCAAAGGGAGGTAATCAGAATCTGTAAATCGAAGAAGAACAGACAACACAATGGCCAAAAGAAAAAGTACAAAAGGACAAACAACGATCTACAAAACATACATATAAAACTAAAGATCGAGTCACACGAACCCCACTAAAAACCGGGGGTGAACCCATGTGCTTCGGAAGGGTGTGCAGTTCCTGCTTCACAAGTGGCACCCGTCGTGTTACTCTAAATACAAACCAGGTGAATAAATAGTCTTGGTCGTTTTGTATTTGGATGTATATATAACCTGTAATATCAGTGCATATCACCACAAAGAATTGTGAGTTTGGTTCTCGCTAGTATCGATCTGTATTCCATGCAACCTTATAAATACATTTGTCAGTTCGGTAGTTTACTCTGCGTGTTCCGTTAATATCGTTGAAAGATGTGTACAATATACACATATTTTAATAGGACAATTTTGAAATTATGTCTATTAAGGAGAGATAACTCAGATGGAATTATTAATATTGTCATTGATTTATTTAGCAAAGCTGAACAGAACCATTAGTACTGTGTTAATTAGGTGATATTTGACTTCTTATTATTAGCATGGCAAAAAACAAGTATTAAAAAATAATTTTATAATACCACAATATATATTTACAAATCGTATATGCAACAATGAAGCCCATACTTCAGCAGTTATAATACATTAAAACGTTGATTTACAACAAATTATAATTTTCGGTGACATTAAATACCCTCATAAACTAAGCTAAGCCATACTTAATTAAGTTTTACTATGCTTTAATTAACATAGCAAATTATTACAAATAGTAAATTCTAAACGTATCTATACAGCTTTATAAAACTGTTCAAATTCAATTATGCTTATTTGAGGGTTAGGGTTATGGTGTTTAACGCCACTTTCAACAATATTTCAGTTATATCATGGCGTTGAATTTTATTGGTAGAGGAATTTTTTATTTTTTATTTTATTTTTATTTGCTTATTTGAAATATTTAAAACCCCAAAAATATGATTAATTAAGGATGCAATATGCTCTATTCATGTTTGTGATTATTTATTTTATTTATTTTATTTATTTTATTTATTTTATTTATTTTATTTATTTTATTTATTTTATTTATTTTATTTATTTTATTAGATGCTTATTTCGATCAACAAAAATTGACATCCTCGGTTTACCCTTTTAGGTGACGGGTATGCTAACGTCTAGTGAACACGGTAACAACATCAGTAACGTAAGCCAATCAAGAAGAAGTCAGCTAACAGTGGGCGGAGTTATGTGTATTAATGAGATTCAAGCTCTCCCTGTTCGTCAATTTTACAAACTTACTCATTGGATTAAATATAATTTAGATTATGTCAATGTACCACTGAACGGAGCAAGCACTACTGCAAAATATTAACATTTATGTTAAAATAACATTGCAATAGGGTCTTTTATTTGATATATGAATCAATACTAATATTGGACCGGCATATTGGACTAATAAATACTATAATACTGTTCATGAGCGCTTTACAAATGGCTCACATGATATCTACAGTGATTCAATAAAACGGGAAACTATGGAGACACATCTGTGAACAAGTTTTTTACTTTTGTTTTGTTTTGTATACCAGTCAATCAGAAATGGCTCATGAAATGAGTCAGTCTCCTTACCCAGGAAGAGCGATGTATCCACCTTACCATGATTCTGGACAACAGGGGGATAGTATGTTCTCGTATCAACAACATATGCGTTCTCTAGGATATCCATTTCACATGAACTCTATGTCTCCTAGCGGATATCAACATCCAGTGGGACAGACATTCTCTATGCCACATTATGAACAAAGCCCTTCACCGCCAAGAGATGGTAAGTTTATGTACTGTATAAAATATCAAATGAAGCAAATTCCTTCTCCGCCAGGATATGGTAAGTTTGTGTGCTGTTATATCATGTCAAACAAAGCCCTTGTCCGCCAAGAGATGGTCAGTTTATGTGCTGTATAAAATATCAAATGAAACAAAGCCCTTTTTTCCGCCGAGATATGGTACGCTTGTGTCCTGAATATCATGTGAAAAAAACCCTTCTCCGCCAAGATATGGTTAGTAGTTTATGTGCTGTAGGACTTGCGAAACAAAGCCCTTATTTGGTCTATGCAATGTATGTCATGTGAAAAACAGAAAACTGGCCTCACAATTCATAAAAATAAATGATGTTAGCAATTAGAATACATTGGTTTTAGAATCATCTTTATCATGTAAGCTAAAGACGTGTAGCATTTTTTAAATACATTTTTTAAATTATTTCTATATTTAAAAAAATTGCTTGTCAGTGTTATGTTACAAATAAGAAATAACAAGTAAAAAATATATTTCGTGTGGATGAGTGACTTTAATGCTACAGTCTATCAAAGGAAATAAAGTGAGTGATTTGTCGTTACTAAACACGTTAAACTTTAAACTAGAACTATGGTGTTATTTAAAATAGTAATAATACTGTTATGGGTAAAAATATATAGATTTAGTTGCTTAAAAATATTTATCATTCCACATTTTGCAAATAAAATAAAAAAAATAGCACACGTCGGAACAGTTCCAAGATCTAATTAAAATCATATTAAATGAAAATAAAAACAAAATTAAAGAATTAAAAAGTTAAAAATTTCAACATATTAAGGTCCCGGGTGAACTTTATTTTCATTCAAATTAATAAAAGGAAGAAAAAAATCCCAAACTGTCTGAATAGTTCCAAAATCTAATCAACCAATCGTAGAAACAGAGAAAATCAATTCCCTTGACGCACATACGTGATACAGGCACTTCAATAAAAACTGGCGGGGTTAAACTAGTTTCATTACTATGAAGGTATTGGTTATAATTTTTATGATACCAGAATTGAACTGCGTGTCTAATTACAATTTTTTAAAACTTAATTAGTGAATATTTATATTGCATTGAATTTAAAACAAAAAAACTATTTCAGTATTAGTTTTAAATACTTTCAAATATATTTTCATGAATACATTATTAAGATGATTATTAATAATTAAAAACACACACACACACACACATAAAACACAACAAATGCAGATTAAATACTTCCAACGAAAGATAACTCGTACACATTAATATACTATTATATTGTCTAGTATTTCAGTACATACATGTTATCCCCTGTATACTTGCTAAGTAATTATTTACATGTAATTCACAACAAACCCGGTATATGTGAATTAAAAGCTGATCAGGTATTATACTGAAATTTAGAAACTAATCTAAAAGATAGACTACCATTATAGAAATAAACGTTACGGAAACCCGAAGGTGCAATTCAAGAATGGACAATCCAGAGAAACTGGAAATAATGGACACAAAACACAGAACGAAAACAATCAAAACAAAACAATTAAAAAAAACACGACATAGAAAAAACAAAACAAACAATATATGAGGTGAACCCCGGTGGTCTCGAATGTTAAGCAGTTCGTGCTTCTTTTTATTATTCGGTGGTGGTCATTTAATGCAGTATGCGAATTGTGTTGTATAATTTTCTTTTCTTATCTATTTAATACTGATAACAGAATGCGGAAATGTGAATAAGTTGCATACATGATAAAATACTGCTTTTTATAATAAGTATACAATGTAACAAAAATAAGTTCTCCTTTCTAGTCTGCACTTAATAGACCGGAGCACGGATTCGAGAACAAAGACCAGTAAAAAAAACCTTTAAGTGATCTAAACCTTGTTTGATCTTTAAGCAAACAAAAAAAGATTTATTCGAAACTTTACAATGTAATTGAAATACACTGTCAAATATAGAACTTTTGAAATTCCCCACATCATTTTGTAACTAAAAATAACATTCATCATTCCTCCGCAATTCTTTTTATGTATTTTCTTTATTATAAAACGAATATACTGATATGCTTTCTAGTACCGAAGTAACATAATTATTAAAATTAAGGTGAATCTCCCTCGGGTATGTGTAACATTAGCCGAGTTTGGCTCTCCTGTTTAGGTTCTTGTGTAACTTTAGCCGAGTTTGACTCTCCTGTTTAGGTTCTTGTGTAACTTTAGCCGAGCTTGACTCTCCTGTTTAGGTTCTTGTGTAACTTTAGCTGAGTTTGACTCTCCTGTTTAGGTTCTTGTGTAACTTTAGCTGAGTTTGACTCTCCTGTTTAGGTTCTTGTGTAAATTTAGCCGAGTTTGACTCTCCTGTTTAGGTTCTTGTGTAACTTTAGCCGAGTTTGACTCTCCTGTTTAGGTTCTTGTGTAAATTTAGCCGAGTTTGACTCTCCTGTTTAGGTTCTTGTGTAACTTTAGCCGAGCTTGACTCTCCTGTTTAGGTTCTTGTGTAACTTTAGCCGAGTTTGACTCTCCTGTTTAGGTTCTTGTGTAACATTAGCTGAGTTTGACTCTCCTGTTTAGGTTCTTGTGTAACTTTAGCTGAGTTTGACTCTCCTGTTTAGGTTCTTGTGTAACTTTAGCTGAGTTTGACTCTCCTGTTTAGGTTCTTGTGTAACATTAGCTGAGTTTCACTCTCCTGTTTAGGTTCTTGTGTAACATTAGCTGAGTTTCACTCTCCTGTTTAGGTTCTTGTGTAACTTTAGCTGAGTTTGACTCTCCTGTTTAGGTTCTTGTGTAACATTAGCTGAGTTTCACTCTCCTGTTTAGGTTCTTGTGTAACTTTAGCTGAGTTTGACTCTCCTGTTTAGGTTCTTGTGTAACCTTAGCCGTGTTTGGTTCTCCTGTTTAGGTTTTTGTGTAACGTTAGCCGTGTTTAACTCTCCTGTTTAGGTTCTTTGGCTTTCTTGTTCCCAAAGACTTTAAAGAAATTTGGTTTTTCGATCTGTTGACTATCAACGTACCTCACAAGGTTAACCCAGAAACGTATCGTGCGCAATAAGTTAGATAAGATAAACGATAGAGAATACCGAAGGGACAATCAAAAATGGACAATCTTTAGAAACTGGCAACATAAGGTACACAATCAAGAAAGATACAGGAAATTATTTATATATGTTTTTAATAATTTATTTTGATCTAAATTCAGTGACCAATTTTTTAATTTACCATCTATGCTATACTTTGTAAAGAAAGTAAAACAATCACTTCTGGTGTAGACGGGCCATGATGCTACAATAGATGAAAGTTTAAATCTGACTAGAAATCAGACGAAACCAAATTCCCAAAAATAAATATTACATAGAATAATGATTTCAAGATCCGTTTATTATCTGATATAAATAACAAACCAAACATTCTGCTTACAATGACTATATTGAAATATTTTAGGGGTTTATGATAATGGTGCTTAACGCCACTTTCAACAATATTTCAGCTATATCGTGGCGGTCAGTTTTATTGGTGGAGGAAACCGGAGTACCTTGAGAAAACCACCACCCTGTCGTAAATCACTGACAAACTTTATCATATAATTTTGTATCGAGTTCAAATATTTTAAAATAACATTTCCCGTTAATAAAGCGATCATTTTTTTTTAAATTACGTAATGTTTTAACGTATGATTAGCAAATGCATCACACATCTGTTTTGTAGATCATTGGTTGTCCTGTTAGCCATTGTATTGTCTGTCCTTCTTGGATTTACGGCTTTTCGTTCTCATTTCGTGTCTTCAATCTTTTCTTTTAAATATATTTATCTCATTAGATATTATTTTTTAGATAAACTGAGATGTCTGCCTTAGTCAAAATTTATTATTATTAAAACTAAGGTATTCCTCCCTCAGGCATAGGTGACCTTAGGCGGTTTTGGCTATTCTGTTTAGGCCCGTTGGTTTTCTTGCTCCCAAAGATTTTTTTGTTATTTAGCTTTCAAATATTTTGGCTTTGAGCGAATTTAATGAAGGTTATTTCAGGAACGCGTCGTGTGTACTAAATTTGATATCTACGTTTTTATTTTCTTACGAAAGAACATCGTAACTAGGACGTCACGGTTTGGAACGAATACAGATGTTAAAATAACCTTTCCACAAAATTTAGGGTTCAAGCTTCCTTCTATTTTAAAAGATAGAGGTAAAATGTCAAACTGAAGAAACAATATAACAGATCACTGAAAAAAACAAAATAAATGAATCGTAAAATTAATGTGAACCAAAAAAGCAACAGGCATTTGGACAACACAACAAACCCATTCACGGGTTCCACCAGTAAATAAATAATCGTTTATCCTTCCGAAGCACATGTGTATGTCGTTGAGTTTTTAATATAGTTCATTTTGCCCCTGCTTAATTGTCTGTCTATTGTTTTCTTAACCATTGCTTTTCTTTGTTTCCCTTTTGTCATTGCATTTTCTGTCCTTTTTCGATTTACAGCTTTTGATTTTCACTTTGGTATCTAAATTCCGGTTTCCTCCGCCAATAAGTCTGACCACCCAAAGATATAATTCAAATATTCTTGAAAGTGACGTTAAGCGTCATAGCCCTAACAAATAACCCAAAAACAAATATGACCGACAAGCTAATACAAAACCAAAATTAGAAACACATTTGTATTTAGACCTTAATACATAATTTTACGTCAAGGTATATATAGCATATATGACTTTTATACTACGTCTTAATTTAAAATACTACAATGACATATCAGCATTTAAATTCTTTACATCAAAATTGAGAAAAAGATATAAAGACATCCAAAGTCATTAGAAGCATATCACAACATATTATATTAATTGACACTATACAAAAACCGTATATTAAAAGCACACTATGTGTTTTCTGGAAGAAACGTCATCAGGTACCCTCATAGGAAAGATATTAGAAAGACAAATAATTTAAAAAGTATGTCGGAGCAAGTAAACCGAAGGGTCTAACAATGATATTCAAAATCGTGTAAGGCTGCCTGTCCCTGAGGGATATTGGTTGATTAATTGATTGGTGTTTAACACCAACTTTAGTAATATTTTTAATATCTGAGGGATATTGATATAATAAACTAAAATATATATTGATAATCACAAACATGTACAAAAAATAGTTAACAGCAATCAAATCTAGCTTGCCGCGTGCATTGTATAAAATTATTCTATCTGAACGACCCAAAGTTTAATATGTTGAACACATCAATCTAAATAGAAATGTTGATCAAATATAGAATAGAAGAAAACAGTCAGCGTAAAAACAAATACAAACACAAAGAATACCAACAAAACAAATGGACAAAATATGATAAACACAAACACTAGGTGCTACATATATATAATTTAAGTTCAGGGGCGGATCCAGGGGGGGGGGGCGCACCCGGCGCGCGCCCCCCCTAAAATTGGAAAAAAAAAAATTTGGCGTAAAATCGTGATTTTTCACACGAAACACCCAAACAAATTTCGCGCCTCCCTCCGCAATTGGAAGAAATATGATTTTTTGGCGTAAAATCGTTATTTTTCACACGAAATACCCCAAAATTTTTCGCGCCTCCCTCCGCTCGGCGCAATTTAAGTGCGCCCCCCCCCCCTAACTTGAAATCCTGGATCCGCCCCTGAAGTTGGTACCGTTCCATTAGCGTGGCACCAAACTATAGACATTTGGTAGGTCTTTATATACCTCTGAACTGATACCAATGACGAAATAGTCTCTCCTCTGGAGTGTTTTCACTTATTAATAGCTTTTATATTATTTTATTTTATTGAGGGAAAAACGTAATTAAGTTTTCACATACCTAAGTTGTTTCCGCGTGTTCTAATAACCTTCACATATTCAATTATCAATAAAAAAAACCAATTACCAGCTGTGTTTTTTGTTTGTTTCCTTGTTATATATATATATTTTAGATCATAAATCAATAATAAATACTGAATAAAAAAACATAATATTTTTCTGACATTTTTCCATTAAATTTACATAATGATATTCCTAATTAAAGTTGTGATTCCGATGGATGCGGACTACATTTCAATGCATTTATTTGGATTTTTTATATGAATTCAGTATATTACTGTCCAGTGTCGGATTTATCATTGTGCTTAGATGTGCTTAAGCACAGGGCCCCGTTGGTCAAAGGGGGGTGGGGGGCATCTTCCTTCCAAAAAAATATTTACGATGGATTTTTGCTTATGTGGTGCAATTTTAAATTTGAAGGCGTTCTGTTTCGGAGAGATTCCAGACATAATGTTAGAGTTGATAGTCTATGGGAGCGTGCCACATTCAGGGCCCAAGTAAGGGGCCTCATAACTTAACTAGCACAGGGCCTCATTTGTCCTAAAGCCGACACTGTTACTGTCCCACGTAAGATTGTACAGAATTGACTATATATCATAATCTTCATTCTAAAATTAGACTGTATTAGACTTTTGAATTGTTTGGTTTTCAAATATTTTGACTTTGAGGGTTCATGGTGAAGGTTATTCCAGACACGCTTCATGCGCACTAAAAATGATCTACGTTTCTATTAAAAACAACGTGTGACATTTTATAATCCTATCCACGATGTTCTTTCTGTCTTGTATTAATCAAAACATCTCTCCTTCAGTTCATCCTAGTTATGTATACAAAACCTCCCTTTCATGCTAATTTGCATGATATTCTGGTTTTCTTTGGTTTACTTCCTCCAAAAGATTTCAAAATAATTTTACTTTCAAATAGTTTGGCTTTGAGCTTATCCGATGAAGGTTATTCCAGAAACGAGTCTAGGGCGATAATTTTGATATCTTCTTCTTTTCTTTATTTCATTGATTTTAATCAGTTTTCTCATTTCTCTATTGCCGAAATGCTATGATTTGTCGATAAAAGTCCTTTTATCTAAGCAAGTTCAAAAAAAAAAAAAAAATCTTGAAAGACTTTTAAACATAATTAAATAATCGTCGCCTATGCAATGATTTAGTGTACTTATAATTATTACATTTAAATACTTTATACATGTATACATATTCTAATTAACACTGAGATTGGTCGTCATCGTTAACATTTGATTACGCTCAGTGCAAAAAAGTTCCGCTTGTAAGCTTTGCGCCCAGTAGTCAGTATTTCGGCAATAACATGGTTTATTAGATATATTTTTTTAATGAAATATACAGTTCCTGAATAATGTAATTATTACTAAAACTAAGGTTCTCCACCATCATACATAGACATTAGTGTTGCGCAAAATAGAAAACGGCAATTCTAAATAATATGATGTGGATAATAAATGAATGCAACATTGTTTGTTTGTGTTTTTGTTCAAATTTATTTTTCTATTATATTGTTTTCATTTTGCATTTTTTCTTTCTTGTTTTTGTTTTTGTTTATTTTTGTTTGTGTGTTTTTTTGGGGGGGTTTTTTCTTTCTTTTTTTGTTGTTGTAGATATGAAATTAATAACATGGCCTTACATTCATAGAACTTTCGAATACATTCTTAGTGTCGATTTTCCAAAATCGCATACCAGAACACTGAATTTAATTTATACGTATTTTGATTTGCTGTTTTTATAGCTTGAGTACTCCAGCGTTTTATGATTGTATGGTCTGTTAGCCAACTATATATTATAATTACTTTTTTATTCGGAATTTTAAAAAACAAGAATGTGTTGGAATTTTAGTATATTAATATAAAAAAAGAAAACGCATTTGCATCGGCAAACATCTCTCATAGACTGTTTATTGTTGTCTGTGTTTATTTCTATTTGATATTCTAGTTAAGGTGTACATAAAATAAAATGTTTAATCGGGAAACAATAAAACACAATGGCAAATCAATACATATAAAATACAAAAAAACCAGAGCATGCAGAAGAGTACATATTCTCTGATTCTCCGATTGTGGCACCTCCAAAACTATAGTGACTTCTTCATATACAATACTTGTGCACTGTCGAAGCATATAGGTAATATGTGTATGAGGCTTAGAAACGGGGGAAAAGGCGAGGCTTTGCCGAGCCTTTTCCCGCGTTTCGCGCCGAATACACATATTTACCTATATGCTTCGACAGTGCACATGTATTGTATTTATCCTGCAATTTTAAATCGTAAATAAACGTTTACTGGACGATGATAAAAGTATTTGAAATAATGTTGTGTATGTATTTGAAAACAATATCCCCCGATGTGCCCCGATGTTGGCGGATTTTACATTTGTATGTTCTATTTATAACTGACCAATATCAAAAAAAAATATTGGGCAGGCTATATTGGTCGGTAAATGCTGTCATTGCAGGATAAATTAAATTGCATGTCGCTTTACTTGTATGTATATATAAATAAAAACGTATATATAAAATTTAGTGCGCACAGCGCGTTTCTGGAATAACCTTCATCAGGTACGCTCAAAACGGAAAGATTGGGAAGCCAAATAATTAAACAGTGTTTGTGAACAATATAACAAAATGTCCTAAGCATGATAGCCAAAAATCTGCTAATGACACTTATACCTGAGTGAGGAGAATCTTATCACATCGCAAACATTACTGCAATATAACAGTTTTAATCGTCACTTTCATTGTCAATGTTCATCTATGTCATGACTATCAGACTTAACACTTGAGGTTTGTAACGGGAATACCACCAACCCTGACCTAGTGTTAGGCTTGTGGTCAAATATGGGCAACCTTAAACACTAGTTTATGCAGACTATTCGGAAGTAGATCAAAGATTTCTTCACCTGTAAAACATTCTAAGTTCAATAAAATTATACCATGTTTTACGATTATCTAAACAAACAAAAACCTCTTTAAGTATATAGAAACCTATTAAATAAAACAATATTCTGCTGCGATGATGTATAAGAAAAACGGTGGAGAGTACCGAAGGGGTCATCACAAATAAACAATCCAGAGAAACCGGCAACATAGGGTACACAAGACGAAGAAAAAACAATACAAAAACAGAACACAATATAGGTTGGACACCACCATACACAAATAACGCATACAGATATATTCTTGATATCCAGATTTCACTAAAACAGGTATTTAATACATTAAAGATTACAGAAGACTATAAAGGACCTTGAGAATTCGACAAAAATCATGTGTCCTTATTCGCTACAAATGATTTCTTTTTAAGTCTATAGATAAGACACAAAAGGATGGTCTACGTCTAAATGGTAAAGGAAAAAAGCTGAGGAAACCACGATCAATATACTCAAGCCTTCAGCTTCAGCAGCTAAACCGTAGATTCCAGAGAACTCAGTACCTGGCTCTTCCAGAAAGAGCAGAATTGGCAGCATCGCTTGGAATTACTCAAACTCAGGTATTTAACATTTATTGTTATGTAACTTGAGTAACAGTTAAAATGAAAACCGAGTGAAGACAAAAGGGATAGTCTTAGTACTAGGACAATCACATATACAAAACAAAACAATAACGGTACAAACATGAAATTAATACGAAGCGAAGTAATAAGGGTGAAGGTCTATCACATCTTGATAAGTTAATGTATAAGATGTTTGTTGCATCACACAGTGTGAACAAAACAGAGATATAGTATTATAATTCTCTCTAGTATTGCCCGAGGCAAATTATCCTAATTCTTGCCGGAAAAAATATATTCTCTTTCAAAAACTATCTGATAATACATGTACTCAGATATCGATTAGATATTTCCCATACAACAATGATAATAATAATAGTAGACACACAAAGGTAATTAAAGGGGAAGTGAGACACATTGCCTGAAAAGAAGTTACCATCGTTTGGTCCTTTAATGATTCACAAAAATAACAACTCATACAAAACTGCAATAGAAAATATTTTCTCATGATTTTGTTGGTTTTATATGAGAGTTATAAAACTGCAAAATAAAAATCATTGAAACAAATGTAATATAGATATAAAAATAGTATAAAGACATTTCTAAAATAATAATCGTACACCGTAAAGAACCACTGTTCCGGGGGAAAGGGTACATTGATACATCTGTGTGTTAAACTGTTTGAGTCAAAGAAACTCATAAATTATCAAACAAGTATTTTGGATACATTAACTGACATGTTAAGTAGATGGGAAAATATTTCTGAATATCATATTTTTGAATATCCCATGAAAAATATGTGTCATACATTTAACAGGGTTATGTATACATAGAAACATATATTATAAATTTGTGTTTGATGTTAACATACAAGAAAGGGACACAAGTTTATTATTTGTTTATTTCATTTAACTTTTGATAATATAGAGGATTTTTTTTTGCTCCTTTCGTGTTTTGATCAACATGTGGCCGAAACATTAGTCATTCTCAAATAAAAAAGATGAATTTGTATATATTGATGTCCGGGTATTATTTTACAAAATGTACATGCATATTACACCAGCATCAACAAAGTCAACCATTCCAAGACTGGACATATATATATATTGCATAGAATAAATTATTTCTAGTTTTTTAGTGGGTTTTTTATTTACATGTTTATTTTTGGGTGTTTGATTTTTAACTTGAGTAATTATAGTTCATTGGAGGTTAACGCCGATTTCATTAATATATTTATATATGTCGGTCATGTACAGCTGTAGGGGAATCAACGGTACCCACAGTAGACTGGTGACATCCCGTGAGTCACTATTCTTAGATATCGTATGTTTGTCTCATCTTCAATTTTGTACCCTTGACACTGGTGACGGTTTCAAACGTTCAGTCAATAGGGTTATCTAGTGGATAGGGGAGCCCTCTTAGTGATGGTTGTTTAATCTCTCCTGGCAATTGGTGCCGAGCTTGGCCAGTGCCACGATCCTTACACGTTAACGATTACATTTGTAGATTTCGCTAAATAGTCTCTACCTAACTCTTACTTATCAAGTGCCATTCAAAGGTCGCTGTCAGGTTGTCCCTCTCTTATTAGTAGAGTTCGTAAACGTGTATGCACATTCCAGCCGCTATGAAAGGCTCACATGGTTCTTCTCTACCTAACTTTCCATATTTTGTCAATTTAAATATTCATCTTCTCTCTCATATTGAGTATGTTGTTCTCGTCTTGAGTTATCATGTAACATTTGCCACTGGACGTTGAACCAACGATCAATCAATCGCTTTTGTACGCAGTGTTTTGTTAAATATAATGGTAGATACATAGGTACATTGTTGTTGACATGTATTGTTTGGTATAGATTGGTTTACAAACACAATGTTACCAAATCAATCAATCGATCAGTCAGTCAGTCAATTAATCACATTTTGTTAAATATATCGGTAGAAACATAGCTACATTGTTGATATATATTGTCTGTTATAGATTGATATACAAGAATTATGTTAACAGCTGTCACATTGTATTTCATATAAATAAAAATGTCTTCATTTAGTATCTGTAATTTTTTCAGGTGAAAATTTGGTTTCAAAACAAAAGATCAAAGTATAAAAAGGTACTAAAGCAAACCGGAAATGGAACTAATCAGGTCATGGATCAAGTGAACGTTTCTGGAACACCACCGATGCAATCTCCAAATCAATCAAAACCGGAAGATCTACATCCAATAGAAAAAAATAGTCCTCATGAACAAACAATTCCTGAACAAAATGGAAATGTGTACGATACCCATCCTTCTATGATGACGGCACCATACTCAAACGTGAATACACCGTCAACCTGGTCGGAAATGAACTCTGACTCCCGCCAGGTGGATATGACTTCCGGTTCCCGCCAATCATCCGCATATATACCAATGACTTCCATGGAGCCAGGGATGACGCACATGTCTCATTATCCTTCCTGGTACGCTCAACAACCAATGCGTCAACATCAGTTATGAAATATAAAATAATTATTTATTTTATGATGATCATTATGTGATAAGCAAACACTGTAACATCCACGCATGACCGGAAGTGAAATTTATATATATACTAATTACAATTCATTTTCTTTGTACATTGCATATATGCCATTGACTACTATTTCATGACAACTGTATGTATGTGGCAAAAACTGTCTTGTTCATGGGAAGACAATTTTGGTAAATGTATGGTTATCACAATATTGTCATGTCATGAATACTGTGAAGGTCTAGTTACACCTTTGGTAGAGTTCAATTATACTTTAAATAAATCATTCATAATGTAAAGATATAATTTAATAAAATAATACTAACTTACAACATGGACATTTTATTGTCACAGTGTAAAATCTTAATTTCCCGATCGAGTGAAACATTAACATGACGGGTTTTGTTGGGTTCGAATTATTCAATCTAAGGGACCGCCCATTCAACTTGCAGGGGGTGGGGGGTTATGGTTTTTCGTTTCGTTCAGATTTTTTTTTCGGACAATACGAGAGTTAGAACATTTATTTTGTTTTTGTCGCGCAAAGTGCGAAAATTTTTTCCAGAATTTAACATTAGATTATATGACAAAAACTCTGAATCAGATTATTATTTTTTTCCTCCACCATAATCAGAATATTTTTTTCAGCAACATAGGGAATTGGAAGTTAAATGGTCCGTCCCTAATGTTTTGTATTCTGTCATTTTTCAATTTGCAGCTTCTGATTGTTCCTTTGGTAACTGCAAACTTTTCTTGAAAACAATTGACCAGGACTGAAGCTTGCCATTTGCAACAATCCTTAGGTTATATCGTATCAGTCAATTATATTGGCACAGGAAACTGGCATATCCATCTGTCGACAGTATCACATAAATATGTATATGCGTATATAATAAAATCAAGCTTTCTAACATGACCTCCTTCTTTCGCTTTGTTAACAAACGAGCGAATTATCCATTCGGTATAATCTCATTAGCACATGCGCCGGTGAATGTGACTGACTTTTCCATTGGCAGCATAAATTGTGTGCGACATTTTGCGCAAACGTAAATATAAATTACCGTCTTCAAATCAAAGTACTTTGTATACTACCGTATTTGTACTCTTAGACATATCAGAATCGAAATAAATCATGGAAGCCAGAATGTGTTTTGAGTTTTAACATGGATTGGCGGATATTAGTAAATTGTATCCCCTTTGGCTCGGGATAAAATAATAATATCCGCCAATCCATGTTAAAACTCCCAACACATTCTGGCTTCCATGATTTATTTCTTTGAGTCGTAATGAAAGCGGGAGGTTTGGCGCTTTAAAATCTGATTCAACCCACCATTTCTATAGAAATGCCTGTACCAAGTCAGGGTCATTACGGTTTTCACAGTTTTCCGGTTGTTGACTGATGTTGTCTGTTTATATAATTATGAGTTTTGACTTTCCCTTTGTAAGATTGTTCGGAGTTCGGTAATTTTGTTATTACCCTTATTTAATTAAGTTTTTGACTATTTGGCTCGGAATCATGATAATGTGTCTGAATTGAGTTGTGTTTTCTGTTAACTATTGCTTCAGTGAGCTATCACAATAACACTCGACCTAAGGGTGTTGGTCTCGTACAAAACAGATATCATCATCATATTAGGAAACTGTAGCTTGTTCTCGACATTATATGGCTAAAACTTTCTGACTTATCGTTAAGCTTGAACTCATAAACAACCACGCACTGCCTGTAAAAGGAAGTGACTATATACAGTCAGGTAGCAACCAATTGTTACATAATTAGCATGTATAAGTAGTGTAGTTTATTGGGGGGGGGGGGGGTTTGGGGGGGGGGGTGAGTATCTGTTGCCCATGCTGTCTTGGTTCGGTTTCGTTTGTTTTATTTTCGTTCTGGGCTTGCATTAAATCAGGATTGTATTTGTGTGGCATCACTACTTCAGCAATTCCTTAGACTTCAACGAAAGACACTTGAAAAAATAAAGTTCTCCGACCTTTCTGAAATTTCTTTTGTACTTATATGTGATTATGTTTTAACGTACCAGTTCAGAAATTTAAATTTCCCTTTTTCATCATTTCATGATCAGCATGCATAAGCATATTGCAATTAAGTTTTTGTATCAGATTATTTCCCCATGATGGAATCAACTGGTACGATTATAACCCACCACAATCAAGAATATGCAACAGTCGGGACAGAGCGAAACAATAACAACTGAATACTGAGGATAAAATGTATGGAATGACCTCGTGTAATTGGTTGAGAGGAGACGTATAATAAAACAAGTTCAACCCCGCCACTTTTTATTGAATCACATTTGCTAAGCCAGAAAAGTGATTTGTCATGTATTTGACTGTTAGAGGTATCGAGCTTGCCTCTACGATTCTGATATATTGGATTTTGATATATTGGATTTTGGAATGTTGCCAACCGTGTGGTATTCGTTCTTTTCCTTTTACTATATCATTGGAAAAATAAAACAAATATCAATTCTGAACATTTCCAGACAGAATCAATGCCAATGAAATTTAATATGAAGCAAAAATATAGACTATAGACAGTACGAACCTCATTTATTACTAACTCTATGAATTACACAGGGGAAAAAAGATTCGCAAATGTACAAATATTATATTTCATTGATTGATTAATTAAGCACCAATCAATCAATCAATCAATCAATTAATGCACAAATAAGTTGTATGATTGAACTAAAAAGCGAAGATTTATGATATAATGGAAAAACATTTCTGATATTATCACAATGCTACGCCAACAAAGCATGCTGAAATTGTACCTTTTCGTTTACCATATTCAAAGTAGATTATGTATTGATAATATGACAATACAACATGCAATACATCATTTGTTTATTGTAAGATCTATAAAATATTTATTGAACAAAACTTTGCTTACAGTATCCTAATCAAAAAAAGTAGATGTCAAATTTAGTGCGCATGACGCTTTTATGTAATAACCTTCATCCGATATGCTCAAAGTCGAAAGATTGGAAAGCTAAGCAATCTAAAGTTTTGCTATCAATAAAACCAAAGGACCCAAATAGCTAAAATCCAATAAAGTACATTTAATATTGACATTTTGTTAATAATAGAATTAAAATAAAATAAAAACATATGCTATATTCTTGATAGACGTACCTTGTTCTCTGTTTACAATAATTTCTTTCTTGTGCTCATTTTTTTGTTCTCTCCCGTCATCAATAAATGAAAGTCAAAAACGTATTTGATTTTAACACATAGTATATTTTTAAAGTAGAAACACCTCTAAATGCTGGAAACGCCCATTTGTTTACCTAAATTCCAATACAGTGTTTACATAATATGATTGAGACTTTTACAATTAAAAGTTTTTCATTTGTGTTTAAAAAAATTTTGCCTACTTTGTGTAGCTGTTAAAAGTCAACAAGTATAATGCCATTTACGCTACTTAAGAAAGGATTTTCCTTAGATTTACAGCGTTTATTGAAAAAAAAAGGTCTAAATATGATATATACAAGAACAGTCTAATCTTCTCGTTTACTACTGCGTTCAATTTAAGGGGACGACCATTTAACTTGAAAGGGGGGGGGGGGGGGGGGGGGGTATGTTTTTTTTCAAGTATTTTGATTCCCAATGTTGCTGAAAAAAATGTTCTGATTTTGGTGGAGGAAAAACAAAATCTGATTCAGAGTTTTTGTCATATAACCTAATGTTGAATTCTGGCACTTTCCGCGACAAAAAAATAAATATTCTAACTCTCGTGTTGTCCGAAAAAAAAATAATTCTGAACGAAACAATAAAAACATAACCCCCCCCCCCCCCCCCCTGCAAGTTAAATGGTCCGTCCCTAACTCAGGTTGTATGTAATTTTGCATAAGCAAATCAACGCAAGGTTCTGATCACTAGGAGTCACAGGCCGGTAGGAACTTGTATCATAATTTAATTGATTAAGGATACTGCAATGATCGAGATATCGATATAAGTTTCAAATACGACTACTCCTTCTATCACCAATGTAGGCTTTGTCAGCACTTTCTGTTAAAAACTGTGAAATATCTGTGAATTTTCATTCTTTGAAACTATTGAAATATTTGTCTTATTCTAAAATATCTGATGCAAAGGGACATTTTGAATTCACATTGCATTCTGATATAACGATGCTATAGATTTCATGTCATGTTAGGAACACTTTGAAGATACCAAAAGGGTAATCAGACGCCGTAAATTGAAAAATGGGAACACAGTAAGATCGAGCAATACGAACTCTACTAAACACCAGGGGTGAACATAGGTGTTCCGGAAGGGTTAGCTGTTCCTATGCCACGTGTGACACTCGTACTCTAATATAGAAATCGGTGTGGACACCAGAATACGTAAATAAATACAAATAACCATTGTGTATCCTGATAATCCATGAATTCTACCATTGGATATGTCTGAAGCATAATAAACGAAGAACAACAAACTTGTAAATATAATAAAGCTTGATTTTTTGCTGCTTTCCAGATTATTATGCACAAAAAATACAGATTACCTCTTTTGCTAAATGTCTATTTGTATGTCAGATTTACTACAATAGGCAATGGCTTTTACTCAAAATGAATGACAAATGAACATCAACAAATATTTGATTTTTTTTTCTTTTCTACTTTTAAAAACTCCTCAAAAGTAATGGAAACGCCTCCATCAAGAATAAAGTCTGGAAATTGTGTTGACATATGGTAATTGTGGCATTCCCCCCATTTTTTTTTATTTATCGTGTTCGTATACAACTTTGAAAAGACATAAGGCTTCTTTTGTAATATAACGTTAATAACATCTATAGGTATAATGCTTATTTTATATTCCGATGAAAATCACTTTACATTGAATAGGACAAAAAACAAAGCAAACATGATCTAATTCATATATGGTTCTCCCATGATTGTATACAGTAATATTGCTCACTTTAAAAACCGATGCAAAAAATGATTAGATAGACAGATATATTAATCGATAATTAACCATTGAATGCATAAATTAATGGGTAATAATTTGAAAGTGAAACTAATACTTTCTAAATTACACTATATTTAAGTAGTATTATATACTTTGTGAATAAATTAATTACCAAATCAAATAAACGAAAAATGGGCACAAGAGACACACAACGAAGACAAACAAAATTAAACCAACCACAGAAACCAAAATATAAGTAATACGGACCTACCAACAAAACGTGGCTTAAAACAACAGCTTCCGAATGGTAAGGAATTTTGTCTTCCGATGGGTAAGCAGTTCTTGTCTTCCGAAGAGTAAGCAGTTCCTGTCTTCCGAAGGGTAAGCAGTTCATGTTTTCCAAAGGGTAAGTAGTTCCTGTCTTCCGAAGGGTAAGCAGTTTCTGTCTTCCGAAGGGTAAGCAGGTCCTGTTTCTTATAGCAAACATACTGTGTTACTCATAGGCAAGTCTGGTAAAGGTCTTGTCGATCATAGAGGAAAGAAATAAATCTATATAAAAGGGAAAAGATACATTGCTATTTAATAAACGAATAGTCCGTAATGTCAGCCATCTTAAGCGAGGAAAATGAGGACTTATATGTTCAAGACTTATATGTTGACAAATAAGCGTTAGAGAACACCGAATGGTCAATCAAAGATGGAAAATCCAGAAAATCTGTCAACATAGGGTACACAACACGAATAAAAAACAAAACAAAAACACAACACAATATATGTTGGACTCCACTATGCGCAAATAGACATGGATAACGTAAATAAGACACGAACACTCCTACAAATAGACATGGATAACGTAAATAAGACACGAACACTCATACAAATAGACATGGATAACGTAAATAAGACATGAACACTCATACAAATAGACATGGTTAACGTAAATAAGACATGAACACTCCTACAAATAGACATGGATAAGGTAAATAAGACACGAACACTCCTACAAATAGACATGGATAACGTAAATAAGACATGAACACTCCTACAAATAGACATGGATAACGTAAATAAGAAATGAACACTCCTACAAATAGACATGGATAACGTAAATAAGACACGAACACTCCTACAAATAGACATGGATAACGTAAATAAGACACGAACACTCATACAAATAGACATGGATAACGTAAAAAAGACACGAACACTCATACAAATAGACATGGATAACGTAAATAAGACACGAACACTCCTACAAATAGACATGGATAACGTAAATAAGACATGAACACTCCTACAAATAGACATGGATAACGTAAAAAAGACACGAACACTCATACAAATAGACATGGATAACGTAAATAAGACACGAACACTCCTACAAATAGTCATGGATAACGTAAATAAGACACGAACACTCCTACAAATAGACATGGATAACGTAAATAAGACATGAACACTCCTACAAATAGACATGGATAAAGTAAATAAGACATGAACACTCCTACAAATAGACACGGATAACGTAAATAAGACACGAACACTCCTACAAATAGACATGGATAACGTAAATAAGACATGAACACTCCTACAAATAGACACGGATAACGTAAATAAGACATGAAAACTCCTACAAATAGACATGGATAACGTAAATAAGACATGAACACTCCTACAAATAGACACGGATAACGTAAATAAGACATGAACACTCCAACAAATAGACATGGATAACGTAAATAAGACATGAACACTCCTACAAATAGACATGGATAACGTAAATAAGACATGAACACTCCAACAAATAGACACGGATAACGTAAATAAGACACGAACACTCCTACAAATAGACACGGATAACGTAAATAAGACACGAACACTCCTACAAATAGACATGGATAACGTAAATAAGACATGAACACTCCTACAAATAGACATGGATAACGTAAAATAAGACATGAACACTCCTACAAATAGACATGGATAACGTAAAATAAGACATGAACACTCCTACAAATAGACATGGAAAACGTAAATAAGACATGAACACTCCAACAAATAGACACGGATAACGTAAATAAGACACGAACACTCCTACAAATAGACATGGATAACGTAAATAAGACACGAACACTCCTACAAATATACATGGATAACGTAAATAAGACACCAACACTCCTTCAAACAGACATGGATAACGTAAATAAGACACGAACACTCCTACAAATAGACATGGATAACGTAAATAAGACACGAACACTCCTACAAATAGACATGGATAACGTAAATAAGACATGAACACTCCTACAAATAGACATGGATAACGTAAATAAGACACGAACACTCCTACAAATAGACATGGATAGCGTAAATAAGACACGAACACTCCCTCAAATAGACATGGATAACGTAAATAAGACACGAACACTCATACAAATAGACATGGATAACGTAAATAAGACACGAACACTCCTACAAATAGACATGGATAACGTAAATAAGACACGAACACTCCTTCAAATAGACATGGATAACGTAAATAAGACACGAACACTCATACAAATAGACATGGATAACGTAAATAAGACATGAACACTCCTACAAATAGACATGGATAACGTAAATAAGACATGAACACTCCCACAAATAGAAATGGATAACGTAAATAAGACACGAACACTCCTACAAATAGACATGGATAACGTAAATAAGACATGAACACTCCTACAAATAGACATGGATAACGTAAATAAGACATGAACACTCCTACAAATAGACATGGATAACGTAAATAAGACATGAACACTCCTACAAATAGACATGGATAACGTAAATAAGACATGAACACTCCTACAAATAGACATGGATAACGTAAATAAGACATGAACACTCCTACAAATAGACATGGATAACGTAAATAAGACACGAACACTCCTTCAAATAGACATGGATAACGTAAATAAGACATGAACACTCATACAAATAGACATGGATAACGTAAATAAGACATGAACACTCCTACAAATAGACATGGATAACGTAAATAAGACATGAACACTCCTACAAATAGACATGGATAACGTAAATAAGACACGAACACTCCTACAAATAGACATGGATAACGTAAATAAGACACGAACACTCCTACAAATAGACATGGATAACGTAAATAAGACACGAACACTCATACAAATAGACATGGATAACGTAAATAAGGCATGAACATTCATACAAAGATACATGGATAACTTAAATAAGACATGAACACTCCTACAAATAGACATGGATAACGTAAATAAGACATGAACACTCCTACAAATAGACATGGATAACGTAAATAAGACATGAACACTCCTACAAATAAACTTGGATAACGTAAATAAGACACGAAGACTCCTATAAATAGACATGGATAACGTAAATAAGACACGAACACTCCTACAAATAGACATGGATAACGTAAATAAGACACGAACACTCATACAAATAGACATGGATAACGTAAATAAGACATGAACACTCCTACAAATAGACATGGATAACGTAAATAAGACATGAACACTCCAACAAATAGACACGGATAACGTAAATAAGACACGAACACTCCTACAAATAGACACGGATAACGTAAATAAGACACGAACACTCCTACAAATAGACATGGATAACGTAAATAAGACATGAACACTCCTACAAATAGACATGGATAACGTAAAATAAGACATGAACACTCCTACAAATAGACATGGATAACGTAAAATAAGACATGAACACTCCTACAAATAGACATGGAAAACGTAAATAAGACATGAACACTCCAACAAATAGACACGGATAACGTAAATAAGACACGAACACTCCTACAAATAGACATGGATAACGTAAATAAGACACGAACACTCCTACAAATATACATGGATAACGTAAATAAGACACCAACACTCCTTCAAACAGACATGGATAACGTAAATAAGACACGAACACTCCTACAAATAGACATGGATAACGTAAATAAGACACGAACACTCCTACAAATAGACATGGATAACGTAAATAAGACACGAACACTCCTACAAATAGACATGGATAACGTAAATAAGACACGAACACTCCTACAAATAGACATGGATAACGTAAATAAGACACGAACACTCCCTCAAATAGACATGGATAACGTAAATAAGACACGAACACTCATACAAATAGACATGGATAACGTAAATAAGACACGAACACTCCTACAAATAGACATGGATAACGTAAATAAGACACGAACACTCCTTCAAATAGACATGCATAACGTAAATAAGACACGAACACTCATACAAATAGACATGGATAACGTAAATAAGACATGAACACTCCTACAAATAGACATGGATAACGTAAATAAGACATGAACACTCCCACAAATAGACATGGATAACGTAAATAAGACACGAACACTCCTACAAATAGACATGGATAACGTAAATAAGACATGAACACTCCTACAAATAGACATGGATAACGTAAATAAGACATGAACACTCCTACAAATAGACATGGATAACGTAAATAAGACATGAACACTCCTACAAATAGACATGGATAACGTAAATAAGACATGAACACTCCTACAAATAGACATGGATAACGTAAATAAGACACGAACACTCCTTCAAATAGACATGGATAACGTAAATAAGACATGAACACTCATACAAATAGACATGGATAACGTAAATAAGACATGAACACTCCTACAAATAGACATGGATAACGTAAATAAGACATGAACACTCCTACAAATAGACATGGATAACGTAAATAAGACACGAACACTCCTACAAATAGACATGGATAACGTAAATAAGACACGAACACTCCTACAAATTGACATGGATAACGTAAATAAGACACGAACATTCATACAAAGATACATGGATAACTTAAATAAGACATGAACACTCCTACAAATAGACATGGATAACGTAAATAAGACATGAACACTCCTACAAATAGACATGGATAACGTAAATAAGACATGAACACTCCTACAAATAGACATGGATAACGTAAATAAGACACGAAGACTCCTATAAATAGACATGGATAACGTAAATAAGACATGAACACTCCTACAAATAGACATGGATAACGTAAATAAGACATGAACACTCCTACAAATAGACATGGATAACGTAAATAAGACATGAACACTCCTACAAATAGACATGGATAACGTAAATAAGACACGAACACTCCTTCAAATAGACATGGATAACGTAAATAAGACATGAACACTCATACAAATAGACATGGATAACGTAAATAAGACATGAACACTCCTACAAATAGACATGGATAACGTAAATAAGACATGAACACTCCTACAAATAGACATGGATAACGTAAATAAGACACGAACACTCCTACAAATAGACATGGATAACGTAAATAAGACACGAACACTCCTACAAATAGACATGGATAACGTAAATAAGACACGAACACTCATACAAATAGACATGGATAACGTAAATAAGGCATGAACATTCATACAAAGATACATGGATAACTTAAATAAGACATGAACACTCCTACAAATAGACATGGATAACGTAAATAAGACATGAACACTCCTACAAATAGACATGGATAACGTAAATAAGACATGAACACTCCTACAAATAAACTTGGATAACGTAAATAAGACACGAAGACTCCTATAAATAGACATGGATAACGTAAATAAGACACGAACACTCCTACAAATAGACATGGATAACGTAAATAAGACACGAACACTCATACAAATAGACATGGATAACGTAAATAAGACATGAACACTCCTACAAATAGACATGGATAACGTAAATAAGACATGAACACTCCAACAAATAGACACGGATAACGTAAATAAGACACGAACACTCCTACAAATAGACACGGATAACGTAAATAAGACACGAACACTCCTACAAATAGACATGGATAACGTAAATAAGACATGAACACTCCTACAAATAGACATGGATAACGTAAAATAAGACATGAACACTCCTACAAATAGACATGGATAACGTAAAATAAGACATGAACACTCCTACAAATAGACATGGAAAACGTAAATAAGACATGAACACTCCAACAAATAGACACGGATAACGTAAATAAGACACGAACACTCCTACAAATAGACATGGATAACGTAAATAAGACACGAACACTCCTACAAATATACATGGATAACGTAAATAAGACACCAACACTCATACAAATAGACATGGATAACGTAAATAAGACATGAACACTCCTACAAATAGACATGGATAACGTAAATAAGACATGAACACTCCAACAAATAGACACGGATAACGTAAATAAGACACGAACACTCCTACAAATAGACACGGATAACGTAAATAAGACACGAACACTCCTACAAATAGACATGGATAACGTAAATAAGACACGAACACTCCCTCAAATAGACATGGATAACGTAAATAAGACACGAACACTCATACAAATAGACATGGATAACGTAAATAAGACACGAACACTCCTACAAATAGACATGGAAAACGTAAATAAGACATGAACACTCCAACAAATAGACACGGATAACGTAAATAAGACACGAACACTCCTACAAATAGACATGGATAACGTAAATAAGACACGAACACTCCTACAAATATACATGGATAACGTAAATAAGACACCAACACTCCTTCAAACAGACATGGATAACGTAAATAAGACACGAACACTCCTACAAATAGACATGGATAACGTAAATAAGACACGAACACTCCTACAAATAGACATGGATAACGTAAATAAGACACGAACACTCCTACAAATAGACATGGAAAACGTAAATAAGACATGAACACTCCAACAAATAGACACGGATAACGTAAATAAGACACGAACACTCCTACAAATAGACATGGATAACGTAAATAAGACACGAACACTCCTACAAATATACATGGATAACGTAAATAAGACACCAACACTCCTTCAAACAGACATGGATAACGTAAATAAGACACGAACACTCCTACAAATAGACATGGATAACGTAAATAAGACATGAACACTCCTACAAATAGACATGGATAACGTAAATAAGACACGAACACTCCTACAAATAGACATGGATAACGTAAATAAGACACGAACACTCCTACAAATAGACATGGATAACGTAAATAAGACACGAACACTCCCTCAAATAGACATGGATAACGTAAATAAGACACGAACACTCATACAAATAGACATGGATAACGTAAATAAGACACGAACACTCCTACAAATAGACATGGATAACGTAAATAAGACACGAACACTCCTTCAAATAGACATGCATAACGTAAATAAGACACGAACACTCATACAAATAGACATGGATAACGTAAATAAGACATGAACACTCCTACAAATAGACATGGATAACGTAAATAAGACATGAACACTCCCACAAATAGACATGGATAACGTAAATAAGACACGAACACTCCTACAAATAGACATGGATAACGTAAATAAGACATGAACACTCCTACAAATAGACATGGATAACGTAAATAAGACATGAACACTCATACAAATAGACATGGATAACGTAAATAAGACATGAACACTCCTACAAATAGACATGGATAACGTAAATAAGACATGAACACTCCTACAAATAGACATGGATAACGTAAATAAGACACGAACACTCCTTCAAATAGACATGGATAACGTAAATAAGACATGAACACTCATACAAATAGACATGGATAACGTAAATAAGACATGAACACTCCTACAAATAGACATGGATAACGTAAATAAGACATGAACACTCCTACAAATAGACATGGATAACGTAAATAAGACACGAACACTCCTACAAATAGACATGGATAACGTAAATAAGACACGAACACTCCTACAAATTGACATGGATAACGTAAATAAGACACGAACATTCATACAAAGATACATGGATAACTTAAATAAGACATGAACACTCCTACAAATAGACATGGATAACGTAAATAAGACATGAACACTCCTACAAATAGACATGGATAACGTAAATAAGACATGAACACTCCTACAAATAGACATGGATAACGTAAATAAGACACGAAGACTCCTATAAATAGACATGGATAACGTAAATAAGAAATGAACACTCCTACAAATAGACATGGATAACGTAAATAAGACATGAACACTCCTACAAATAGACATGGATAACGTAAATAAGACATGAACACTCCTACAAATAGACATGGATAACGTAAATAAGACACGAACACTCCTTCAAATAGACATGGATAACGTAAATAAGACATGAACACTCATACAAATAGACATGGATAACGTAAATAAGACATGAACACTCCTACAAATAGACATGGATAACGTAAATAAGACATGAACACTCCTACAAATAGACATGGATAACGTAAATAAGACACGAACACTCCTACAAATAGACATGGATAACGTAAATAAGACACGAACACTCCTACAAATAGACATGGATAACGTAAATAAGACACGAACACTCATACAAATAGACATGGATAACGTAAATAAGGCATGAACATTCATACAAAGATACATGGATAACTTAAATAAGACATGAACACTCCTACAAATAGACATGGATAACGTAAATAAGACATGAACACTCCTACAAATAGACATGGATAACGTAAATAAGACATGAACACTCCTACAAATAAACTTGGATAACGTAAATAAGACACGAAGACTCCTATAAATAGACATGGATAACGTAAATAAGACACGAACACTCCTACAAATAGACATGGATAACGTAAATAAGACACGAACACTCATACAAATAGACATGGATAACGTAAATAAGACATGAACACTCCTACAAATAGACATGGATAACGTAAATAAGACATGAACACTCCAACAAATAGACACGGATAACGTAAATAAGACACGAACACTCCTACAAATAGACACGGATAACGTAAATAAGACACGAACACTCCTACAAATAGACATGGATAACGTAAATAAGACATGAACACTCCTACAAATAGACATGGATAACGTAAAATAAGACATGAACACTCCTACAAATAGACATGGATAACGTAAAATAAGACATGAACACTCCTACAAATAGACATGGAAAACGTAAATAAGACATGAACACTCCAACAAATAGACACGGATAACGTAAATAAGACACGAACACTCCTACAAATAGACATGGATAACGTAAATAAGACACGAACACTCCTACAAATATACATGGATAACGTAAATAAGACACCAACACTCCTTCAAACAGACATGGATAACGTAAATAAGACACGAACACTCCTACAAATAGACATGGATAACGTAAATAAGACACGAACACTCCTACAAATAGACATGGATAACGTAAATAAGACACGAACACTCCTACAAATAGACATGGATAACGTAAATAAGACACGAACACTCCTACAAATAGACATGGATAACGTAAATAAGACACGAACACTCCCTCAAATAGACATGGATAACGTAAATAAGACACGAACACTCATACAAATAGACATGGATAACGTAAATAAGACACGAACACTCCTACAAATAGACATGGATAACGTAAATAAGACACGAACACTCCTTCAAATAGACATGCATAACGTAAATAAGACACGAACACTCATACAAATAGACATGGATAACGTAAATAAGACATGAACACTCCTACAAATAGACATGGATAACGTAAATAAGACATGAACACTCCCACAAATAGACATGGATAACGTAAATAAGACACGAACACTCCTACAAATAGACATGGATAACGTAAATAAGACATGAACACTCCTACAAATAGACATGGATAACGTAAATAAGACATGAACACTCCTACAAATAGACATGGATAACGTAAATAAGACATGAACACTCCTACAAATAGACATGGATAACGTAAATAAGACATGAACACTCCTACAAATAGACATGGATAACGTAAATAAGACACGAACACTCCTTCAAATAGACATGGATAACGTAAATAAGACATGAACACTCATACAAATAGACATGGATAACGTAAATAAGACATGAACACTCCTACAAATAGACATGGATAACGTAAATAAGACATGAACACTCCTACAAATAGACATGGATAACGTAAATAAGACACGAACACTCCTACAAATAGACATGGATAACGTAAATAAGACACGAACACTCCTACAAATTGACATGGATAACGTAAATAAGACACGAACATTCATACAAAGATACATGGATAACTTAAATAAGACATGAACACTCCTACAAATAGACATGGATAACGTAAATAAGACATGAACACTCCTACAAATAGACATGGATAACGTAAATAAGACATGAACACTCCTACAAATAGACATGGATAACGTAAATAAGACACGAAGACTCCTATAAATAGACATGGATAACGTAAATAAGACATGAACACTCCTACAAATAGACATGGATAACGTAAATAAGACACGAACACTCATACAAATAGACATGGATAACGTAAATAAGACATGAACACTCCTACAAATAGACATGGATAACGTAAATAAGACATGAACACTCCTACAAATAGACATGGATAACGTAAATAAGACACGAACACTCCTACAAATAGACATGGATAACGTAAATAAGACATGAACACTCCTACAAATAGACATGGATAACGTAAATAAGACACGAACACTCCTACAAATAGACATGGATAACGTAAATAAGACACGAACACTCCTACAATTAGACATGGATAACGTAAATAAGACATGAACACTCCTACAAATAGACATGGATAACGTAAATAAAACACGAACACTCCTACAAATAGACATGGATAACGTAAATAAGACACGAACACTCCTACAAATATACATGGATAACGTAAATAAGACACGAACACTCCTACAAATAGACATGGATAACGTAAATAAAACACGAACACTCCTACAAATAGACATGGATAACGTAAATAAGACACGAACACTCATACAAATAGACATGGATAACGTAAATAAGACACGAACACTCCTACAAATAGACATGGATAACGTAAATAAGACATGAACACTCCTACAAATAGACATGGATAACGTAAATAAAACACGAACACTCCTACAAATAGACATGGATAACGTAAATAAGACACGAACACTCATACAAATAGACATGGATAACGTAAATAAGACACGAACACTCATACAAATAGACATGGATAACGTAAATAAGACATGAACACTCCTACAAATAGACATGGATGACGTAAATAAGACACGAACACTCCTACAAATAGACATGGATAACGTAAATAAGACACGAACACTCCTACAAATAGACATGGATAACGTAAATAAGACACGAACACTCATACAAATAGACATGGATAACGTAAATAAGACACGAACACTCATACAAATAGACATGGATAACGTAAATAAGACATGAACACTCCTACAAATACACAGGATAACGTAAATAAGACACGAACACTCATACAAATAGACATGGATAACGTAAATAAGACATGAACACTCCTACAAATAGACATGGATAACGTAAATAAGACACGAACACTCCTACAAATAGACATGGATAACGTAAATAAGACACGAACACTCCTACAAATACACAGGATAACGTAAATAAGACACGAACACTCATACAAATAGACATGGATAACGTAAATAAGACATGAACACTCCTACAAATAGACATGGATAACGTAAATAAGACACGAACACTCCTACAAATAGACATGGATAAGGTAAATAAGACACGAACACTCCTACAAATAGACATGGATAACGTAAATAAGACACGAACACTCCTACAAATAGACATGGATAACGTAAATAAGACATGAACACTCCTACAAATAGACATGGATAAGGTAAAATAAGACATGAACACTCCTACAAATAGACATGGATAACGTAAAATAAGACATGAACACTCCTACAAATAGACATGGAAAACGTAAATAAGACATGAACACTCCAACAAATAGACACGGATAACGTAAATAAGACACGAACACTCCTACAAATAGACATGGATAACGTAAATAAGACACGAACACTCCTACAAATATACATGGATAACGTAAATAAGACACCAACACTCCTTCAAATAGACATGGATAACGTAAATAAGACACGAACACTCCTACAAATAGACATGGATAACGTAAATAAGACACGAACACTCCTACAAATAGACATGGATAACGTAAATAAGACACGAACACTCCTACAAATAGACATGGATAACGTAAATAAGACACGAACACTCCTACAAATAGACATGGATAACGTAAATAAGACACGAACACTCCTTCAAATAGACATGCATAACGTAAATAAGACACGAACACTCATACAAATAGACATGGATAACGTAAATAAGACATGAACACTCCTACAAATAGACATGGATAACGTAAATAAGACATGAACACTCCCACACATAGACATGGATAACGTAAATAAGACACGAACACTCCTACAAATAGACATGGATAACGTAAATAAGACACGAACACTCATACAAATAGACATGGATAACGTAAATAAGACATGAACACTCCTACAAATAGACATGGATGACGTAAATAAGACACGAACACTCCTACAAATAGACATGGATAACGTAAATAAGACACGAACACTCCTACAAATAGACATGGATAACGTAAATAAGACACGAACACTCCTACAAATAGACATGGATAACGTAAATAAGACACGAACACTCATACAAATAGACATGGATAACGTAAATAAGACACGAACACTCATACAAATAGACATGGATAACGTAAATAAGACATGAACACTCCTACAAATAGACATGGATGACGTAAATAAGACACGAACACTCCTACAAATAGACATGGATAACGTAAATAAGACACGAACACTCCTACAAATACACAGGATAACGTAAATAAGACACGAACACTCATACAAATAGACATGGATAACGTAAATAAGACATGAACACTCCTACAAATAGACATGGATAACGTAAATAAGACACGAACACTCCTACAAATAGAAATGGATAAGGTAAATAAGACACGAACACTCCTACAAATAGACATGGATAACGTAAATAAGACACGAACACTCCTACAAATAGACATGGATAACGTAAATAAGACATGAACACTCCTACAAATAGACATGGATAAGGTAAAATAAGACATGAACACTCCTACAAATAGACATGGAAAACGTAAATAAGACATGAACACTCCAACAAATAGACACGGATAACGTAAATAAGACACGAACACTCCTACAAATAGACATGGATAACGTAAATAAGACACGAACACTCCTACAAATATACATGGATAACGTAAATAAGACACCAACACTCCTTCAAACAGACATGGATAACGTAAATAAGACACGAACACTCCTACAAATAGACATGGATAACGTAAATAAGACACGAACACTCCTACAAATAAACATGGATAACGTAAATAAGACACGAACACTCCTACAAATAGACATGGATAACGTAAATAAGACACGAACACTCCTACAAATAGACATGGATAACGTAACTAAGACACGAACACTCCTTCAAATAGACATGCATAACGTAAATAAGACACGAACACTCATACAAATAGACATGGATAACGTAAATAAGACATGAACACTCCTACAAATAGACATGGATAACGTAAATAAGACATGAACACTCCCACAAATAGACATGGATAACGTAAATAAGACACGAACACTCCTACAAATAGACATGGATAACGTAAATAAGACATGAACACTCCTACAAATAGACATGGATAACGTAAATAAGACATGAACACTCCTACAAATAGACATGGATAACGTAAATAAGACATGAACACTCCTACAAATAGACATGGATAACGTAAATAAGACATGAACACTCCTACAAATAGACATGGATAACGTAAATAAGACACGAAGACTCCTATAAATAGACATGGATAACGTAAATAAGACATGAACACTCCTACAAATAGACATGGATAACGTAAATAAGACACGAACACTCATACAAATAGACATGGATAACGTAAATAAGACATGAACACTCCTACAAATAGACATGGATAACGTAAATAAGACATGAACACTCCTACAAATAGACATGGATAACGTAAATAAGACACGAACACTCCTACAAATAGACATGGATAACGTAAAAAAGACATGAACACTCCTACAAATAGACATGGATAACGTAAATAAGACACGAACACTCCTACAAATAGACATGGATAACGTAAATAAAACACGAACACTCCTACAAATAGACATGGATAACGTAAATAAGACACGAACACTCCTACAAATAGACATGGATAACGTAAATAAGACACGAACACTCCTACAAATAGACATGGATAACGTAAATAAAACACGAACACTCCTACAAATAGACATGGATAACGTAAATAAGACACGAACACTCATACAAATAGACATGGATAACGTAAATAAGACACGAACACTCATACAAATAGACATGGATAACGTAAATAAGACATGAACACTCCTACAAATAGACATGGATAACGTAAATAAAACACGAACACTCCTACAAATAGACATGGATAACGTAAATAAGACACGAACACTCCTACAAATAGACATGGATAACGTAAATAAGACACGAACACTCATACAAATAGACATGGATAACGTAAATAAGACATGAACACTCCTACAAATAGACATGGATGACGTAAATAAGACACGAACACTCCTACAAATAGACATGGATAACGTAAATAAGACACGAACACTCCTACAAATAGACATGGATAACGTAAATAAGACACGAACACTCATACAAATAGACATGGATAACGTAAATAAGACACGAACACTCATACAAATAGACATGGATAACGTAAATAAGACATGAACACTCCTACAAATAGACATGGATGACGTAAATAAGACACGAACACTCCTACAAATAGACATGGATAACGTAAATAAGACACGAACACTCCTACAAATAGACAGGATAACGTAAATAAGACACGAACACTCATACAAATAGACATGGATAACGTAAATAAGACATGAACACTCCTACAAATAGACATGGATAACGTAAATAAGACACGAACACTCCTACAAAGAGACATGGATAAGGTAAATAAGACACGAACACTCCTACAAATAGACATGGATAACGTAAATAAGACACGAACACTCCTACAAATAGACATGGATAACGTAAATAAGACATGAACACTCCTACAAATAGACATGGATAACGTAAAATAAGACATGAACACTCCTACAAATAGACATGGATAACGTAAAATAAGACATGAACACTCCTACAAATAGACATGGAAAACGTAAATAAGACATGAACACTCCAACAAATAGACACGGATAACGTAAATAAGACACGAACACTCCTACAAATAGACATGGATAACGTAAATAAGACACGAACACTCCTACAAATATACATGGATAACGTAAATAAGACACCAACACTCCTTCAAACAGACATGGATAACGTAAATAAGACACGAACACTCCTACAAATAGACATGGATAACGTAAATAAGACACGAACACTCCTTCAAATAGACATGCATAACGTAAATAAGACACGAACACTCATACAAATAGACATGGATAACGTAAATAAGACATGAACACTCCTACAAATAGACATGGATAACGTAAATAAGACATGAACACTCCCACAAATAGACATGGATAACGTAAATAAGACACTAAACACTCCTACAAATAGACATGGATAACGTAAATAAGACACGAACACTCCTACAAATAGACATGGATAACGTAAATAAGACACGAACACTCCAACAAATAGACATGGATAACGTAAATAAGACACGAACACTCCTTCAAATAGACATGCATAACGTAAATAAGACACGAACACTCATACAAATAGACATGGATAACGTAAATAAGACATGAACACTCCTACAAATAGACATGGATAACGTAAATAAGACATGAACACTCCCACAAATAGACATGGATAACGTAAATAAGACACTAAACACTCCTACAAATAGACATGGATAACGTAAATAAGACATGAACACTCCTACAAATAGACATGGATAACGTAAATAAGACATGAACACTCCTACAAATAGACATGGATAACGTAAATAAGACATGAACACTCCTACAAATAGACATGGATAACGTAAATAAGACATGAACACTCCTACAAATAGACATGGATAACGTAAATAAGACATGAACACTCCTACAAATAGACACGGATAACGTAAATAAGACACGAACACTCCTTCAAATAGACATGGATAACGTACATAATACATGAACACTCATACAAATAGACATGGATAACGTAAAATAAGACATGAACACTCCTACAAATAGACATGGAAAACGTAAATAAGACATGAACACTCCAACAAATAGACACGGATAACGTAAATAAGACACGAACACTCCTACAAATAGACATGGATAACGTAAATAAGACACGAACACTCCTACAAATATACATGGATAACGTAAATAAGACACCAACACTCCTTCAAACAGACATGGATAACGTAAATAAGACACGAACACTCCTACAAATAGACATGGATAACGTAAATAAGACACGAACACTCCTTCAAATAGACATGCATAACGTAAATAAGACACGAACACTCATACAAATAGACATGGATAACGTAAATAAGACATGAACACTCCTACAAATAGACATGGATAACGTAAATAAGACATGAACACTCCCACAAATAGACATGGATAACGTAAATAAGACACTAAACACTCCTACAAATAGACATGGATAACGTAAATAAGACACGAACACTCCTACAAATAGACATGGATAACGTAAATAAGACACGAACACTCCAACAAATAGACATGGATAACGTAAATAAGACACGAACACTCCTTCAAATAGACATGCATAACGTAAATAAGACACGAACACTCATACAAATAGACATGGATAACGTAAATAAGACATGAACACTCCTACAAATAGACATGGATAACGTAAATAAGACATGAACACTCCCACAAATAGACATGGATAACGTAAATAAGACACTAAACACTCCTACAAATAGACATGGATAACGTAAATAAGACATGAACACTCCTACAAATAGACATGGATAACGTAAATAAGACATGAACACTCCTACAAATAGACATGGATAACGTAAATAAGACATGAACACTCCTACAAATAGACATGGATAACGTAAATAAGACATGAACACTCCTACAAATAGACATGGATAACGTAAATAAGACATGAACACTCCTACAAATAGACACGGATAACGTAAATAAGACACGAACACTCCTTCAAATAGACATGGATAACGTACATAATACATGAACACTCATACAAATAGACATGGATAACGTAAATAAGACATGAACACTCCTACAAATAGACATGGATAACGTAAATAAGACATGAACACTCCTACAAATAGACATGGATAACGTAAATAAGACACGAACACTTCTACAAATAGACATGGATAACGTAAATAAGACACGAACACTCCTACAAATAGACATGGATAACGTAAATAAGACACGAACACTCATACAAATAGACATGGATAACGTAAATAAGACATGAACATTCATACAAAGAGACATGGATAACTTAAATAAGACATGAACACTCCTACAAATAGACATGGATAACGTAAATAAGACATGAACACTCCTACAAATAGACATGGATAACGTAAATAAGACATGAACACTCCTACAAATAGACATGGATAACGTAAATAAGACACGAACACTCCTATAAATAGACATGGATAACGTAAATAAGACATGAACACTCCTACAAATAGACATGGATAACGTAAATAAGACACGAACACTCCTACAAATAGACATGGATAACGTAAATAAGACACGAACACTCCTACAAATAGACATGGATAACGTAAATAAGACACGAACACTCCTACAAATAGACATGGATAACGTAAATAAGACACGAACACTCCTTCAAATAGACATGCATAACGTAAATAAGACACGAACACTCATACAAATAGACATGGATTACGTAAATAAGACATGAACACTCCTACAAATAGACATGGATAACGTAAATAAGACATGAACACTCCCACAAATAGACATGGATAACGTAAATAAGACACGAACACTCCTACAAATAGACATGGATAACGTAAATAAGACATGAACACTCCTACAAATAGACATGGATAACGTAAATAAGACATGAACACTCCTACAAATAGACATGGATAACGTAAATAAGACATGAACACTCCCACAAATAGACATGGATAACGTAAATAAGACATGAACACTCCTACAAATAGACATGGATAACGTAAATAAGACACGAAGACTCCTATAAATAGACATGGATAACGTAAATAAGACATGAACACTCCTACAAATAGACATGGATAACGTAAATAAGACACGAACACTCATACAAATAGACATGGATAACGTAAATAAGACATGAACACTCCTACAAATAGACATGGATAACGTAAATAAGACATGAACACTCCTACAAATAGACATGGATAACGTAAATAAGACACGAACACTCCTATAAATAGACATGGATAACGTAAATAAGACATGAACACTCCTACAAATAGACATGGATAACGTAAATAAGACACGAACACTCCTACAAATAGACATGGATAACGTAAATAAAACACGAACACTCCTACAAATAGACATGGATAACGTAAATAAGACACGAACACTCCTACAAATAGACATGGATAACGTAAATAAGACACGAACACTCCTACAAATAGACATGGATAACGTAAATAAAACACGAACACTCCTACAAATAGACATGGATAACGTAAATAAGACACGAACACTCATACAAATAGACATGGATAACGTAAATAAGACACGAACACTCATACAAATAGACATGGATAACGTAAATAAGACATGAACACTCCTACAAATAGACATGGATAACGTAAATAAAACACGAACACTCCTACAAATAGACATGGATAACGTAAATAAGACACGAACACTCATACAAATAGACATGGATAACGTAAATAAGACACGAACACTCATACATATAGACATGGATAACGTAAATAAGACATGAACACTCCTACAAATAGACATGGATGACGTAAATAAGACACGAACACTCCTACAAATAGACATGGATAACGTAAATAAGACACGAACACTCCTACAAATAGACATGGATAACGTAAATAAGACACGAACACTCATACAAATAGACATGGATAACGTAAATAAGACACGAACACTCATACAAATAGACATGGATAACGTAAATAAGACATGAACACTCCTACAAATAGACATGGATGACGTAAATAAGACACGAACACTCCTACAAATAGACATGGATAACGTAAATAAGACACGAACACTCCTACAAATAGACAGGATAACGTAAATAAGACACGAACACTCATACAAATAGACATGGATAACGTAAATAAGACATGAACACTCCTACAAATAGACATGGATAACGTAAATAAGACACGAACACTCCTACAAAGAGACATGGATAAGGTAAATAAGACACGAACACTCCTACAAATAGACATGGATAACGTAAATAAGACACGAACACTCCTACAAATAGACATGGATAACGTAAATAAGACATGAACACTCCTACAAATAGACATGGATAACGTAAAATAAGACATGAACACTCCTACAAATAGACATGGATAACGTAAAATAAGACATGAACACTCCTACAAATAGACATGGAAAACGTAAATAAGACATGAACACTCCAACAAATAGACACGGATAACGTAAATAAGACACGAACACTCCTACAAATAGACATGGATAACGTAAATAAGACACGAACACTCCTACAAATATACATGGATAACGTAAATAAGTCACCAACACTCCTTCAAACAGACATGGATAACGTAAATAAGACACGAACACTCCTACAAATAGACATGGATAACGTAAATAAGACACGAACACTCCTACAAATAGACATGGATAACGTAAATAAGACACGAACACTCCTACAAATAGACATGGATAACGTAAATAAGACACGAACACTCCTACAAATAGACATGGATAACGTAAATAAGACACGAACACTCCTTCAAATAGACATGCATAACGTAAATAAGACACGAACACTCATACAAATAAACATGGATAACGTAAATAAGACATGAACACTCCTACAAATAGACATGGATAACGTAAATAAGACATGAACACTCCCACAAATAGACATGGATAACGTAAATAAGACACGAACACTCCTACAAATAGACATGGATAACGTAAATAAGACATGAACACTCCTACAAATAGACATGGATAACGTAAATAAGACATGAACACTCCTACAAATAGACATGGATAACGTAAATAAGACATGAACACTCCTACAAATAGACATGGATAACGTAAATAAGACATGAACACTCCTACAAATAGACATGGATAACGTAAATAAGACATGAACACTCCTACAAATAGACATGGATAACGTAAATAAGACACGAACACTCCTTCAAATAGACATGGATAACGTAAATAAGACATGAACACTCATACAAATAGACATGGATAACGTAAATAAGACATGAACACTCCCACAAATAGACATGGATAACGTAAATAAGACACTAAACACTCCTACAAATAGACATGGATAACGTAAATAAGACATGAACACTCCTACAAATAGACATGGATAACGTAAATAAGACATGAACACTCCTACAAATAGACATGGATAACGTAAATAAGACATGAACACTCCTACAAATAGACATGGATAACGTAAATAAGACATGAACACTCCTACAAATAGACATGGATAACGTAAATAAGACATGAACACTCCTACAAATAGACACGGATAACGTAAATAAGACACGAACACTCCTTCAAATAGACATGGATAACGTACATAATACATGAACACTCATACAAATAGACATGGATAACGTAAATAAGACATGAACACTCCTACAAATAGACATGGATAACGTAAATAAGACATGAACACTCCTACAAATAGACATGGATAACGTAAATAAGACACGAACACTTCTACAAATAGACATGGATAACGTAAATAAGACACGAACACTCCTACAAATAGACATGGATAACGTAAATAAGACACGAACACTCATACAAATAGACATGGATAACGTAAATAAGACATGAACATTCATACAAAGAGACATGGATAACTTAAATAAGACATGAACACTCCTACAAATAGACATGGATAACGTAAATAAGACATGAACACTCCTACAAATAGACATGGATAACGTAAATAAGACATGAACACTCCTACAAATAGACATGGATAACGTAAATAAGACACGAACACTCCTATTAATAGACATGGATAACGTAAATAAGACATGAACACTCCTACAAATAGACATGGATAACGTAAATAAGACACGAACACTCCTACAAATAGACATGGATAACGTAAATAAGACACGAACACTCCTACAAATAGACATGGATAACGTAAATAAGACACGAACACTCCTACAAATAGACATGGATAACGTAAATAAGACACGAACACTCCTTCAAATAGACATGCATAACGTAAATAAGACACGAACACTCATACAAATAGACATGGATTACGTAAATAAGACATGAACACTCCTACAAATAGACATGGATAACGTAAATAAGACATGAACACTCCCACAAATAGACATGGATAACGTAAATAAGACACGAACACTCCTACAAATAGACATGGATAACGTAAATAAGACATGAACACTCCTACAAATAGACATGGATAACGTAAATAAGACATGAACACTCCTACAAATAGACATGGATAACGTAAATAAGACATGAACACTCCCACAAATAGACATGGATAACGTAAATAAGACATGAACACTCCTACAAATAGACATGGATAACGTAAATAAGACACGAAGACTCCTATAAATAGACATGGATAACGTAAATAAGACATGAACACTCCTACAAATAGACATGGATAACGTAAATAAGACACGAACACTCATACAAATAGACATGGATAACGTAAATAAGACATGAACACTCCTACAAATAGACATGGATAACGTAAATAAGACATGAACACTCCTACAAATAGACATGGATAACGTAAATAAGACACGAACACTCCTACAAATAGACATGGATAACGTAAATAAGACATGAACACTCCTACAAATAGACATGGATAACGTAAATAAGACACGAACACTCCTACAAATAGACATGGATAACGTAAATAAAACACGAACACTCCTACAAATAGACATGGATAACGTAAATAAGACACGAACACTCCTACAAATAGACATGGATAACGTAAATAAGACACGAACACTCCTACAAATAGACATGGATAACGTAAATAAAACACGAACACTCCTACAAATAGACATGGATAACGTAAATAAGACACGAACACTCATACAAATAGACATGGATAACGTAAATAAGACACGAACACTCATACAAATAGACATGGATAACGTAAATAAGACATGAACACTCCTACAAATAGACATGGATAACGTAAATAAAACACGAACACTCCTACAAATAGACATGGATAACGTAAATAAGACACGAACACTCATACAAATAGACATGGATAACGTAAATAAGACACGAACACTCATACATATAGACATGGATAACGTAAATAAGACATGAACACTCCTACAAATAGACATGGATGACGTAAATAAGACACGAACACTCCTACAAATAGACATGGATAACGTAAATAAGACACGAACACTCCTACAAATAGACATGGATAACGTAAATAAGACACGAACACTCATACAAATAGACATGGATAACGTAAATAAGACACGAACACTCATACAAATAGACATGGATAACGTAAATAAGACATGAACACTCCTACAAATAGACATGGATGACGTAAATAAGACACGAACACTCCTACAAATAGACATGGATAACGTAAATAAGACACGAACACTCCTACAAATAGACAGGATAACGTAAATAAGACACGAACACTCATACAAATAGACATGGATAACGTAAATAAGACATGAACACTCCTACAAATAGACATGGATAACGTAAATAAGACACGAACACTCCTACAAAGAGACATGGATAAGGTAAATAAGACACGAACACTCCTACAAATAGACATGGATAACGTAAATAAGACACGAACACTCCTACAAATAGACATGGATAACGTAAATAAGACATGAACACTCCTACAAATAGACATGGATAACGTAAAATAAGACATGAACACTCCTACAAATAGACATGGATAACGTAAAATAAGACATGAACACTCCTACAAATAGACATGGAAAACGTAAATAAGACATGAACACTCCAACAAATAGACACGGATAACGTAAATAAGACACGAACACTCCTACAAATAGACATGGATAACGTAAATAAGACACGAACACTCCTACAAATATACATGGATAACGTAAATAAGTCACCAACACTCCTTCAAACAGACATGGATAACGTAAATAAGACACGAACACTCCTACAAATAGACATGGATAACGTAAATAAGACACGAACACTCCTACAAATAGACATGGATAACGTAAATAAGACACGAACACTCCTACAAATAGACATGGATAACGTAAATAAGACACGAACACTCCTACAAATAGACATGGATAACGTAAATAAGACACGAACACTCCTTCAAATAGACATGCATAACGTAAATAAGACACGAACACTCATACAAATAAACATGGATAACGTAAATAAGACATGAACACTCCTACAAATAGACATGGATAACGTAAATAAGACATGAACACTCCCACAAATAGACATGGATAACGTAAATAAGACACGAACACTCCTACAAATAGACATGGATAACGTAAATAAGACATGAACACTCCTACAAATAGACATGGATAACGTAAATAAGACATGAACACTCCTACAAATAGACATGGATAACGTAAATAAGACATGAACACTCCTACAAATAGACATGGATAACGTAAATAAGACATGAACACTCCTACAAATAGACATGGATAACGTAAATAAGACATGAACACTCCTACAAATAGACATGGATAACGTAAATAAGACACGAACACTCCTTCAAATAGACATGGATAACGTAAATAAGACATGAACACTCATACAAATAGACATGGATAACGTAAATAAGACATGAACACTCCTACAAATAGACATGGATAACGTAAATAAGACATGAACACTCCTACAAATAGACATGGATAACGTAAATAAGACACGAACACTTCTACAAATAGACATGGATAACGTAAATAAGACACGAACACTCCTACAAATAGACATGGATAACGTAAATAAGACACGAACACTCATACAAATAGACATGGATAACGTAAATAAGACACGAACACTCATACAAATAGACATGGATAACGTAAATAAGACACGAACACTCATACAAATAGACATGGATAACGTAAATAAGACATGAACACTCCTACAAATAGACATGGATGACGTAAATAAGACACGAACACTCCTACAAATAGACATGGATAACGTAAATAAGACACGAACACTCCTACAAATAGACAGGATAACGTAAATAAGACACGAACACTCATACAAATAGACATGGATAACGTAAATAAGACACGAACACTCATACAAATAGACATGGATAACGTAAATAAGACACGAACACTCATACATATAGACATGGATAACGTAAATAAGACATGAACACTCCTACAAATAGACATGGATGACGTAAATAAGACACGAACACTCCTACAAATAGACATGGATAACGTAAATAAGACACGAACACTCCTACAAATAGACATGGATAACGTAAATAAGACACGAACACTCATACAAATAGACATGGATAACGTAAATAAGACACGAACACTCATACAAATAGACATGGATAACGTAAATAAGACATGAACACTCCTACAAATAGACATGGATGACGTAAATAAGACACGAACACTCCTACAAATAGACATGGATAACGTAAATAAGACACGAACACTCCTACAAATAGACAGGATAACGTAAATAAGACACGAACACTCATACAAATAGACATGGATAACGTAAATAAGACATGAACACTCCTACAAATAGACATGGATAACGTAAATAAGACACGAACACTCCTACAAAGAGACATGGATAAGGTAAATAAGACACGAACACTCCTACAAATAGACATGGATAACGTAAATAAGACACGAACACTCCTACAAATAGACATGGATAACGTAAATAAGACATGAACACTCCTACAAATAGACATGGATAACGTAAAATAAGACATGAACACTCCTACAAATAGACATGGATAACGTAAAATAAGACATGAACACTCCTACAAATAGACATGGAAAACGTAAATAAGACATGAACACTCCAACAAATAGACACGGATAACGTAAATAAGACACGAACACTCCTACAAATAGACATGGATAACGTAAATAAGACACGAACACTCCTACAAATATACATGGATAACGTAAATAAGTCACCAACACTCCTTCAAACAGACATGGATAACGTAAATAAGACACGAACACTCCTACAAATAGACATGGATAACGTAAATAAGACACGAACACTCCTACAAATAGACATGGATAACGTAAATAAGACACGAACACTCCTACAAATAGACATGGATAACGTAAATAAGACACGAACACTCCTACAAATAGACATGGATAACGTAAATAAGACACGAACACTCCTTCAAATAGACATGCATAACGTAAATAAGACACGAACACTCATACAAATAAACATGGATAACGTAAATAAGACATGAACACTCCTACAAATAGACATGGATAACGTAAATAAGACATGAACACTCCCACAAATAGACATGGATAACGTAAATAAGACACGAACACTCCTACAAATAGACATGGATAACGTAAATAAGACATGAACACTCCTACAAATAGACATGGATAACGTAAATAAGACATGAACACTCCTACAAATAGACATGGATAACGTAAATAAGACATGAACACTCCTACAAATAGACATGGATAACGTAAATAAGACATGAACACTCCTACAAATAGACATGGATAACGTAAATAAGACATGAACACTCCTACAAATAGACATGGATAACGTAAATAAGACACGAACACTCCTTCAAATAGACATGGATAACGTAAATAAGACATGAACACTCATACAAATAGACATGGATAACGTAAATAAGACATGAACACTCCTACAAATAGACATGGATAACGTAAATAAGACACGAACACTTCTACAAATAGACATGGATAACGTAAATAAGACACGAACACTCCTACAAATAGACATGGATAACGTAAATAAGACACGAACACTCATACAAATAGACATGGATAACGTAAATAAGACATGAACATTCATACAAAGAGACATGGATAACTTAAATAAGACATGAACACTCCTACAAATAGACATGGATAACGTAAATAAGACATGAACACTCCTACAAATAGACATGGATAACGTAAATAAGACATGAACACTCCTACAAATAGACATGGATAACGTAAATAAGACACGAACACTCCTATAAATAGACATGGATAACGTAAATAAGACATGAACACTCCTACAAATAGACATGGATAACGTAAATAAGACACGAACACTCCTACAAATAGACATGGATAACGTAAATAAGACATGAACACTCCTACAAATAGACATGGATAACGTAAATAAGACATGAACACTCCTACAAATAGACATGGATAACGTAAATAAGACACGAACACTCCTACAAATAGACATGGATAACGTAAATAAGACACGAACACTCCTACAATTAGACATGGATAACGTAAATAAGACATGAACACTCCTACAAATAGACATGGATAACGTAAATAAAACACGAACACTCCTACAAATAGACATGGATAACGTAAATAAGACACGAACACTCCTACAAATAGACATGGATAACGTAAATAAGACAAGAACACTCCTACAAATAGACATGGATAACGTAAATAAAACACGAACACTCCTACAAATAGACATGGATAACGTAAATAAGACACGAACACTCCTACAAATAGACATGGATAACGTAAATAAGACACGAACACTCCTACAAATAGACATGGATAACGTAAATAAGACACGAACACTCCTACAAATAGACATGGATAACGTAAATAAGAAATGAACACTCCTACAAATAGACATGGATAACGTAAATAAGACACGAACACTTTTACAAATAGACATGGATAACGTAAATAAGACACGAACACTCCTACAAATAGACATGGATAACGTAAATAAGACATGAACACTCCTACAAATAGACATGGATAACGTAAATAAGACACGAACACTCATACAAATAGACATGGATAACGTAAATAAAACACGAACACTCCTACAAATAGACATGGATAACGTAAATAAGACACGAACACTCATACAAATAGACATGGATAACGTAAATAAGACACGAACACTCATACAAATAGACATGGATAACGTAAATAAGACATGAACACTCCTACAAATAGACATGGATGACGTAAATAAGACACGAACACTCCTACAAATAGACATGGATAACGTAAATAAGACACGAACACTCCTACAAATAGACATGGATAACGTAAATAAGACACGAACACTCATACAAATAGACATGGATAACGTAAATAAGACACGAACACTCATACAAATAGACATGGATAACGTAAATAAGACATGAACACTCCTACAAATAGACATGGATGACGTAAATAAGACACGAACACTCCTACAAATAGACATGGATAACGTAAATAAGACACGAACACTCCTACAAATAGACAGGATAACGTAAATAAGACACGAACACTCAAACAAATAGACATGGATAACGTAAATAAGACATGAACACTCCTACAAATAGACATGGATAACGTAAATAAGACACGAACACTCCTACAAATAGACATGGATAAGGTAAATAAGACACGAACACTCCTACAAATAGACATGGATAAGGTAAATAAGACACGAACACTCCTACAAATAGACATGGATAACGTAAATAAGACACGAACACTCCTACAAATAGACATGGATAACGTAAATAAGACATGAACACTCCTACAAATAGACATGGATAACGTAAATAAGACACGAACACTCCTACAAATAGACATGGATAACGTAAATAAGACATGAACACTCCTACAAATAGACATGGATAACGTAAATAAGACACGAACACTCATACAAATAGACATGGATAACGTAAATAAAACACGAACACTCCTACAAATAGACATGGATAACGTAAATAAGACACGAACACTCATACAAATAGACATGGATAACGTAAATAAGACACGAACACTCATACAAATAGACATGGATAACGTAAATAAGACATGAACACTCCTACAAATAGACATGGATGACGTAAATAAGACACGAACACTCCTACAAATAGACATGGATAACGTAAATAAGACACGAACACTCCTACAAATAGACATGGATAACGTAAATAAGACACGAACACTCATACAAATAGACATGGATAACGTAAATAAGACACGAACACTCATACAAATAGACATGGATAACGTAAATAAGACATGAACACTCCTACAAATAGACATGGATGACGTAAATAAGACACGAACACTCCTACAAATAGACATGGATAACGTAAATAAGACACGAACACTCCTACAAATAGACAGGATAACGTAAATAAGACACGAACACTCAAACAAATAGACATGGATAACGTAAATAAGACATGAACACTCCTACAAATAGACATGGATAACGTAAATAAGACACGAACACTCCTACAAATAGACATGGATAAGGTAAATAAGACACGAACACTCCTACAAATAGACATGGATAACGTAAATAAGACACGAACACTCCTACAAATAGACATGGATAACGTAAATAAGACATGAACACTCCTACAAATAGACATGGATAACGTAAAATAAGACATGAACACTCCTACAAATAGACATGGATAACGTAAAATAAGACATGAACACTCCTACAAATAGACATGGAAAACGTAAATAAGACATGAACACTCCAACAAATAGACACGGATAACGTAAATAAGACACGAACACTCCTACAAATAGACATGGATAACGTAAATAAGACACGAACACTCCTACAAATATACATGGATAACGTAAATAAGACACCAACACTCCTTCAAACAGACATGGATAACGTAAATAAGACACGAACACTCCTACAAATAGACATGCATAACGTAAATAAGACACGAACACTCATACAAATAGACATGGATAACGTAAATAAGACACGAACACTCCTACAAATAGACATGGATAACGTAAATAAGACACGAACACTCCTACAAATAGACATGGATAACGTAAATAAGACACGAACACTCCTACAAATAGACATGGATAACGTAAATAAGACACGAACACTCCTTCAAATAGACATGGATAACGTAAATAAGACACGAACACTCCTACAAATAGACATGGATAACGTAAATAAGACACGAACACTCCTACAAATAGACATGGATAACGTAAATAAGACACGAACACTCCTACAAATAGACATGGATAACGTAAATAAGACACGAACACTCCTTCAAATAGACATGCATAACGTAAATAAGACACGAACACTCATACAAATAGACATGGATAACGTAAATAAGACATGAACACTCCTACAAATAGACATGGATAACGTAAATAAGACATGAACACTCCCACAAATAGACATGGATAACGTAAATAAGACACGAACACTCCTACAAATAGACATGGATAACGTAAATAAGACATGAACACTCCTACAAATAGACATGGATAACGTAAATAAGACATGAACACTCCTACAAATAGACATGGATAACGTAAATAAGACATGAACACTCCTACAAATAGACATGGATAACGTAAATAAGACATGAACACTCCTACAAATAGACATGGATAACGTAAATAAGACATGAACTCTCCTACAAATAGACATGGATAACGTAAATAAGACACGAACACTCCTTCAAATAGACATGGATAACGTAAATAAGACATGAACACTCATACAAATAGACATGGATAACGTAAATAAGACATGAACACTCCTACAAATAGACATGGATAACGTAAATAAGACATGAACACTCCTACAAATAGACATGGATAACGTAAATAAGACACGAACACTTCTACAAATAGACATGGATAACGTAAATAAGACACGAACACTCCTACAAATAGACATGGATAACGTAAATAAGACACGAACACTCATACAAATAGACATGGATAACGTAAATAAGACATGAACATTCATACAAAGAGACATGGATAACTTAAATAAGACATGAACACTCCTACAAATAGACATGGATAACGTAAATAAGACATGAACACTCCTACAAATAGACATGGATAACGTAAATAAGACATGAACACTCCTACAAATAGACATGGATAACGTAAATAAGACACGAACACTCCTATAAATAGACATGGATAACGTAAATAAGACATGAACACTCCTACAAATAGACATGGATAACGTAAATAAGACACGAACACTCATACAAATAGACACGGATAACGTAAATAAGACACGAACACTCCTATAAATAGACATGGATAACGTAAATAAGACATGAACACTCCTACAAATAGACATGGAAAACGTAAATAAGACATGAACACTCATACAAATAGACACGGATAACGTAAATAAGACACGAACACTCCTACAAATAGACATGGATAACGTAAATAAGACACGAACACTCCTACAAATAGACATGGATAACGTAAATAAGACACGAACACTCCTACAATTAGACATGGATAACGTAAATAAAACACGAACACTCCTACAAATAGACATGGATAACGTAAATAAGACACGAACACTCCTACAAATAGACATGGATAACGTAAATAAGACACGAACACTCCTACAAATAGACATGGATAACGTAAATAAGACACGAACACTCCTACAAATAGACATGGATAACGTAAATAAGAAATGAACACTCCTACAAATAGACATGGATAACGTAAATAAGACACGAACACTCTTACAAATAGACATGGATAACGTAAATAAGACACGAACACTCCTACAAATAGACATGGATAACGTAAATAAGACATGAACACTCCTACAAATAGACATGGATAACGTAAATAAGACACGAACACTCATACAAATAGACATGGATAACGTAAATAAGACACGAACACTCCTACAAATAGACATGGATAACGTAAATAAGACATGAACACTCCTACAAATAGACATGGATAACGTAAATAAGACACGAACACTCCTACAAATAGACATGGATAACGTAAATAAGACACGAACACTCCTACAAATAGACATAGATAACGTAAATAAGACATGAACACTCCTACAAATAGACATGGATAACATAAATAAGACATGAACACTCCTACAAATAGACACGGATAACGTAAATAAGACACGAACACTCCTACAAATAGACATGGATAACGTAAATAAGACATGAACACTCCTACAAATAGACACGAATAACGTAAATAAGACATGAAAACTCCTACAAATAGACATGGATAACGTAAATAAGACATGAACACTCCTACAAATAGAAACGGATAACGTAAATAAGACATGAACACTCCAACAAATAGACATGGATAACGTAAATAAGACATGAACACTCCTACAAATAGACATGGATAACGTAAATAAGACATGAACACTCCAACAAATAGACACGGATAACGTAAATAAGACACGAACACTCATACAAATAGACATGGATAACGTAAATAAGACATGAACACTCCTACAAATAGACATGGATAACGTAAAATAAGACATGAACACTCCTACAAATAGACATGGAAAACGTAAATAAGACATGAACACTCCAACAAATAGACACGGATAACGTAAATAAGACACGAACACTCCTACAAATAGACATGGATAACGTAAATAAGACATGAACACTCCTTCAAATATACATGGATAACGTAAATAAGACACGAACACTCCTTCAAATAGACATGGATAACGTAAATAAGACACGAACACTCCTACAAATAGACATGGATAACGTAAATAAGACATGAACACTCCTACAAATAGACATGGATAACGTAAATAAGACACGAACACTCCTACAAATAGACATGGATAACGTAAATAAGACACGAACACTCCTACAAATAGACATGGATAACGTAAATAAGACACGAACACTCCTTCAAATAGACATGGATAACGTAAATAAGACATGAACACTCACACAAATAGACATGGATAACGTAAATAAGACACGAACACTCCTACAAATAGACATGGATAACGTAAATAAGACATGAACACTCCTTCAAATAGACATGCATAACGTAAATAAGACATGAACACTCCTTCAAATAGACATGGATAACGTAAATAAGACACGAACACTCATACAAATAGACATGGATAACGTAAATAAGACATGAACACTCCTACAAATAGACATGGATAACGTAAATAAGACATGAACACTCCTACAAATAGACATGGATAACGTAAATAAGACACGAACACTCATACAAATAGACATGGATAACGTAAATAAGACACGAACACTCCTACAAATAGACATGGATAACGTAAATAAGACATGAACACTCCTACAAATAGACATGGATAACGTAAATAAGACACGAACACTCCTACAAATAGACATGGATAACGTAAATAAGACACGAACACTCCTACATATAGACATGGATAACGTAAATAAGACATGAACACTCCTACAAATAGACATGGATAACATAAATAAGACATGAACACTCCTACAAATAGACACGGATAACGTAAATAAGACACGAACACTCCTACAAATAGACATGGATAACGTAAATAAGACATGAACACTCCTACAAATAGACACGAATAACGTAAATAAGACATGAAAACTCCTACAAATAGACATGGATAACGTAAATAAGACATGAACACTCCTACAAATAGACACGGATAACGTAAATAAGACATGAACACTCCAACAAATAGACATGGATAACGTAAATAAGACATGAACACTCCTACAAATAGACATGGATAACGTAAATAAGACATGAACACTCCAACAAATAGACACGGATAACGTAAATAAGACACGAACACTCATACAAATAGACATGGATAACGTAAATAAGACATGAACACTCCTACAAATAGACATGGATAACGTAAAATAAGACATGAACACTCCTACAAATAGACATGGAAAACGTAAATAAGACATGAACACTCCAACAAATAGACACGGATAACGTAAATAAGACACGAACACTCCTACAAATAGACATGGATAACGTAAATAAGACACGAACACTCCTACAAATATACATGGATAACGTAAATAAGACACGAACACTCCTTCAAATAGACATGGATATCGTAAATAAGACACGAACACTCCTACAAATAGACATGGATAACGTAAATAAGACATGAACACTCCTACAAATAGACATGGATAACGTAAATAAGACACGAACACTCCTACAAATAGACATGGATAACGTAAATAAGACACGAACACTCCTACAAATAGACATGGATAACGTAAATAAGACACGAACACTCCTTCAAATAGACATGGATAGCGTAAATAAGACACGAACACTCACACAAATAGACATGGATAACGTAAATAAGACACGAACACTCCTACAAATAGACATGGATAACGTAAATAAGACATGAACACTCCTTCAAATAGACATGCATAACGTAAATAAGACATGAACACTCCTACAAATAGACATGGATAACGTAAATAAGACATGAACACTCCAACAAATAGACACGATAACGTAAATAAGACACGAACACTCCTACTAATAGACATGGATAACGTAAATAAGACATGAACACTCCTACAAATAGACATGGATAACGTAAAATAAGACATGAACACTCCTACAAATAGACATGGAAAACGTAAATAAGACATGAACACTCCTACAAATAGACACGGATAACGTAAATAAGACATGAACACTCCAACAAATAGACATGGATAACGTAAATAAGACACGAACACTCCTACAAATAGACACGGATAACGTAAATAAGACATGAAAACTCCAACAAATAGACACGGATAACGTAAATAAGACATGAACACTCCTACAAATAGACATGGATAACGTAAATAAGACACGAACACTCCTACAAATATACATGGATAACGTAAATAAGACACGAACACTCCTTCAAATAGACATGGATAACGTAAATAAGACACGAACACTCCTACAAATAGACATGGATAACGTAAATAAGACATGAACACTCCTACAAATAGACATGGATAACGTAAATAAGACACGAACACTCCTACAAATAGACATGGATAACGTAAATAAGACACGAACACTCCTACAAATAGACATGGATAACGTAAATAAGACACGAACACTCCTTCAAATAGACATGGATAACGTAAATAAGACACGAACACTCCTTCAAATAGACATGGATAACGTAAATAAGACACGAACACTCCTACAAATAGACATGGATAACGTAAATAAGACATGAACACTCCTTCAAATAGACATGCATAACGTAAATAAGACACGAACACTCATACAAATAGACATGGATAACGTAAATAAGACACGAACACTCATACAAATAGACATGGATAACGTAAATAAGACACGAACACTCCTACAAATAGACATGGATAACGTAAATAAGACATGAACACTCCTACAAATAGACATGGATAACGTAAATAAGACACGAACACTCCTACAAATAGACATGGATAGCGTAAATAAGACACGAACACTCATACAAATAGGCATGGATAACGTAAATAAGACACGAACACTCCTACAAAATAGACATGGATAACGTAAATAAGACACGAACACTCCTACAAATAGACATGGATAACGTAAATAAGACATGAACACTTCTTCAAATAGACATGCATAACGTAAATAAGACACGAACAATCATACAAATAGACATGGATAACGTAAATAAGACATGAACACTCCTACAAATAGACATGGATAACGTAAATAAGACATGAACACTCCTACAAATAGACATGGATAACGTAAATAAGACATGAACACTCCTACAAATAGACATGGATAACGTAAATAAGACACGAACATTCCTACAAATAGACACAGATAACGTAAATAAGACACGAACACTCCTACAAATAGACATGGATAACGTAAATAAGACATGAACACTCCCACAAATAGACATGGATAACGTAAATAAGACACGAACATTCCTACAAATAGACATGGATAACGTAAATAAGACATGAACACTCCTACAAATAGACATGGATAACGTAAATAAGACACGAACACTCCTACAAATAGACATGGATAACGTAAATAAGACACGAACACTCCTACAAATAGACATGGATAACGTAAATAAGACATGAACACTCCTACAAATAGACACAGATAACGTAAATAAGACATGAAAACTCCTACAAATAGACATGGATAACGTAAATAAGACACGAACACTCCTACAAATAGACACAGATAACGAAAATAAGACATGGACACTCCTACAAATAGACATGGATAACGTAAATAAGACATGAACACTCCTACAAATGGACACGGATAACGTAAATAAGACACGAACACTCCTACAAATAGACATGGATAACGTAAATAAGACATGAACACTACTACAAATAGACACGGATAACGTAAATAAGACATGAAAACTTCTACAAATAGACATGGATAACGTAAATAAGACATGAACACTCCTACAAATAGACACGGATAACGTAAATAAGACATGAAAACTCCAACAAATAGACATGGATAACGTAAATAAGACATGAACACTCCTACAAATAGACATGGATAACGTAAATAAGACATGAACACTCCAACAAATAGACACGGATAACGTAAATAAGACACGAACACTCCTACAAATAGACATGGATAACGTAAATAAGATATGAACACTCCTACAAATAGACATGGATAACGTAAAATAAGACATGAACACTCCTACAAATAGACATGGAAAACGTAAATAAGACATGAACACTCCAACAAATAGACACGGATAACGTAAATAAGACACGAACACTCCTACAAATAGACATGGATAACGTAAATAAGACACGAACACTCCTACAAATAGACATGGATAACGTAAATAAGACATGAACACTCCTACAAATAGACATGGATAACGTAAATAAGACATGAACACTCCAACAAATAGACACGGATAACGTAAATAAGACACGAACACTCCTACAAATAGACATGGATAACGTAAATAAGACACGAACACTCCTACAAATAGACATGGATAACGTAAATAAGACATGAACACTCCTACAAATAGACATGGATAACGTAAAATAAGACATGAACACTCCTACAAATAGACATGGAAAACGTAAATAAGACATGAACACTCCTACAAATAGACATGGATAACGTAAATAAGACATGAACACTCCAACAAATAGACACGGATAACGTAAATAAGACACGAACACTCCTACAAATAGACATGGATAACGTAAATAAGACACGAACACTCCTACAAATATACATGGATAACGTAAATTAGACACGAACACTCCTACAAATAGACATGGATAACGTAAATAAGACATGAACACTCCTACAAATAGACATGGATAACGTAAATAAGACACGAACACTCCTACAAATAGACATGGATAACGTAAATAAGACACGAACACTCCTACAAATAGACATGGATAACGTAAATAAGACACGAACACTCCTTCAAATAGACATGGATAACGTAAATAAGACACGAACACTCCTTCAAATAGACATGGATAACGTAAATAAGACACGAACACTCCTACAAATAGACATGGATAACGTAAATAAGACATAAACACTCCTTCAAATAGACATGCATTACGTAAATAAGACACGAACACTCATACAAATAGACATGGATAACGTAAATAAGACACGAACACTCATACAAATAGACATGGATAACGTAAATAAGACACGAACACTCCTACAAATAGACATGGATAACGTAAATAAGACATGAACACTCCTACAAATAGACATGGATAACGTAAATAAGACACGAACACTCCTACAAATAGACATGGATAACGTAAATAAGACACGAACACTCCTACAAAATAGACATGGATAACGTAAATAAGACACGAACACTCCTACAAATAGACATGGATAACGTAAATAAGACATGAACACTCATACAAATAGACATGGATAACGTAAATAAGACATGAACACTCCTACAAATAGACATGGATAACGTAAATAAGACATGAACACTCCTACAAATAGACATGGATAACGTAAATAAGACATGAACACTCCTACAAATAGACATGGATAACGTAAATAAGACACGAACACTCCTACAAATAGACACAGATAACGTAAATAAGACACGAACACTCCTACAAATAGACATGGATAACGTAAATAAGACATGAACACTCCCACAAATAGACATGGATATCGTAAATAAGACACGAACACTCCTACAAATAGACATGGATAACGTAAATAAGACATGAACACTCCTACAAATAGACATGGATAACGTAAATAAGACACGAACACTCCTACAAATAGACATGGATAACGTAAATAAGACACGAACACTCCTTCAAATAGACATGGATAACGTAAATAAGACACGAACACTCCTTCAAATAGACATGGATAACGTAAATAAGACACGAACACTCCTACAAATAGACATGGATAACGTAAATAAGACATGAACACTCCTTCAAATAGACATGCATAACGTAAATAAGACACGAACACTCATACAAATAGACATGGATAATGTAAATAAGACAAAAACACTCATACAAATAGACATGGATAACGTAAATAAGACACGAACACTCCTACAAATAGACATGGATAACGTAAATAAGACATGAACACTCCTACAAATAGACATGGATAACGTAAATAAGACACGAACACTCCTACAAATAGACATGGATAGCGTAAATAAGACACGAACACTCATACAAATAGACATGGATAACGTAAATAAGACACGAACACTCCTACAAAATAGACATGGATAACGTAAATAAGACACGAACACTGCTACAAATAGACATGGATAACGTAAATAAGACATGAACACTCCTTCAAATAGACATGCATAACGTAAATAAGACACGAACACTCATACAAATAGACATGGATAACGTAAATAAGACATGAACACTCCTACAAATAGACATGGATAACGTAAATAAGACATGAACACTCCTACAAATAGACATGGATAACGTAAATAAGACATGAACACTCCTACAAATAGACATGGATAACGTAAATAAGACACGTACACTCCTACAAATAGACACAGATAACGTAAATAAGACACGAACACTCCTACAAATAGACATGGATAACGTAAATAAGACATGAACACTCCCACAAATAGACACGGATAACGTAAATAAGACACGAACACTCCTACAAATAGACATGGATAACGTAAATAAGACATGAACACTCCTACAAATAGACATGGATAACGTAAATAAGACACGAACACTCCTACAAATAGACATGGATAACGTAAATAAGACACGAACACTCCTACAAATAGACATGGATAACGTAAATAAGACACGAACACTCCTACAAATAGACACAGATAACGTAAATAAGACATGAACACTCCTACAAATAGACATGGATAACGTAAATAAGACACGAACACTCCTACAAATAGACACAGATAACGTAAATAAGACATGAACACTCCTACAAATAGACACGGATAACGTAAATAAGACATGAACACTCCTACAAATAGAAACGGATAACGTAAATAAGACACGAACACTCCTACAAATAGACATGGATAACGTAAATAAGACATGAACACTCCTACAAATAGACACGGATAACGTAAATAAGACATGAAAACTTCTACAAATAGACATGGATAACGTAAATAAGACATGAACACTCCTACAAATAGACACGGATAACGTAAATAAGACATGAAAACTCCAACAAATAGACATGGATAACGTAAATAAGACATGAACACTTCTACAAATAGACATGGATAACGTAAATAAGACATGAACACTCCAACAAATAGACACGGATAACGTAAATAAGACACGAACACTCCTACAAATAGACATGGATAACGTAAATAAGACATGAACACTCCTACAAATAGACATGGATAACGTAAAATAAGACATGAACACTCCTACAAATAGACATGGAAAACGTAAATAAGACATGAACACTCCTACAAATAGACATGGATAACGTAAATAAGACATGAACACTCCAACAAATAGACACGGATAACGTAAATAAGACACGAACACTCCTACAAATAGACATGGATAACGTAAATAAGACACGAACACTCCTACAAATATACATGGATAACGTAAATAAGACACGAACACTCCTTCAAATAGACATGGATAACGTAGATAAGACACGAACACTCCTACAAATAGACATGGATAACGTAAATAAGACATGAACACTCCTACAAATAGACATGGATAACGTAAATAAGACACGAACACTCCTACAAATAGACATGGATAACGTAAATAAGACACGAACACTCCTACAAATAGACATGGATAACGTAAATAAGACACGAACACTCCTTCAAATAGACATGGATAACGTAAATAAGACACGAACACTCCTTCAAATAGACATGGATAACGTAAATAAGACACGAACACTCCTACAAATAGACATGGATAACGTAAATAAGACATGAACACTCCTTCAAATAGACATGCATAACGTAAATAAGACACGAACACTCATACAAATAGACATGGATAACGTAAATAAGACACGAACACTCATACAAATAGACATGGATAACGTAAATAAGACACGAACACTCCTACAAATAGACATGGATAACGTAAATAAGACATGAACACTCCTACAAATAGACATGGATAACGTAAATAAGACACGAACACTCCTACAAATAGACATGTATAGCGTAAATAAGACACGAACACTCATACAAATAGACATGGATAACGTAAATAAGACACGAACACTCCTACAAAATAGACATGGATAACGTAAATAAGACACGAACACTCCTACAAATAGACATGGATAACGTAAATAAGACATGAACACTCCTTCAAATAGACATGCATAACGTAAATAAGACACGAACACTCATACAAATAGACATGGATAACGTAAATAAGACATGAACACTCCTACAAATAGACATGGATAACGTAAATAAGACATGAACACTCCTACAAATAGACATGGATAACGTAAATAAGACATGAACAATCCTACAAATAGACATGGATAACGTAAATAAGACACGAACACTCCTACAAATAGACACAGATAACGTAAATAAGACACGAACACTCCTACAAATAGACATGGATAACGTAAATAAGACATGAACACTCCCACAAATAGACATGGATAACGTAAATAAGACACGAACACTCCTACAAATAGACATGGATAACGTAAATAAGACATGAACACTCATACAAATAGACATGGATAACGTAAATAAGACATGAACACTCCTACAAATAGACATGGATTACGTAAATAAAACACAAACACTCCTACAAATAGACATGGATAACGTAAATAAGACATGAACACTCCTACAAATAGACATGGATAACGTAAATAAGACACGAACACTCCTACAAATAACCATGGAGAACGTAAATAAGACATGAACACTCCTACAAATAGACATGGATAACGTAAACAAGACACGAACACTCATACAAATAGACATGGAGAACGTAAATAAGACACGAACACCCCTACAAATAGACATGGATAACGTAAATAAGACATGAACACTCCTACAAATAGACATGGATAACGTAAATAAGACATGAACACTCCTACAAATAGACATGGATAACGTAAATAAGACACGAACACTCCTACAAATAGACATGGATAACGTAAATAAGACACGAACACTCCTACAAATAGACATAGATAACGTAAATAAGACATGAACACTCCTACAAATAGACATGGATAACGTAAATAAGACATGAACACTCCTACAAATAGACATGGATAACGTAAATAAAACATGAACACTCCTACAAATAGACATGGATTACGTAAATAAAACACGAACACTCCTACAAATAGACATGGATAACGTAAATAAGACATGAACACTCCTACAAATAGACATGGATAACGTAAATAGGACACGAACACTCCTACAAATAGACATGGATAACGTAAATAAGACATGAACACTCCTACAAATAGACATGGGTAACGTAAATAAGACATGAACACTCCTACAAATAGACATGGATAACGTAAATAAGACACGAACACTCCTACAAATAGACATGGATAACGTAAATAAGACATGAACACTCATACAAATAGACATGGATAACGTAAATAAGACATGAACACTCATACAAATAGACATGGATAACGTAAATAGGACACGAACACTCCTACAAATAGACATGGATAACGTAAATAAGACATGAACACTCCTACAAATAGACATGGATAACGTAAATAAGACACGAACACTCCTACAAATAGACATGGAGAACGTAAATAGGACATGAACACTCCTACAAATAGACATGGATAACGTAAATAAGACATGAACACTCCTACAAATAGACATGGATAACGTAAATAGGACACGAACACTCCTACAAATAGACATGGATAACGTAAATAAGACATGAACACTCATACAAATAGACATGGATAACGTAAATAGGACACGAACACTCATAGAAATAGACATGGATAACGTAAATAAGACATGAACACTCCTACAAATAGACATGGATAACGTAAATAAGACATGAACACGCCTACAAATAGACATGGATAACGTAAATAAAACACGAACACTCCTACAAATAGACATGGATAACGTAAATAAGACATGAACACTCCTACAAATAGACATGGATAACGTAAATAAGACACGAACACTCCTACAAATAGACATGGATAACGTAAATAAGACACGAACACTCCTACAAATAGACATGGATAACGTAAATAAGACATGAACACTCCTACAAATAGACATGGATAACGTAAATAAGACATGAACACTCATACAAATAGACATGGATAACGTAAATAAGACATGAACACTCCTACAAATAGACATGGATAACGTAAATAAGACATGAACACTCATACAAATAGACATGGATAACGTAAATAAGATACGAACACTCATACAAATAGACATGGATAACGTAAATAAGACATGAACACTCCTACAAATAGACATGGATTACGTAAATAAAACACGAACACTCCTACAAATAGACATGGATAACGTAAATAAGACATGAACACTCATACAAATAGACATGGATAACGTAAATAAGACATGAACACTCATACAAATAGACATGGATAACGTAAATAAGACATGAACACTCATACAAATAGACATGGATAACGTAAATAAGACATGAACACTCCTACAAATAGACATGGATAACGTAAATAAGACATGAACACTCATACAAATAGACATGGATAACGTAAATAAGACATGAACACTCCTACAAATAGACATGGATAACGTAAATATGACATGAACACTCCTACAAATAGACATGGATAACGTAAATAAGACACGAACACTCCTACAAATAGACATGGATAACGTAAATAAGACATGAACACTCATACAAATAGACATGGATAACGTAAATAAGACATGAACACTCATACAAATAGACATGGATAACGTAAATAAGACATGAACACTCATACAAACAACTGAAAATAAAGAGGAACCAAACACCGCTTTTATGAGGAAATCGTAACGGACATCACAACATGATGTTAGGATTATTGGTTTTTATCGTTACGTTCAGCATTGTCATTACTACCAGAAATATTGGGAGCAGAAAAGTCAGGGCAGGTATAGCAAACCAGTAGGTGTCTGGAAACCTTAACACTTGATTAAAAGGGTATTGGAGGGGTACGAACTTATGTCAGTGGGGAACAGATTTGGCCAGTACTCAGCGTCTCTAACCACTATGACATTCACTTCCGACATACTGTTTCCAAGTATCGATCTTTTTCTTGTATTTTTCTCAGCTACTATCAGCAAAAGTAATGTTCAACCTCAAAATCTAAAACCAGGCTGCATTCAATGTTCATGACACTTAATTATCGATATAGAACCACTTGGGGTGTCACCGCATGGCTTTATCTTGTTAAGCAGATCCCTGGACTAAATTTACACTAACGTTTAGCAAAATGGTACCAATATGTGTACCTAGTCGTGGGTTAGGAGATCAGTGTCTAGTCTTGGGTTGTGAGATGTGTGCATATACGTGGGACGTAAGATACAAATTGCTATTCATGTTTATGTAACGGCTCTTTATTTTATTGCAATCCTTGAAAACATTTACCAAGCCATCGAAAAAACGTATCTAATTGCCTAATGGTAAATCATAGCCAAACATCGCAGGAATACAGAATTATTTCAAAACGAAACCCTTTTTCGCGAATTAATATCTTCGAGTTGTTCCATTTAACTGTTATCTTAACTTTAATCTTTTGAAACCAGAGAAAAATAAAAAAATAAGTATATTTTTTACGTCTGCAAATGAGATAGTTGTAGACATAGTTGTTAAAGATGTTTTATTTGTTGTGTTTGTCTTCGTCCTCTGTCTTGTGTGCCTAATGTTGCCAGTTTCTATCGATTGACCATTCTTGATTCCCCTCGGTTTTCTCTAATGTATATTGACATACTAAGAAGAATTCTCACTTTCTCATGATTTAGAAGCACAACTGGTTTGTTTTTCTGACATAACACGTTGTTCTATTACCGGTATATAGTTAGCCAACGTCGCTACTAAAAATTCGATGTGGTTGTTTTAGACTTCTCTTAATAACGTCATGACAATTATTGTCTTAGTTGCAAATCCTCACAGAAAATAAAAGTATCTTTTTTTCCTGGGAATATTGGAAAATATTAACAGCTGTTGGCCGTGTGCCAAGATTTTTACAAAAGTTTATCCCCACCCCTTTAAGAGACTAAGGCAGATGCGTGCCTTCTTGAATTTCACTCACCACAATTTAACATTTATCAGGGCCATAAACCCAATGCATCATGTTTTAACAATTTCTTCAATGAAAAGGAACGTTCGGGTCGTTTATGTTTTAACGAAACATAAACAAGTAGCTTGAAACCTACACCGTGGAGTGATGTGAATTTCTGTAGTCATCGACGTTGAATTTTAAACAACCTTTTTGACCAAACAACGGTAGTGTTTTATATGGCCGATCTGGGTACTCAGTAGATTTTATTAAAAATTTGAAAGCAGGGGTATCGGTTTACAAAACTGGCACGCTCTAGCGCGGTTTGTTTTCTGATTGACACGTGCATTTAGATGAAATATTATACCAAAAAACAGAATTAGGTTTTCTATGTGAAACACAATATAGCGTGTTTATCTGCGGGAGTTAAAGCATTTCCGCAGAAAATCTATTTTATAAATGATGTATGAATTAAATTTTTAATTACATTTGTGCTATGTACGAGTATAATTGATGTGAATATCAATAGTTTTAATGTAATTATATACAATTTCAGTTTTTATTATTGTTTGAACACACAATATATTATCAGCGATCGTGTTCATTTGAACGTACATGTAATATTTTCCCCCCTTTGAAATCACATTTGAGTGATTAGATGGATGATTTTTGTTTTGTTTCTGGGGGGAAGAGGTGGGGGAGGGTGGGAAAATTCAAGATACCAATAAAATGAAAAACATAGAAATACCGTACTGTTGGAATATTTCCAAAATCCAATTAAAAATCATTGAAAGATGAAAAATCGATACCCCTAACACAATTATATGACCGCTTACTTTACTGGCCTGGTACAGTCACTTCAATATAAAGTGGCGGGGTTAACCTGTAATCGAAGAAGTAGAGACCATGGACAAAATGATAGACAATTGTCCGCAAAAGCACAACAGAGAAAACTAAAGTAAAGATTGAGCAACTACAATCCGATAAAAACAAGATGTTCAGACGTACACAGCCCTTTACTTGGCGTGAAGCCTACTTGGTGAAAGATATGCTTACATATTTAAAAATAATTAAATTAATTAAATTTTGGTGCATAGAAGTAAACAATAGCAACAAAAAGACTTTAATTCAGAAATGTGGATTTCATGTAACTATATAACACCAATAAGAACTGTAGAGTATTTTGTCCGCCATTGTTTTTCTTATTTGTTTTTTCTTTTCTTTTGGTCTTTGTATTGTCTGTCTTACGATTTACGGTTTCTGATTACCACTTTGGTATCTTCAAGCATTCCTTTTTCACATAGATACCAAAGGTAATTGTGTATTTCGTCATATTTAAATTTCTCCTTTTTCGCTATTTTTCATTCTTTCAAATTCTTTGTAACATAATTGCATAATCCTAAATTAGTTTTATAATACATCAAACAAATAATTCAATGAAGTAAAATTGTTATTTTTCTAAATTATTATTTCATTTAATTTTCATTTTTTAATTAATATTTCATATAATTGCAGATATCTGTAGATACACAGAACAAAATTAACCATTTTGACGATATTATTTTTATTCGCGGATAAACCTCACTCGATTTGGTGGTATCTGATAATTGATAATTAAACATGACGGATACAATATCCAGTCATTGGTTGTGACCTATGAACTGTGATCTATTATTTTCATTGGTTGTTATCTATAATTATCTCTGATTGGTGTTTTCAATATAAGTGGTCGGTAACAATAAAAACTCCCAAGATCATAAAGGAGCAAGAAATTGGTATCTTAGATTTTTTTTATACTTTAATTATTTTTATTGTCATACAAATCAAGACAAATGGATAAGACACAAGTTGTAAACTTATGAAGTCTTCTCCGGTACATATATAAACATTAGCAATGACAATATATTATAAATACAGATAATATTAACAACTACTATAACAAAAATTGAAGATAACATAACAGGACAAACGGTTCTATTGGCTAGAATATAAAAGTCAGTTTTGTATATCTTTTTATACATTTGGTTACAAATAAAAATATTTATCAGAAATAATTTAACTCAACCACAACCACACACACAGCATATTCATATTTTGTCTATTTATCTATATATATGGGAAAAAAAGACAGTTTATCATTTGTAAAAGATGATGAAAAATCGATATACAAATTTGCCAAATTAATTTTAGGAGGGAGTTTAAAATTTAAATCAAAGATGCAGCTACGTTCTGGGAATGAGACACGATACTTTAATTATTTAATTCCAATGCTTACAGGGCAAAACGCTACATTTTAATACCTGTGAAATTGATATGTTTTTTGCATTTTTGCTTGCATTGTCTGTGTGACTTATTTCAAACGTTAACCAGAAATAAATTATGTAAATCTGATGTCTCCACAAAATGAGAAATATCACAATTTACTAAGTTAAGCAAAGAAATGTGTAGATAATTCTGTCTCCTATGCTAGGCTTTTCACAATTTCTTTTTTTATAATACAAATAAATGCATTGTACATTGTTCACATACATATATACGAATATGCATAATTATATACTGGTTTATTAGAATATACATGAATACACATTGTATATCTCTAAAAACTATGATAGCATGTTTATTTTGGGGTTCCTTGGTGTTAAAAAAAAAGTCTCTTACAACAGTTATTGTATTCTCATATTTGCAGTGGCTTAGACAGTGGAGACATTCCCTGTGCAGTGGCTTAGTCAGTGGAGACATTCCCTGTGCAGTGACTTTGTCAGTGGAGATATTCCGTCTAAGACAACAAACTTCATAAATATTAACATGTATGTTTGTATGTTTCAAATAAAATACAATAGAACTGAGTTGTGAGTAAAATGACATCTCTACCAATTCCAATTCATCACACCAAAGACTATGTATAATGAAAGACTGAAAAGTCAAAGCCGCTTGCAAGGATAACAATTAATGATTTAATCAAACACAAATTTCAATTTTCTTAGAGAAAAATGATAAAAATATATTAACTTTTGATTAGATAATAAAATGGAAAAATAAATATATTCCACGCTGATTTAATGATAAATTAAAGATCAATTATATTGTGTTAGATTCTGAACTAAAGCTACCGGTAATAATTTACGCAATTTTTATATCAATTTATATTTCAGAAAAATCGAAATCTCTCATTTCGAAAATATTATTCTCGTTATTTTTGTATTTATTTTAATATAGATTCGTGAAACAAATAACACCGAAAAAAGCAGTATTTTGCTTTGTGGCAGAGTGAATATTAAAAAAAAAATAATAATAAAAAAGTAAAATATTAAGATAAACATCTTTTCGACTTACTTAACCCCTACACATCTATCACAAATACAATTTTGATTTAGAGCCATTCTGAGTTAGGAATACCGTACTATGAGTATAAGGCTATAATTAGTTGTCGTATCCTGGAGGATAATACAGACTTTCTCTCTAAATTATAGTCCATTAAGGCATTTAATTGATACCTATGGGCAACATACAGGATTAGAATTGATGACTACATCAAATAGTGTAGTCACTATAGAAATCATAAAACTTTTTATTACGTAAATACGTCGTCTTGAAAAAATAAAATGGAATTGTATTTGGTATGCTAAACTGTAAAGGCTCCAATGGATACGTCGGCCATACATCACACACAACAAATATTGGTGCAAGTATTAGTGTTATTTGAATGCCTCGGTGATCCAGTGATTAGCATACTTGACTACAAGTATTAGTGTTATTTCGGTGATGTAATGATTAGCATATTTGACTCGAGTGCGGTATATCGTGAGATAAATCTCTGTTTGGGTCAAATTCAGTGACAATAAATTTGCTATTTGCTGCTTCTGTGCTCAGAATGTATCATCAAAGAATAATGGAAAAGACTCTCTGATTCTGAGTCAAAGAAAAGTTTGCAGATATCGAAGAGGTAAATCGAAGGACAAACAACACACTGGTCAAATAGAGGACAAAAGGACAAAGAATGATCCACAAAGCCCTTCTCATATAATTAAGAACTAAACAACACGAACCCAACTAAGCCAACGGTGGTGAACTTATATTCTCTGGGAGAGTAGGCAGTTCCTACTCCACTAGTGGCAATTCAGCTGTATGCCTACCCGTGGACTGTTGTTTCATTAAGGTGGTATGATGATCTCATTCAGCTGTATGCCTACCCGTGGACTGTTGTTTCATTAAGGTAGTATGATGATCTCATTCAGCTGTATGCCTACCTGTGGACTGTTGTTTCATTAAGGTAGTATGATGATCTCATTCAGCTGTATGCCAACCCGTGGACTGTTGCTTCATTAAGGTAGTATGATGATCTCATTCAGCTGTATGCCTACCCGTGGACTGTTGTTTCATTAAGGTAGTATGATGATCTCATTCAGCTGTATGCCTACCCGTGGACTGTTGTTTCATTAAGGTAGTATGATGATCTCATTCAGCTGTAGGCCTACCCGTGTACTGCTGTTTCATTAAGGTAGTATGATGATCTCATTCAGCTGTATGCCTACCCGTGGACTGTTGTTTCATTAAGGTAGTATGATGATCTCATTCAGCTGTATGCCTACCCGTGGACTGTTGTTTCATTAAGGTAGTATGATGATCTCATTCAGCTGTATGCCTACCCGTGGGCTGTTGCTTCATTAAGGTAGTATGATGATCTCATTCAGCTGTATGCCTACCCGTAGACTGCTGTTTCATTAAGGTAGTATGATGATCTCATTCAGCTGTATGCCTACCCGTGGACTGTTGTTTCATTAAGGTAGTATGATGATCTCATTCAGCTGTATGCCTACCCGTGGACTGTTGTTTCATTAAGGTAGTATGATGATCTCATTCAGCTGTATGCCTACCCGTGGACTGCTGTTTCATTAAGGTAGTATGATGATCTCATTCAGCTGTATGCCTACCCGTGGACTGCTGTTTCATTAAGGTAGTATGATGATCTCATTCAGCTGTATGCCTACCCGTGGACTGTTGTTTCATTAAGGTAGTATGATGATCTCATTCAGCTGTATGCCTACCCAAGGAAAGTTGTTTCATTAAGGTAGTATGCTGATCTCATTCAGCTGTATGCCTACCTGTGGACTGTTGTTTCATTAAGGTGGTATGATGATCTCATTCAGCTGTATGCCTACCCGTGGACGGTTGTTTCATTAAGGTGGTATGATGATCTCATTCAGCTGTATGCCTACCCGTGGACGGTTGTTTCATTAAGGTGGTATGATGATCTCATTCAGCTGTATGCCTATCCGTGGACTGTTGTTTCATTAAGGTTGTATGATGATCTCATTCAGCTGTATGCCTACCTGTGGACTGTTGTTTCATTAAGGTGGTATGATGATCTCATTCAGCTGTATGCCTACCTGTGGACGGTTGTTTCATTAAGGTGGTATGATGATCTCATTCAGCTGTATGCCTACCCGTGGACTGTTGTTTCATTAAGGTGGTATGATGATCTCATTCAGCTGTATGCCTACCCGTGGACTGTTGTTTCATTAAGGTGGTATGATGATCTCATTCAGCTGTATGCCTATCCGTGGACTGTTGTTTCATTAAGGTGGTATGATGATCTCATTCAGCTGTATGCCTACCTGTGGACTGTTGTTTCATTAAGGTGGTATGATGATCTCATTCAGCTGTATGCCTACCCGTGGACGGTTGTTTCATTAAGGTGGTATGATGATCTCATTCAGCTGTATGCCTACCTGTGGACTGTTGTTTCATTAAGGTGGTATGATGATCTCATTCAGCTGTATGCCTATCCGTGGACTGTTGTTTCATTAAGGTAGTATGATGATCTCATTCAGCTGTATGCCTACCCGCGGACTGTTGTTTCATTAAGGTAGTATGATGATCTCATTCAGCTGTATGCCTACCCGTGGACTGTTGTTTCATTAAGGTAGTATGATGATCTCATTCAGCTGTATGCCTACCCGTGGACTGTTGTTTCATTAAGGTAATATGATGATCTCATTCAGCTGTATGCCTACCCGTGGACAGTTGTTTCATTAAGGTAATATGATGATCTCATTCAGCTGTATGCCTACCCGTGGACTGTTGTTTCATTAAGGTAATATGATGATCTCATTCAGCTGTATACCTACCCGTGGACTGTTGTTTCATTAAGGTGGTATGATGATCTCATTCAGCTGTATGCCTACCCGTGGACTGTTGTTTCATTAAGGTAATATGATGATCTCATTCAGCTGTATGCCTACCCTTGGACTGTTGTTTCATTAAGGTAGTATGATGATCTCATTCAGCTGTATGCCTACCCGTGGACAGTTGTTTCATTAAGGTAATATGATGATCTCATTCAGCTGTATGCCTACCCGTGGACTGTTGTTTCATTAAGGTGGTATGATGATCTCATTCAGCTGTATGCCTACCTGTGGACTGTTGTTTCATTAAGGTAGTATGATGATCTCATTCAGCTGTATGCCTACCCGTGGACTGTTGTTTCATTAAGGTGGTATGATGATCTCATTCAGCTGTATGCCTACCCGTGGACTGTTGTTTCATTAAGGTAGTATGATGATCTCATTCAGCTGTATGCCTACCTGTGGACTGTTGTTTCATTAAGGTAGTATGATGATCTCATTCAGCTGTATGCCTACCCGTGGACTGTTGTTTCATTAAGGTAGTATGATGATCTCATTCAGATGTATGCCTACCTGTGGACTGTTGTTTCATTAAGGTAGTATGATGATCTTATTCAGCTGTATGCCTACCCGTGGACTGTTGTTTCATTAAGGTAGTATGATGATCTCATTCAGCTGTATGCCTACCCGTGTACTGCTGTTTCATTAAGGTAGTATGATGATCTCATTCAGCTGTATGCCTACCCGTGGACTGTTGTTTTATTAAGGTAGTATGATGATCTCATTCAGCTGTATGCCTACCCGTGGACTGTTGTTTCATTAAGGTAGTATGATGATCTCATTCAGCTGTATGCCTACCCGTGGACTGTTGTTTCATTAAGGTAGTATGATGATCTCATTCAGCTGTATGCCTACCCGTGGACTGTTGTTTCATTAAGGTAGTATGATGATCTCATTCAGCTGTATGCCTACCCGTGGACTGTTGTTTCATTAAGGTAGTATGATGATCTCATTCAGCTATAGGCCTACCCGTGGATTGTTGTTTCATTAAGGTAGTATGATGATCTCATTCAGCTGTATGCCTACCCGTGGACTGTTGTTTCATTAAGGTAGTATGATGATCTCATTCAGCTGTATGCCTACCCGCAGACTGTTGTTTCATTAAGGTAGTATGATGATCTCATTCAGCTGTATGCCTACCCGTGGACTGTTGTTTCATTAAGGTAGTATGATGATCTCATTCAGCTGTATGCCTACCCATGGACTGCTGTTTCATTAAGGTAGTATGATGATCTCATTCAGCTGTATGCCTACCCGTGGACTGTTGTTTAATTAAGGTAGTATGATCTCATTCAGCTGTATGCCTACCTGTGGACTGTTGTTTCATTAAGGTAGTATGATGATCTCATTCAGCTGTATGCCTACCCGTGGACTGTTGTTTCATTAAGGTGGTATGATGATCTCATTCAGCTGTATGCCTACCCGTGGACTGTTGTTTCATTAAGGTAGTATGATGATCTCATTCAGCTGTATGCCTACCCGTGGACTGTTGTTTCATTAAGGTAGTATGATGATTTCATTCAGCTGTATGCCTACCCGTGGACTGTTGTTTCATTAAGGTAGTATGATGATCTCATTCAGATGTATGCCTACCTGTGGACTGTTGTTTCATTAAGGTAGTATGATGATCTCATTCAGCTGTATGCCTACCCGTGGACTGTTGTTTCATTAAGGTAGTATGATGATCTCATTCAGCTGTATGCCTACCCGTGGACTGTTGTTTCATTAAGGTAGTATGATGATCTCATTCAGCTATAGGCCTACCCGTGGACTGTTGTTTCATTAAGGTAGTATGATGATCTCATTCAGCTGTATGCCTACCCGTGGACTGTTGTTTCATTAAGGTAGTATGATGATCTCATTCAGCTGTATGCCTACCCGTGGACTGTTGTTTCATTAAGGTAGTATGATGATCTCATTCAGCTGTATGCCTACCCGTGGACTGTTGTTTCATTAAGGTAGTATGATGATCTCATTCAGCTGTATGCCTACCCGTGGACTGTTGTTTCATTAAGGTGGTATGATGATCTCATTCAGCTGTATGCCTACCCGTGGACTGTTGTTTCATTAAGGTAGTATGATGATCTCATTCAGCTGTATGCCTACCCGTGGACTGTTGTTTCATTAAGGTGGTATGATGATCTCATTCAGCTGTATGCCTACCCGTGGACTGTTGTTTCATTAAGGTAGTATGATGATCTCATTCAGCTGTATGCCTACCCGTGGACTGTTGTTTCATTAAGGTAGTATGATGATCTCATTCAGCTGTATGCCTACCCGTGGACTGTTGTTTCATTAAGGTAGTATGATGATCTCATTCAGCTGTATGCCTACCCGTGGACTGCTGTTTCATTAAGGTAGTATGATGATCTCATTCAGCTGTATGCCTACCCGTGGACTGTTGTTTCATTAAGGTAGTATGATGATCTCATTCAGCTGTATGCCTACCCGCAGACTGTTGTTTCATTAAGGTAGTATGATGATCTCATTCAGCTGTATGCCTACCCGTGGACTGTTGTTTAATTAAGGTAGTATGATCTCATTCAGCTGTATGCCTACCCGTGGTCTGTTGTTTCATTAAGGTAGTATGATGATCTCATTCAGCTGTATGCCTACCCGTGGACTGTTGTTTCATTAAGGTAGTATGCTGATCTCATTCAGCTGTATGCCTACCCGTGGACTGTTGTTTCATTAAGGTAGTATGATGATCTCATTCAGCTGTATGCCTACCCACGGAAAGTTGTTTCATTAAGGTAGTATGATGATCTCATTCAGCTGTATGCCTACCCGTGGACTGTTGTTTCATTAAGGTAATATGATGATCTCATTCAGCTGTATGCCTACCCGTGGACTGTTGTTTCATTAAGGTAGTATGATGATCTCATTCAGCTGTATGCCTACCCGTGGTCTGTTGTTTCATTAAGGTAGTATGATGATCTCATTCAGCTGTATGCCTACCTGTGGACTGTTGTTTAATTAAGGCAGTATGATGATATCCAACCACGATGTCTTGACATAGTACAAAACAGGTATCACCATCATCTCATCAAAACAGTAACTTGGTTTCGTAATGATATACCTGACAGATTTTTCACTTGGTTATGAACAACAACTCGCATATTGCATTGTTTTAATACCGACTGCCACAGCCCATGGTGGCTCGGTTGAAACATTCAAGTCAGCCCATGGTGGCTCGGTTGAAACATTCAAGACTGATGTCTTCTCTATCAAATACTAATCTATGAAACCTGTAAATAGTTTTAACCTTTTACAATGGTCATGTACAACCTCTGACATAATCTCCAACTTAATATACAGACATACAGGCCATAGCTAGTGCGTGTCTGGGTGTACACATTATAAATTTTAATACTCCAATTCATGTAAAATTGATTTTGATAACGAATAGCTTTCCACTAGAGAAATTATTCAATTTTATATCTAATTTCGTCATGTATATGTTGTAAATTTCAATACTACAAATGTAAAATTATTTTTAATTGAGAAATTATCCCATCATCAATCATCTCTTAATGACACTCTCTTTGTCATGGTAAATGGACAAGTCCTTTCGGTTCACGACTTGAGATATAAATACACTACTACGTGGCACAAACATTGAACTTATCAGGGATACTGTGTCTTTATTAAAGAATCACATTTGACAGAGTTCATATCCCGATCAGACAAGATCAGAATAAAAAGAAAAACAAAAAGAGCCACGCGTAGGAACAGTTCCAAAATCAAACAGAAAATCGTAGAGAGAAGCAAAATCGCTACTCCTAACACACACATACATGACCGTTCACTGTCGTAGCTTGGTAAATGCACTTCTATAAAAAGTGGCAGGGTTAAACTAGTTTTACGATCCTAAGCCTCTCCCTGTAGTGACATTTTACTCAATTATTTTTTTGCTTTTGTTTTACATATCGTGCATGTAGTAGTTTACTAATATTTATGTTATATTGCTTTTGCTTGACCACTATAGGTGGCTGCTTGCTTGATTGATTAATTAATTGATGTCGAAAACAAGTTTATTGAGAGGTGATACTTAAATAATGAATTGAATAAAATTATATCAATCTTGTATGTAAGAATATGGCGCTGATAAGATTAGGAAAGAGGTGTGTGGGTATATAATGTACACACATCATGAATATTAAACCCTCTTTGCTATCCATGTAATATCCGAAACAGAGACTATATTTCTTCCCCTAGAATACAAAATGATGACATTCTGGCAGAGGAGTGGATATGTAGGCTCTGTTTCGGAGATTGTCATATTCTTAGATATAGATATTAAATACGTACATTCCTTAGTATTCTTACCATTTTTGTTTTTGCTTTGTATTGATTTGTTGCTGTTGTATATTTGTTTTGTTTTGTTTTTTGCTTTGGCAGCAATTCATGCTGTCTTTTACGGCAGTTCATGTTGTGCGATTTTTTGTTCTTTTGTACATTGATATATTACGCCTCTTAGATGTTTTGTCTATTGTGAATAATATGTTGTACTACTCCCTCTAATCTTGAAATCTTGAGAAAACAAATCGAGAATTGATTGCATTCCTCCATTTTGAAAAAAATAATTAATTTCATCTCTTATCGTGGTGTTACGCTTAAACCACAAAAACATGCAAATCGGTTCAAATTTGCGATATCACTAGATTAAGAGTTTTATATAAGAAAGTCAAAATATAATAATTCTATTACTAAACGTAAAAGATATAAGAAGAGCTTGACTATACCAAACGGGTATTCAGAATCAGTAAATAGAAGAAGGACAGACAACACAATGGCCAAAAGACAGAAGGACAGACAACACAATGGCCAAAAGAAAAAGTACAAAAAGAAAAACAACAATCTACAGAACTTGATTTCGTTCAATGGAATCTATTTATAATTCAGAGATTAAAGATTTGTTAAAACGTGATAATTCTAGACATAATTAAGTTTTACGATAACGTGGGAAGTGACAACAGATAAGTGAGATATGAACATTTACGGAGATTTAAACTGCAATTATTATGATAATTATCTTATGTTAAATTACACATAATTATATTCTCATCCTTGTAACGGTGTTGTTGAAACTTCTGTAAATCTGTAAAATTGGTAGATAATTGAGGAGATAATTTGTTGCTTTTCACCCTTTAGTTGACCTGTGAATTCGTTCGTCAAGTAGTTTATTGATTGAATATAATGTTAATTCAAACCCTATCTTGATAATGATAGCTAGACACGTGTATTCAATTTAACTGACGTACTTCTATTGCATCAAGCATTACCCATTATATTGTGATGTGAATAAGATTTCTAGTCTGTTGTATGGGATCGACGTTGAAGCGATTATATGAAGTTAGATTCACGACTTATTACCGGGTTTGTAACTAGATTAATACGACGGGTATCACTAGTGGAGCAGGAACTGCTTACCCTTCCGGAGCACCTGAATTCATCCCAGGTTCTTAGTGGGGTTCGTGTTACTCGATCTTTAGTTTTATATGTATGTTTTGTAGATCGTTGTTTGTCCTTTTTTCCTTTTTCTTTTGGCCATTGTGTTGTCTGTTCTTCTTTGATATACGGATTCTGATTACCCTTTTGGTATCTTCAAACACATCTTTCATAAACGAAAAACATGCGACAGATTTAATAAAAACGTAGATATCTAATGATGTGCGCACGACGCGTTTCTGTGGTAACCTTCATCAGGTACACTCAAAGTCGAAAGTTGGAAAGCCAAATAACTGAAAGCAAGAAAACCACTGAGCGTAAGTAGGGTAGACAAAATAGGCTAAAATTACCTCTGCCTGAGGGAGGTGAACCTTAATTTTAGTACTAATTAGGCTTTGCGAACAGTTTTAAGATAATAAATGGGTGATCAGAAGCCGAAAATCGAGGAAGATAGGTACCATTTCTTTCTTCATTGTGAAATGAATAAGAATATATACGTAAAAAATATTCTGTCATTTTGCTAAAGCATATCATAATTTTCAAAAGCATGCAGACGTCGATTAATTAAAAGGGCTCTGATATTAAAACGGTTACAACATTTGATTTTAATTAAAACAGAGGAGAGTGTGTGTACATGCATGCTATATATCTTTTCTATTGTGTGAAGAAGAGTTTGAAGATATCAAAGGGAGGTAATTAGAATCCGTATATCGAATAAGAACAGACAACACAATGGCCAAAAGAAAAAGTACAAAAGGACAAACAACGATCTACAAAACATACATATAAAACTAAAGATCGAGTAACACCAACCCCACTAAACAACGGAGGTGAACTCAGCAAAGGTAAGCAGATCATACTCCACTAGTGACACCCGTCGTGTTAATCTAGTCACAAACCAGGTGATAAGTCATGAATGAGGAAAGGACCGGGAAGTGTTGTGTGTATTGTGTGTATGTTTCTATTCTTACATTCCAAATTTGGATTGATCACTTTAATAATAGACCATGATGACATGGTAGAGAACAATCACCCACTCAATTATATTATCAACACCAAATGAGCAGTATTTCGAGCATAAAACTAAAATCAGGACGAGAAGAAGTTTACAAAGGTGGCACCGACTTAAATCTGTGGACGGGTGTAATGATAATAGACAATGTCGGAATATGTGTTTTCCTTGGTCACCAATGACAATTCCTGATAACATATTGCTAAATATGCTGGAAGTTGTCTTTTATCCTGAGCAAGGAGAGGCGAGGTACTCGTCCTTTGAGCAAGTTGTGTTTTAGTTCGTCTGCTTTCTCGATTTAGTTATCCGCTATCATGATGACGTTAAGTGCTACTTTGGAACAGATATCATGTATGTCCTTCATAGCTTCCATAGGTTTTCATGCAATGTTTGATTTTAGTCTATATTAGCAAGAAATATTTGATCCTTGATTTCTTAAAACCTTCAGCTCAAAAGGTTTCTTTTGAAGTTGTTGTTTTAAAATTGGTTTGCAATTCTTAGTATTCTTCCATTAGAAAAATCATATTTTGCTTAACTACTTTCTTTAGCTGTTGTCTGCGATATTTATCAGGCGATGAACTGAAATGACATTTTCTTAACAACAAGATATAGTTTATTCAATATTGCTTGTTACAATTTATCTTCAAAGTGTAAGCTCCTTTGAAGTTACCCTGTGAAACCAACATTGATTATCCAGGGAATAATTAACATATATAAACAATATTTTACAGCATATTATCATATTTATATTTTTCAAGCGAAATTTATCAGATTTCTTTACTGCGTGCGCAACGCCATATGTAAATTACAAGATCATGGTATGCCCATTTCTGGACATACTATGACAATTTTTTATTTTCAACCATAACCAACTCATTCCCAACTACTACATGTAGATTAAATGCCATTTTAAGAAGCAAACAGAACACAACGAAATATTGAAGTGAGCAAAACGAACACAGCACAGGAAACGTATATGTGAAAGAGAAAAGGTATTTGTAACCGTACTCATTTTATAGTGCAAACAAAGTACTCGTCGTAAATCTAATTAAAGAAAAATGCAGATACAAAGCAACTCTTACACCAACATTCGAGTGAAACCATTTTTTTCCAGAAAATGTCTGCTATGTTTAAAAAAAAAGTTCTAAATGAAGCTAGAACAACTAAGACATTTTGGACGATGGAGACTGTCGGGACTACTTTATAAAGCTTTGGAATTTGTTGGAATTTCCTCAAACTGCTAGAAATATTACAAAAATATAAGCTCACAAAATACAATCTAAAAGATCACATATTGCAGAATTCAACTGACTTTGGATTACAAAAATCCCAGCAAAATCATATGTATCATAACATAGACGTGCAAGAAACAAAACCAAAGAAGGTCGTGATATTTTCTGATTGGATATTGAAACTGCTCCAATGCATAGTTCGTCATGCACATGTCGAACACCCGCTAAATCTTTGTGCTGTAGATGGGTAATTTGGGATTTCCTCGTGTATGGTTCACCTGAGTTTACGGCCACACACTAATGAGATCGTTTTAATTATCTCGCTGGAAATTGCACGCTCATTTCGTCATCCATATTAATTATACGTCACTTTAACATTCCTGCGCCGCTGTCTTGTTTGTGTACGGATTTGACCCCTGCTAATTGTTTTTCTTGCATTTTTGTTGATTACGAATTCTTTGCCATAATCGTTATTAGATTTCATGCCCAACTGAGCCAACAGGAAAATTGTGATCAAAGAACATTTTTTACTATTTAATGATTACGAAAGCCACATAGAAAATGGCAGTCCATGCTGGTCTATTTGAAATCATAAAAACAATTGGAATTCATTTTTCTACAAGGAAATAACGATTTGTTTGAAAATATTTGTCTAGAATTAAGTAAATAACAGTTGTTTTGCACAGTTTCCATCTATATCAGGGAGAAACGCATTTGGTACAATGTAGTAGTTATGTGCTATGAAATCAAGAGATGAATCAGTCAACAATAAATAACCGATAATATTTTGAAATGAATATATGTAGCAAGAAGCTCTTGATTGATTGAGTGAGTGATTGCTGTTTAACGCCAATTGAATATTTTAGCTACATACATCACAAGATGAAACATAGCTTATAGTGCTATCCCACATATATTGTGTTGTATTTTTTTATTTGTTTGTCTTCGTCCTGTGTCTTGTGTACCCAATATAACCAGTTTCTCTGGATTGTCCATTCTTGATTGCCCTTTCGGTTTTCTCTAACGTATATTAACAAGGAAAATCAATTAATTTCAACATAATTAAAGCTTAAATAGTGCTGATCATGCACCAATTCCACCAATACCAAATTAACCAACCACTTCTCACTTTAAACCACTGAAGACATACAGACCGACCACATATGGCGTTGGAAAACCAGTTACTGGTTTGGGATATGTACAAAAATGTGTCTGTGTTAAACAGGTTAAATGGAATCCCCCTTTGATATTTAAATATCCAACAACACAGATATAAACAAACAATACATAAAAAGTGTTGAATAATACTTGACAATTACCAAATGCCACTTCTAGCATTGTGCAATTTATACCTTGGTGAACTCTGTTTATTTTAGTAATGAGTGAGTGGGTGAGTGAATGTTGTTTATCGCCAATTCATCAATTTTTCAGCTATATCAAGACGAGAACAAGTTAATTTTCAATGAGATGATGATGAGGTCTGCTTTGTTCTAGACCAGCACGCCGAGTTGGATTGTGTATAGTGCTAGCTCACTGAAACAACAGTCCGCAGGTAGACATGTCGCTCCACCCTGACATATTATTCTGATTCCGAGCCAACCAGTCTTTGTTCTTTCTCCTTAGTGCTGTTTACTTAGCGGAGAAACAACAAATACCAATTTCATAGTCTTTAGTTTGAGCAGATCGGGGCTCGAACTCACGATGTACCGCACCCGAGGCGAGCACGCTAACCATTACGCCACCGATGTGGTTATATCTTAGTGATGAAATGAAAACAGAATGAGATGTACTTTGCTCTACATTCCGTAATATGGCGATTATCCTGGTGGTCAGTTTTATTAACGGAAGATACCAGAGTACCCAGGTATAACCACATACCTGCTTTACCACATACAGTGGTATCGATTGCATTTTATCGCGGATGCCTATTGCACTCAATAAAACAAGTAGTGTAATAAACATCTTTTGCAGAGGTAGGTGTCACACCACTCGGATATGTTATCCGGACTTTGAGTTTTTGCTCTTATTTCTTCATACTTCTTGCCTAGTGGAGAAACAGCATATACCAATATTATTGATCTACAACAAACAATGCGTGTATGTTAACCATTACACCACCCATGTGGTATCATGACAATTGAAACGCTCGATTCGCTATACCATATTCAGTATATCATTTCTCAGAAGGGATACTTTTCAAGCGGGTATATAATTTCATAGCTATATCCTCTGCTCTCTCAATCCTTTTGCATATTTAGCATTCATAAAAATATCCATTGAGATATTTTTCTTTTGGCCATTGAATTCTGATTAGCCCTTTGGTATCCTACCTACCTATCTACCTCTGTATCTTCACATTCTTCTAAGGATAACCATGCCATTTGGCATGTAGAATATCCCATATCCAATAAAACCATGTGTAGTATTTACAAGTGCAGCATAAAATATTAATAATAATCCATTAAAGTCCATGATATAAAACAAACGGTGCACACGCATAAAATGTAATAAATCCAAGATAAAAAGTCTCTGCTAAAACACTATAAAGTTTAAGATAGTTGACGTTCCTTGTGTAAAATATAATATCCATATCCATGAGTATATTAAGACTGTTGTACTATTAGCTTCCAGATGTTCTTACTCTTTAATATAGCCTTAGATACAAATGATCATCTTCATCTTACGAACACCACATTTAAAAGACAACTTGATGAAAATACAGTTCATTTGTTGTAATACTGTACTTAAATCTTGTTCATAGAGTGTGAAATAATTATCAATATAACTGCATTTAATTAATATGATTTTCCCCACCAGAATCAGAGTTCAGGTTTATATCTTGGAATTGATCGGTGCAAAAAGATTAAAACCAAACAGAATACAACTGTCCTTTATAGTCCACATATATCTTGAATTATGGTGATACTTTTGTAAGAGGTTCTATGTTTTGTGTTTTTACTAAGTTGATAAGCTCAAATAAACAATAGAGTAAACCGAACGGCCGATCATCAAGACTTGGCAATCAAGAAACAGAGACAGCATTGAGCACAAAACAAACAAAACAAGAAAAAACACGGGAGGTGAGTCCAAGAGCTCGCGAAGGATAAACAGTTCCCGCTCGGTAAAAGTCTGTGGTAGAGAAAAGAAAAATCTACATCACGACCGTATAATTTTTGTGGTGATAAAAATTTAGGTATATAAGAGTTTATTGTATCAGCACAAAACTGATAAACCGGTTATATAACCTTTTCTTATAGTTTCTGTTAACCGCCTCGATGAGGAAATGTTTCAGTGAAATAGCACACTGAATATCCAACTATAACTACAACGTAGATATCAAATTTCACACGTTTCTGGAATAACCTTCATCAGGTATGCTCAGAATCGAAAGATTGGAGAGCCAAACAATCCAAAGTTTTGGGAACAATAAAACCAAAGGACCTAAACAGGATAGCCAAAATCGGCTACGGTCACCTACGTCTGAGGGAAGAGAACACTATTTAGGAACTGAAAATATATCTAATAGACCATGTCAGTGCCGAAACACTGACTACTGGGCGGATGATAACCTCATGTACTAATAGAGGTATCGACCCAGTGATAGTAAAAATAACGTAGATATCAAATTTAGCGCGCACGACGCGTTTCTGTCATATTCTATCGCTTGGGCACAGATGATGATAGATGGCATTGGCAATTAGACTTTGGTTCAATCAATGTTCACCATTGTGTCCCTGTTTTGTCTTGTCCTCCGATAGCCTTTGGTACTATCTAATATTTAAATGATGGGAAATGCCATCAGCTCTCTTTCACTAATATTGTACATATGACAACTAAGTTGTCTCGAGGAATAAATATGCTATGAACCAACCTCACAATTAGAATTCAGCGTTCTTTACAACAACTTTGATCACCCAAGTAAGTTGGTATTTCACTCGCATGTGGAAAAAGCTTGCATAACCGCATCATTTCACTAAGAAGGGCTTTGGCACCATAAAACTAGTTTCACCTCATCACTTTTTATTGAAGTGCCTGTACCAAGACAGGAAAGTGAGCGGTCCTTTTTGAATATGTGTTTTAGACGTGTCGATTTTGTATCTGTTTCTACGAATTTTGTGCTAGAAATTGGAGTATTCTGGTGGTGCGAGAGTTTCTTTGTTTGTTGGTTTTTGTTTATTCATTGTATCACGAGTACCATAAAAATCCAGCTTTGTCTAGAATAAAACGGACAACTCGTCATTATTTCACAGAAAAAAGCTTTTTCTTACAAAGATATATATGCTTTAATCAACAACCACTCACGCATTCAAATAACTTCAATAATACTATTCTATGTTCTATAACAACCGCATCGGTGGTATAATGGTCAGTGTGATCGCCTCTAGTGCGGTATATGGAGGGTTGGTTCGAGAAGACTTGGTCGGGGCAAAGTAAAGACTATAAATTTGTAGTAGGTATTTGCTGCTTCTCCGCTAAATACACGTCATTAAGGAGTAAGAGCAATGTCTGGTTGGCTCGGAATCAGGGTAATGTTTCCGAATGGCGTAACATATCTATCCGTTACCTGTTATTTCATGGAGCTAGAACTAAAGCATATTGGTCTAGTACAAAGCGGGCATTATTGCCATCTCGTCGGTTTTAGCTTGTACTCGCTATGTTATAGCTGAAAATGTGTTGATTTGGCGGCGTTAAAGCAACTATCACTCACTCACCATATACTATAACACCAGCTATATAAAGGACACCAGCAGAAACGCAAAGAATAAACAAAGCAAAAACTAAATATATTGAGGTTATGTGTTTTCCTGCTCTATAAATCGGACACCCGTCATGTGTTCATATATATTCTATGACTTAATTTCTTTCAATCGTACTTTTGCTAAGGCATAACAGATAAGTCGTTTTTTGAAAGTGTTTGATACTCTAGATCACCTGATCTCATCCCAATTTATTAAATATGAATTATCCTTCATGGGCCTGACATGTACATTTTCGTATACATCACAATTCTACAAATACCGGTCAAAGGGAAATAATCAAAACTAAATAAATATTTATATAAGTGTTAAAAACTTAAATACTACTATTGACACTCGTCAAGTAATCATCAGGTTTTCTTAAATAAACGTTAGAGAAAGCAGAAGGGGCAATCTAGAATTGACAATCCAGACAAACTGGCATCATTGGGCATTCAATCAGAAGCTGTAAATCGAAGAACAGACAATACAATTGCCAAAATTAAACGGACAAACTGATCTACAAAACATTATACAGAAAAAAAAGATCGAGCAACACGAACCCCAAAAAACGAGAGTGAACTCAGTTGTTCATAAAGGGTACTCAATTCCTGCTCCACTTGTGACACCTGTCGTGTTACTGTTAAACGACATGAACATCATCTGATATAGAAATCATGTTGGACATCATTATACAGTATCTTTACAAATAATATAAATGAAACATGAATTCCATAAAAAACAATCGGGTTATGTTTATGGTTATGGTATTTAACGCCACTTTCAACAATATGTTCAGTTATATGGTGGCGGTCAGTTTTATTGGTGGACGAAACCGGAGAACCGGGAGGAAATCACGGCTCTTGTCGCAAGTCACTGACAAACTTTATCACATAATATTGTATCGAATGCACGCCATGAACGGTATTCAAACGAACAACTTTAGTGGTGATAGACACTGATTGGATATGTAGTTGTAAACTACCATACGATCATGACCACGACGGCCCCTAATGCAAATATGATACTTGTTTATCATGTTTATATTATTTAAAATAAGAAAATCAACTGTTTAGCTACATGCAGGATCAATTTCAAACATTGCTATTTGGGTTGATCTTTGCTTTCTTTATCATGCCTATCCTAGTGATAATTTGATGCACAATATTCTTATAATCTACAATAAAGATAAGAAAAGTTGAAGATACCAAAGAGGTAATCAGAATCCGTATATCGACGAAGAACAGACAACACAATGGACAAAAGAAAAAGGACAAAAGAACAAACAACGATCTACAAAACATACACATAAAACTAAAGATTGAGTAACACGAACCCCACTAAAAACTGGGGGTGAACGCAGGTGCTCCGGGACATAGGCAGTTCCTGGTCCACTAGTGGCACCCGTTATGTTAATCAGACTGTGAAAAAGGGCCAGGTCTGAAATGACAACCAGAATTAATTTTTTTTTAAATAATCCGTCTTAATGTATTTGATATACTTTTAAAGACCACGATATGACTGAAATATTGTTGAAAGTGGCGTTAATTACCATGACCCTAACTCACCTTTTAAAGACTAAAAAGAAACACGATTCATTTAATATGAGTAAAAATAGGTATTCAGACATATGTTGATAAGAACACTTATACACAATTCCAAAACCAAATATAAAAAATAAATATGGGAAGTGAACACTTTTGAATTTCTTTTTATTACAATGTCATCAGGCCAAATAAAAAATATATTCGTGGTTCCAGTTACCCTACCTACCCTAATTTTTAGCCCCTACCTTAAAGATTGTTTTGCCATTTTGCAATAAGCACTGTTAAAGTCACAATGTCACTCCCATAGAATCAATGTAAAAAAATATATAAAATAAAATAAAATCCCTACCTACATTTTATTTTTACATACCCTGTTTTTTATTTTAATGTAATCGGAACCACACATATACTTTTATTTGGCCTCATTCAATATTTGAGCACCTTGTTATATCAATACATAATGCATATTCACCTCATATGTGGTGCAATGGTTAGTGTCCTCGTCTCAAGTGGGTTTGAGCCTCGGTTTGGGTAAAATCAAAGATTACAAAAAAATGGATAGTTGCTGCTTTTCCACTATTATTAAGGAGTAAGAACACAGACTGGTTGACTCAGAATCAGGATAATGTGTCTGAGTGGAGTGACACGTCTACCCACAGACTTGTTTCAGTAAGCTAGCCCTATATAGATCCAATTAAGCTCTTGGTCTAGTACAAAGCTGATATCATCATCATTTCATTGAATGTAATTTGTTCTCGCTATGATATACAAAATCTAGATGAAAAATAGCTCTTTTAGTGTTAAACAACAATTACGTACTCATACCACATATTTTGCTGCAATTCTGTTCCAATTTCCGATCACTTCTGGCTCTCGATTCCAAAGTGTTAAAACAACAATATGTTCAAAATGATAATTGGCTGACAGAAAACAACATTCAAGTGGTAAATTGTTTTAGGCTTTATTTACAGTAAAACAATATTGCATTGAATCGAATGGTAACATCCGTTTGTGGATAAAGGTGCTTGAATAAAGAATATAAATTTTGTGTAGAACTAGAAGTCCTCTCCGTCTTTATATGCAGATAGTGAAAATATGTGGATAGTAAAATAACAGCGTCTGAAGTATTTTATTTATAAAATTTCAGATTCCTGTGGGTGAATAAAGGCATAGTCAAGTATACTGTACAAAGTCCTACAATATCAGTCACTACATTTCGAATCGTTTACTTTTACGTTTTAGGAAATGTTTTTTTATTTTGGGAAACGATGAGTCTTATGCTAATCCATCTCTCTATGTTTCCACCTAAGTTTATAAGCTACATGTAGCTCTGGTCCGTGTTTTGACCTAAGTTTATAAGCTAACTCTGGTCCGTGTTTTCACTTAAGTTTATAAGCTAGCTCTGGGCCGTGTTTTCACCTACGTTTACAAGCTAGCTCTGGTCCGTGTTGTCACCTAAGTTTATAAGCTAGCTCTGGTCCGTGTTTTCACCTAAGTTTATAAGCTAGCTCTGGTCCGTGTTGTCACCTAAGTTTATAAGCTAGCTCTGGTCCGTGTTGTCACCTAAGTTTATAAGCTAGCTCTGGTGGGTGTTGTCACCTAAGTTTATAAGCTAGCTCTGGTGGGTGTTGTCACCTAAGTTTATAAGCTAGCTCTGGTCCGTGTTGTCACCTAAGTTTATAAGCTAGCTCTGGTCCGTGTTGTCACCTATGTTTATAAGCTAGCTCTGGTCCGTGTTGTCACCTAAGTTTATAAGCTAGCTCTGGTCCGTGTTGTCACCTAAGTTTATAAGCTAGCTCTGGTCCGTGTTGTCACCTAAGTTTATAAGCTAGCTCTGGTCCGTGTTGTCACCTAAGTTTATAAGCTACATGTAGCTCTGGTCCGTGTTTTCACCTAAGTTTATAAGCTAGCTCTGGTCCGTGTTTTCACTTAAGTTTATAAGCTAGCTCTGGGCCATGTTTTCACCTACGTTTACAAGCTAGCTCTGGTCCGTGTTGTCACCTAAGTTTATAAGCTAGCTCTGGTCCGTGTTTTCACCTAAGTTTATAAGCTAGCTCTGGTCCGTGTTGTCACCTAAGTTTATAAGCTACATGTAGCTCTGGTCCGTGTTTTCACCTAAGTTTATAAGCTAGCTCTGGTCCGTGTTTTCACTTAAGTTTATAAGCTAGCTCTGGGCCGTGTTTTCACCTACGTTTACAAGCTATCTCTGGTGGGTGTTGTCACCTAAGTTTATAAGCTAGCTCTGGTCCGTGTTGTCACCTAAGTTTATAAGCTAGCTCTGGTCCGTGTTGTCACCTAGGTTTATAAACTAGCTCTGGTCCGTGTTGTCACCTAAGTTTATAAGCTAGCTCTGGTCCGTGTTGTCACCTAAGTTTATAAGCTAGCTCTGGTCCGTGTTTTCACCTAAGTTTATAAGCTAGCTCTGGTCCGTGTTGTCACCTAAGTTTATAAGCTAGCTCTGGTCCGTGTTGTCACCTAAGTTTATAAGCTAGCTCTGATCCATGTTGTCACCTAAGTTTATAAGCTAGCTCTGGTCCGTGTTGTCACCTAAGTTTATAAGCTAGCTCTGGTCCGTGTTTTCACCTAAGTTTATAAGCTAGCTCTGGTCCGTGTTTTCACCTAAGTTTATAAGCTAGCTCTGATCCATGTTGTCACCTAGGTTTATAAGCTAGCTCTGGTCCGTGTTGTCACCTAGGTTTATAAGCTAGCTCTGGTCCGTGTTGTCACCTAAGTTTATAAGCTAGCTCTGGTCCGTGTTTTCACCTAAGTTTATAAGCTAGCTCTGGTCCGTGTTGTCACCTAAGTTTATAAGCTAGCTCTGGTCCGTGTTGTCACCTAAGTTTATAAGCTAGCTCTGGTCCGTGTTTTCACCTAAGTTTATAAGCTAGCTCTGGTCCGTGTTGTCACCTAAATTAATAAGCTAGCTCTGGACCGTGTTTTCACCTACGTTTATAAGCTAGCTCTGATCCGTGTTGTCACCTAAGTTTATAAGCTAGCTCTGGTCCGTGTTTTCACCTAAGTTTATAAGCTAGCTCTGGTCCGTGTTGTCACCTAAGTTTATAAGCTAGCTCTGGTCCGTGTTGTCACCTAGGTTTATAAACTAGCTCTGGTCCGTGTTGTCACCTAAGTTTATAAGCTAGCTCTGATCCATGTTGTCACCTAGGTCTATAAGCTAGCTCTGGTCCGTGTTGTCACCTAGGTTTATAAACTAGCTCTGGTCCGTGTTGTCACCTAAGTTTATAAGCTAGCTCTGGTCCGTGTTGTCACCTAAGTTTATAAGCTAGCTCTGGTCCGTGTTTTCACCTAAGTTTATAAGCTAGCTCTGGTCCGTGTTTTCACCTAAGTTTATAAGCTAGCTCTGGTGCGTGTTGTCACCTAAGTTTATAAGCTAGCTCTGGTCCGTGTTGTCACCTAAGTTTATAAGCTACATGTAGCTCTGGTCCGTGTTTTCACCTAAGTTTATAAGCTAGCTCTGGTCCGTGTTTTCACTTAAGTTTATAAGCTAGCTCTGGGCCGTGTTTTCACCTACGTTTACAAGCTATCTCTGGTGGGTGTTGTCACCTAAGTTTATAAGCTAGCTCTGGTCCGTGTTGTCACCTAAGTTTATAAGCTAGCTCTGGTCCGTGTTGTCACCTAGGTTTATAAACTAGCTCTGGTCCGTGTTGTCACCTAAGTTTATAAGCTAGCTCTGGTCCGTGTTGTCACCTAAGTTTATAAGCTAGCTCTGGTCCGTGTTTTCACCTAAGTTTATAAGTTAGCTCTGGTCTGTGTTGTCACCTAAGTTTATAAGCTAGCTCTGGTCCGTGTTGTCACCTAAGTTTATAAGCTAGCTCTGATCCATGTTGTCACCTAAGTTTATAAGCTAGCTCTGGTCCGTGTTGTCACCTAAGTTTATAAGCTAGCTCTGGTCCGTGTTTTCACCTAAGTTTATAAGCTAGCTCTGGTCCGTGTTTTCACCTAAGTTTATAAGCTAGCTCTGATCCATGTTGTCACCTAGGTTTATAAGCTAGCTCTGGTCCGTGTTGTCACCTAGGTTTATAAGCTAGCTCTGGTCCGTGTTGTCACCTAAGTTTATAAGCTAGCTCTGGTCCGTGTTTTCACCTAAGTTTATAAGCTAGCTCTGGTCCGTGTTGTCACCTAAGTTTATAAGCTAGCTCTGGTCCGTGTTGTCACCTAAGTTTATAAGCTAGCTCTGGTCCGTGTTTTCACCTAAGTTTATAAGCTAGCTCTGGTCCGTGTTGTCACCTAAATTAATAAGCTAGCTCTGGACCGTGTTTTCACCTACGTTTATAAGCTAGCTCTGATCCGTGTTGTCACCTAAGTTTATAAGCTAGCTCTGGTCCGTGTTTTCACCTAAGTTTATAAGCTAGCTCTGGTCCGTGTTGTCACCTAAGTTTATAAGCTAGCTCTGGTCCGTGTTGTCACCTAGGTTTATAAGCTAGCTCTGGTCCGTGTTGTCACCTAAGTTTATAAGCTAGCTCTGATCCATGTTGTCACCTAGGTTTATAAGCTAGCTCTGGTCCGTGTTGTCACCTAGGTTTATAAACTAGCTCTGGTCCGTGTTGTCACCTAAGTTTATAAGCTAGCTCTGGTCCGTGTTGTCACCTAAGTTTATAAGCTAGCTCTGGTCCGTGTTTTCACCTAAGTTTATAAGCTAGCTCTGGTCCGTGTTGTCACCTAAGTTTATAAGCTAGCTCTGGTCCGTGTTGTCACCTAAGTTTATAAGCTAGCTCTGGTGGGTGTTGTCACCTAAGTTTATAAGCTAGCTCTGGTGGGTGTTGTCACCTAAGTTTATAAGCTAGCTCTGGTCCGTGTTGTCACCTAAGTTTATAAGCTAGCTCTGGTCCGTGTTGTCACCTATGTTTATAAGCTAGCTCTGGTCCGTGTTGTCACCTAAGTTTATAAGCTAGCTCTGGTCCGTGTTGTCACCTAAGTTTATAAGCTAGCTCTGGTCCGTGTTGTCACCTAAGTTTATAAGCTAGCTCTGGTCCGTGTTGTCACCTAAGTTTATAAGCTACATGTAGCTCTGGTCCGTGTTTTCACCTAAGTTTATAAGCTAGCTCTGGTCCGTGTTTTCACTTAAGTTTATAAGCTAGCTCTGGGCCGTGTTTTCACCTACGTTTACAAGCTAGCTCTGGTCCGTGTTGTCACCTAAGTTTATAAGCTAGCTCTGGTCCGTGTTTTCACCTAAGTTTATAAGCTAGCTCTGGTCCGTGTTGTCACCTAAGTTTATAAGCTACATGTAGCTCTGGTTCGTGTTTTCACCTAAGTTTATAAGCTAGCTCTGGTCCGTGTTTTCACTTAAGTTTATAAGCTAGCTCTGGGCCGTGTTTTCACCTACGTTTACAAGCTATCTCTGGTGGGTGTTGTCACCTAAGTTTATAAGCTAGCTCTGGTCCGTGTTGTCACCTAAGTTTATAAGCTAGCTCTGGTCCGTGTTGTCACCTAGGTTTATAAACTAGCTCTGGTCCGTGTTGTCACCTAAGTTTATAAGCTAGCTCTGGTCCGTGTTGTCACCTAAGTTTATAAGCTAGCTCTGGTCCGTGTTTTCACCTAAGTTTATAAGCTAGCTCTGGTCCGTGTTGTCACCTAAGTTTATAAGCTAGCTCTGGTCCGTGTTGTCACCTAAGTTTATAAGCTAGCTCTGATCCATGTTGTCACCTAAGTTTATAAGCTAGCTCTGGTCCGTGTTGTCACCTAAGTTTATAAGCTAGCTCTGGTCCGTGTTTTCACCTAAGTTTATAAGCTAGCTCTGGTCCGTGTTTTCACCTAAGTTTATAAGCTAGCTCTGATCCATGTTGTCACCTAGGTTTATAAGCTAGCTCTGGTCCGTGTTGTCACCTAGGTTTATAAGCTAGCTCTGGTCCGTGTTGTCACCTAAGTTTATAAGCTAGCTCTGGTCCGTGTTTTCACCTAAGTTTATAAGCTAGCTCTGGTCCGTGTTGTCACCTAAGTTTATAAGCTAGCTCTGGTCCGTGTTGTCACCTAAGTTTATAAGCTAGCTCTGGTCCGTGTTTTCACCTAAGTTTATAAGCTAGCTCTGGTCCGTGTTGTCACCTAAATTAATAAGCTAGCTCTGGACCGTGTTTTCACCTACGTTTATAAGCTAGCTCTGATCCGTGTTGTCACCTAAGTTTATAAGCTAGCTCTGGTCCGTGTTTTCACCTAAGTTTATAAGCTAGCTCTGGTCCGTGTTGTCACCTAAGTTTATAAGCTAGCTCTGGTCCGTGTTGTCACCTAGGTTTATAAGCTAGCTCTGGTCCGTGTTGTCACCTAAGTTTATAAGCTAGCTCTGATCCATGTTGTCACCTAGGTTTATAAGCTAGCTCTGGTCCGTGTTGTCACCTAGGTTTATAAACTAGCTCTGGTCCGTGTTGTCACCTAAGTTTATAAGCTAGCTCTGGTCCGTGTTGTCACCTAAGTTTATAAGCTAGCTCTGGTCCGTGTTTTCACCTAAGTTTATAAGCTAGCTCTGGTCCGTGTTTTCACCTAAGTTTATAAGCTAGCTCTGGTGCGTGTTGTCACCTAAGTTTATAAGCTAGCTCTGGTCCGTGTTGTCACCTAAGTTTATAAGCTACATGTAGCTCTGGTCCGTGTTTTCACCTAAGTTTATAAGCTAGCTCTGGTCCGTGTTTTCACTTAAGTTTATAAGCTAGCTCTGGGCCGTGTTTTCACCTACGTTTACAAGCTATCTCTGGTGGGTGTTGTCACCTAAGTTTATAAGCTAGCTCTGGTCCGTGTTGTCACCTAAGTTTATAAGCTAGCTCTGGTCCGTGTTGTCACCTAGGTTTATAAACTAGCTCTGGTCCGTGTTGTCACCTAAGTTTATAAGCTAGCTCTGGTCCGTGTTGTCACCTAAGTTTATAAGCTAGCTCTGGTCCGTGTTTTCACCTAAGTTTATAAGCTAGCTCTGGTCTGTGTTGTCACCTAAGTTTATAAGCTAGCTCTGGTCCGTGTTGTCACCTAAGTTTATAAGCTAGCTCTGATCCATGTTGTCACCTAAGTTTATAAGCTAGCTCTGGTCCGTGTTGTCACCTAAGTTTATAAGCTAGCTCTGGTCCGTGTTTTCACCTAAGTTTATAAGCTAGCTCTGGTCCGTGTTTTCACCTAAGTTTATAAGCTAGCTCTGATCCATGTTGTCACCTAGGTTTATAAGCTAGCTCTGGTCCGTGTTGTCACCTAGGTTTATAAGCTAGCTCTGGTCCGTGTTGTCACCTAAGTTTATAAGCTAGCTCTGGTCCGTGTTTTCACCTAAGTTTATAAGCTAGCTCTGGTCCGTGTTGTCACCTAAGTTTATAAGCTAGCTCTGGTCCGTGTTGTCACCTAAGTTTATAAGCTAGCTCTGGTCCGTGTTTTCACCTAAGTTTATAAGCTAGCTCTGGTCCGTGTTGTCACCTAAATTAATAAGCTAGCTCTGGACCGTGTTTTCACCTACGTTTATAAGCTAGCTCTGATCCGTGTTGTCACCTAAGTTTATAAGCTAGCTCTGGTCCGTGTTTTCACCTAAGTTTATAAGCTAGCTCTGGTCCGTGTTGTCACCTAAGTTTATAAGCTAGCTCTGGTCCGTGTTGTCACCTAGGTTTATAAGCTAGCTCTGGTCCGTGTTGTCACCTAAGTTTATAAGCTAGCTCTGATCCATGTTGTCACCTAGGTTTATAAGCTAGCTCTGGTCCGTGTTGTCACCTAGGTTTATAAACTAGCTCTGGTCCGTGTTGTCACCTAAGTTTATAAGCTAGCTCTGGTCCGTGTTGTCACCTAAGTTTATAAGCTAGCTCTGGTCCGTGTTTTCACCTAAGTTTATAAGCTAGCTCTGGTCCGTGTTTTCACCTAAGTTTATAAGCTAGCTCTGGTGCGTGTTGTCACCTAAGTTTATAAGCTAGCTCAGGTCCGTGTTGTCACCTAAGTTTATAAGCTAGCTCTGGTCCGTGTTGTCACCTAAGTTTATAAGCTAGCTCTGGTCCGTGTTTTCACCTAAGTTTATAAGCTAGCTCTGGTCCCTGTTGTCACCTAAATTAATAAGCTAGCTCTGGACCGTGTTTTCACCTACGTTTATAAGCTAGCTCTGATCCGTGTTGTCACCTAAGTTTATAAGCTAGCTCTGGTCCGTGTTTTCACCTAAGTTTATAAGCTAGCTCTGGTCCGTGTTGTCACCTAAGTTTATAAGCTAGCTCTGGTCCGTGTTGTCACCTAAGTTTATAAGCTAGCTCTGGTCCGTGTTGTCACCTAAGTTTATAAGCTAGCTCTGGTCCATGTTGTCACCTAAGTTTATAAGCTAGCACTGGTCCGTGTTTTCACCTAAGTTTATAAGCTAGCTCTGGTCCGTGTTTTCACTTAAGTTTATAAGCTAGCTCTGGTCCGTGTTTTCACCTACGTTTATAAGCTAGCTCTGGTCCGTTTTTTCACCTAAGTTTATAAGCTAGCTCTGGTCCGTGTTTTCACCTAAGTTTATAAGCTAGCTCTGGTCCATGTTTTCATCTACGTTTATAAGCTAGCTCTGGTCCGTGTTTTCACCTAAGTTTATAAGCTAGCTCAGGTCCGTGTTTTCACCTAAGTTTATAAGATAGCTCTGGTCCGTGTTTTCACTTAAGTTTATAAGCTAGCTTTGGTCCGTGTTTTCACTTAAGTTTATAAGCTAGCTCTGGTCCGTGTTGTCACCTAAATTAATAAGCTAGCTCTGGACCGTGTTTTCACCTACGTTTATAAGCTAGCTCTGATCCGTGTTGTCACCTAAGTTTATAAGCTAGCTCTGGTCCGTGTTTTCACCTAAGTTTATAAGCTAGCTCTGGTCCGTGTTGTCACCTAAGTTTATAAGCTAGCTCTGGTCCGTGTTGTCACCTAAGTTTATAAGCTAGCTCTGGTCCGTGTTGTCACCTAAGTTTATAAGCTAGCTCTGGTCCATGTTGTCACCTAAGTTTATAAGCTAGCACTGGTCCGTGTTTTCACCTAAGTTTATAAGCTAGCTCTGGTCCGTGTTTTCACTTAAGTTTATAAGCTAGCTCTGGTCCGTGTTTTCACCTACGTTTATAAGCTAGCTCTGGTCCGTGTTTTCACCTAAGTTTATAAGCTAGCTCTGGTCCGTGTTTTCACCTAAGTTTATAAGCTAGCTCTGGTCCATGTTTTCATCTACGTTTATAAGCTAGCTCTGGTCCGTGTTTTCACCTAAGTTTATAAGCTAGCTCAGGTCCGTGTTTTCACCTAAGTTTATAAGATAGCTCTGGTCCGTGTTTTCACTTAAGTTTATAAGCTAGCTCTGGTCCGTGTTTTCACTTAAGTTTATAAGCTAGCTATGGTCCGTGTTTTCACTTAAGTTTATAAGCTAGCTCTGGTCCGTGTTTTCACTTAAGTTTATAAGCTAGCTCAGGTCCGTGTTTTCACTTAAGTTTATAAGCTAGCTCTGGTCCGTGTTTTCACTTAAGTTTATAAGCTAGCTCTGGTCCGTGTTTTCACTTAAGTTTATAAGCTAGCTCTGGTCCGTGTTGTCACCTAAATTAATAAGCTAGCTCTGGACCGTGTTTTCACCTACGTTTATAAGCTAGCTCTGATCCGTGTTGTCACCTAAGTTTATAAGCTAGCTCTGGTCCGTGTTTTCACCTAAGTTTATAAGCTAGCTCTGGTCCGTGTTGTCACCTAAGTTTATAAGCTAGCTCTGGTCCGTGTTGTCACCTAAGTTTATAAGCTAGCTCTGGTCCGTGTTGTCACCTAAGTTTATAAGCTAGCTCTGGTCCATGTTGTCACCTAAGTTTATAAGCTAGCACTGGTCCGTGTTTTCACCTAAGTTTATAAGCTAGCTCTGGTCCGTGTTTTCACTTAAGTTTATAAGCTAGCTCTGGTTCGTGTTTTCACCTACGTTTATAAGCTAGCTCTGGTCCGTGTTTTCACCTAAGTTTATAAGCTAGCTCTGGTCCGTGTTTTCACCTAAGTTTATAAGCTAGCTCTGGTCCATGTTTTCATCTACGTTTATAAGCTAGCTCTGGTCCGTGTTTTCACCTAAGTTTATAAGCTAGCTCAGGTCCGTGTTTTCACCTAAGTTTATAAGACAGCTCTGGTCCGTGTTTTCACTTAAGTTTATAAGCTAGCTCTGGTCCGTGTTTTCACTTAAGTTTATAAGCTAGCTATGGTCCGTGTTTTCACTTAAGTTTATAAGCTAGCTCTGGTCCGTGTTTTCACCAACGTTTATAAGCTAGCTCTGGTCCGTGTTTTCACTTAAGTTTATAAGCTAGCTCTGGTCCGTGTTTTCACTTAAGTTTATAAGCTAGCTCAGGTCCGTGTTTTCACTTAAGTTTATAAGCTAGCTCTGGTCCGTGTTTTCACTTAAGTTTATAAGCTAGCTCTGGTCCGTGTTTTCACTTAAGTTTATAAGCTAGCTCTGGTCCGTGTTTTCACCTAAGTTTATAAGCTAGCTCTGCTCCGTGTTTTCACTTAAGTTTATAAGCTAGCTCTGGTCCGTGTTTTCACTTAAGTTTATAAGCTAGCTCTGGTCCGTGTTTTCACTTAAGTTTATTAGCTAGCTCTGGTCGGTGTTTTCATCTAAGTTTATAAGCTAGCTCTGGTCCGTGTTGTCACCTAAGTTTATAAGCTAGCTCAGGTCCGTGTTTTCACCTAAGTTTATAAGCTAGCTCTGGTCCGTGTTTTCGCTTAAGTGTATAAGCTAGCTCAGGTCCGTGTTTTCGCTTAAGTTTATAAGCTAGCTCAGGTCCGTGTTTTCACTTAAGTTTATAAGCTAGCTCTGGTCTGTGTTTTCACCTACGTTTATAAGCTAGCTATGGTCCGTGTTTCACTTAAGTTTATAAGCTAGCTCTGGTCCGTGTTTTCACTTAAGTTTATAAGCTAGCTATGGTCCGTGTTTTCACCTACGTTTATAAGCTAGCTCTGGTCCGTGTCTTCACTTAAGTTTATAAGCTAGCTCTGGTCCGTGTTTTCACTTAAGTTTATAAGCTAGCTCTGCTCCGTGTTTTCACCTAAGTTTATAAGCTAGCTCAGGTCCGTGTTTTCACCTAAGTTTATAAGCTAGCTCTGGTCCGTGTTTTCACCTAAGTTTATAAGCTAGCTCTGGTCCGTGTTGTCACCTAAGTTTATAAGCTAGCTCTGGTCCGTGTTGTCACCTAAGTTTATAAGCTAGCTCTGGTCCGTGTTGTCACCTAAGTTTATAAGCTAGCTCTGGTCCGTGTTTTCACCTAAGTTTATAAGCTAGCTCTGGTCCGTGTTGTCACCTAAGTTTATAAGCTAGCTCTGGTCCGTGTTGTCACCTAAGTTTATAAGCTAGCTCTGGTCCGTGTTTTCACCTAAGTTTATAAGCTAGCTCTGGTCCGTGTTGTCACCTATGTTTATAGGCTAGCTCTGGTCCGTGTTGTCACCTAAGTTTATAAGCTAGCTCTGGTCCGTGTTTTCACCCAAGTTTATAAGCTAGCTCTGGTCCGTGTTTTCACCTAAGTTTATAAGCTAGCTCTGGTCCGTGTTGTCACCTAAGTTTATAAGCTAGCTCTGGTCCGTGTTTTCACCTAAGTCTATAAGCTAGCTCTGGTCCGTGCTTTCACCTACGTTTACAAGCTAGCTCTGGTCCGTGTTTTCACTTAAGTTTATAAGCTAGCTCTGGGCCGTGTTTTCACCTACGTTTATAAGCTAGCTCTGGTCCGTGTTTTCACCTAAGTTTATAAGCTAGCTCAGGTCCGTGTTTTCACCTAAGTTTATAAGCTAGCTCTGGTCCGTATTTTCACCTAAGTTTATAAGCTAGCTCTGGTTCGTGTTGTCACCTAAGTTTATAAGCTAGCTCTGGTCCGTGTTGTCACCTAAGTTTATAAGCTAGCTCTGGTCCGTGTTGTCACCTAAGTTTATAAGCTAGCTCTGGTCCGTGTTGTCACCTAAGTTTATAAGCTAGCTCTGGTCCGTGTTGTCACCTAAGTTTATAAGCTAGCTCTGGGCCGTGTTTTCACCTACGTTTATAAGCTAGCTCTGGTCCGTGTTTTCACCTACGTTTATAAGCTAGCTCAGGTTCGTGTTTTCACCTAAGTTTATAAGCTAGCTCTGGTCCGTGTTTTCACCTAAGTTTATAAGCTAGCTCTGGTCTGTGTTGTCACCTAAGTTTATAAGCTAGCTCTGGTCCGTGTTGTCACCTAAGTTTATAAGCTAGCTCTGGTCCGTGTTGTCACCTAAGTTTATAAGCTAGCTCTGGTCCGTGTTGTCACCTAAGTTTATAAGCTAGCTCTGGTCCGTGTTGTCACCTAAGTTTATAAGCTAGCTCTGGTCCGTGTTTTCACCTAAGTTTATAAGCTAGCTCTGGTCCGTGTTGTCACCTAAGTTTATAAGCTAGCTCTGATCCATGTTGTCACCTAGGTTTATAAGCTAGCTCTGGTCCGTGTTGTCACCTAGGTTTATAAACTAGCTCTGGTCCGTGTTGTCACCTAAGTTTATAAGCTAGCTCTGGTCCGTGTTGTCACCTAAGTTTATAAGCTAGCTCTGGTCCGTGTTTTCACCTAAGTTTATAAGCTAGCTCTGGTTCGTGTTTTCACCTAAGTTTATAAGCTAGCTCTGGTCCGTGTTGTCACCTAAGTTTATAAGCTAGCTCTGGTCCGTGTTGTCACCTAAGTTTATAAGCTAGCTCTGGTCCGTGTTGTCACCTAAGTTTATAAGCTAGCTCTGGTCCGTGTTTTCACCTAAGTTTATAACCTAGCTCTGGTCCGTGTTGTCACCTAAATTAATAAGCTAGCTCTGGACCGTGTTTTCACCTACGTTTATAAGCTAGCTCTGATCCGTGTTGTCACCTAAGTTTATAAGCTAGCTCTGGTCCGTGTTTTCACCTAAGTTTATAAGCTAGCTCTGGTCCGTGTTGTCACCTAAGTTTATAAGCTAGCTCTGGTCCGTGTTGTCACCTAAGTTTATAAGCTAGCTCTGGTCCGTGTTGTCACCTAAGTTTATAAGCTAGCTCTGGTCCATGTTGTCACCTAAGTTTATAAGCTAGCACTGGTCCGTGTTTTCACCTAAGTTTATAAGCTAGCTCTGGTCCGTGTTTTCACTTAAGTTTATAAGCTAGCTCTGGTCCGTGTTTTCACCTACGTTTATAAGCTAGCTCTGGTCCGTGTTTTCACCTTAGTTTATAAGCTAGCTCTGGTCCGTGTTTTCACCTAAGTTTATAAGCTAGCTCTGGTCCATGTTTTCATCTACGTTTATAAGCTAGCTCTGGTCCGTGTTTTCACCTAAGTTTATAAGCTAGTTCAGGTCCGTGTTTTCACCTAAGTTTATAAGATAGCTCTGGTCCGTGTTTTCACTTAAGTTTATAAGCTAGCTCTGGTCCGTGTTTTCACTTAAGTTTATAAGCTAGCTCTGGTCCGTGTTGTCACCTAAGTTAATAAGCTAGCTCTGGACCGTGTTTTCATCTACGTTTATAAGCTAGCTCTGATCCGTGTTGTCACCTAAGTTTATAAGCTAGCTCTGGTCCGTGTTTTCACCTAAGTTTATAAGCTAGCTCTGGTCCGTGTTGTCACCTAAGTTTATAAGCTAGCTCTGGTCCGTGTTGTCACCTAAGTTTATAAGCTAGCTCTGGTCCGTGTTGTCACCTAAGTTTATAAGCTAGCTCTGGTCCATGTTGTCACCTAAGTTTATAAGCTAGCTCTGGTCCGTGTTTTCACTTAAGTTTATAAGCTAGCTCTGGTCCGTGTTTTCACCTACGTTTATAAGCTAGCTCTGGTCCGTGTTTTCACTTAAGTTTATAAGCTAGCTATGGTCCGTGTTTTCACTTAAGTTTATAAGCTAGCTCTGGTCCGTGTTTTCACCAACGTTTATAAGCTAGCTCTGGTCCGTGTTTTCACTTAAGTTTATAAGCTAGCTCTGGTCCGTGTTTTCACTTAAGTTTATAAGCTAGCTCAGGTCCGTGTTTTCACTTAAGTTTATAAGCTAGCTCTGGTCCGTGTTTTCACTTAAGTTTATAAGCTAGCTCTGGTCCGTGTTTTCACTTAAGTTTATAAGCTAGCTCTGGTCCGTGTTTTCACTTAAGTTTATAAGCTAGCTCTGCTCCGTGTTTTCACTTAAGTTTATAAGCTAGCTCTGGTCCGTGTTTTCACCTAAGTTTATAAGCTAGCTCAGGTCCGTGTTTTCACTTAAGTTTATTAGCTAGCTCTGGTCGGTGTTTTCATCTAAGTTTATATGCTAGCTCTGGTCCGTGTTGTCACCTAAGTTTATAAGCTAGCTCAGGTCCGTGTTTTCACCTAAGTTTATAAGCTAGCTCTGCTCCGTGTTTTCGCTTAAGTGTATAAGCTAGCTCAGGTCCGTGTTTTCGCTTAAGTTTATAAGCTAGCTCAGGTCCGTGTTTTCACTTAAGTTTATAAGCTAGCTCTGGTCCGTGTTTTCACCTACGTTTATAAGCTAGCTATGGTCCATGTTTCACTTAAGTTTATAAGCTAGCTCTGGTCCGTGTTTTCACTTAAGTTTATAAGCTAGCTCTGCTCCGTGTTTTCACTTAAGTTTATAAGCTAGCTCTGGTCCGTGTTTTCACCTAAGTTTATAAGCTAGTTCAGGTCCGTGTTTTCACCTAAGTTTATAAGATAGCTCTGGTCCGTGTTTTCACTTAAGTTTATAAGCTAGCTCTGGTCCGTGTTTTCACTTAAGTTTATAAGCTAGCTCTGGTCCGTGTTGTCACCTAAGTTAATAAGCTAGCTCTGGACCGTGTTTTCATCTACGTTTATAAGCTAGCTCTGATCCGTGTTGTCACCTAAGTTTATAAGCTAGCTCTGGTCCGTGTTTTCACCTAAGTTTATAAGCTAGCTCTGGTCCGTGTTGTCACCTAAGTTTATAAGCTAGCTCTGGTCCGTGTTGTCACCTAAGTTTATAAGCTAGCTCTGGTCCGTGTTGTCACCTAAGTTTATAAGCTAGCTCTGGTCCATGTTGTCACCTAAGTTTATAAGCTAGCTCTGGTCCGTGTTTTCACTTAAGTTTATAAGCTAGCTCTGGTCCGTGTTTTCACCTACGTTTATAAGCTAGCTCTGGTCCGTGTTTTCACTTAAGTTTATAAGCTAGCTATGGTCCGTGTTTTCACTTAAGTTTATAAGCTAGCTCTGGTCCGTGTTTTCACCAACGTTTATAAGCTAGCTCTGGTCCGTGTTTTCACTTAAGTTTATAAGCTAGCTCTGGTCCGTGTTTTCACTTAAGTTTATAAGCTAGCTCAGGTCCGTGTTTTCACTTAAGTTTATAAGCTAGCTCTGGTCCGTGTTTTCACTTAAGTTTATAAGCTAGCTCTGGTCCGTGTTTTCACTTAAGTTTATAAGCTAGCTCTGGTCCGTGTTTTCACTTAAGTTTATAAGCTAGCTCTGCTCCGTGTTTTCACTTAAGTTTATAAGCTAGCTCTGGTCCGTGTTTTCACCTAAGTTTATAAGCTAGCTCAGGTCCGTGTTTTCACTTAAGTTTATTAGCTAGCTCTGGTCGGTGTTTTCATCTAAGTTTATATGCTAGCTCTGGTCCGTGTTGTCACCTAAGTTTATAAGCTAGCTCAGGTCCGTGTTTTCACCTAAGTTTATAAGCTAGCTCTGCTCCGTGTTTTCGCTTAAGTGTATAAGCTAGCTCAGGTCCGTGTTTTCGCTTAAGTTTATAAGCTAGCTCAGGTCCGTGTTTTCACTTAAGTTTATAAGCTAGCTCTGGTCCGTGTTTTCACCTACGTTTATAAGCTAGCTATGGTCCATGTTTCACTTAAGTTTATAAGCTAGCTCTGGTCCGTGTTTTCACTTAAGTTTATAAGCTAGCTCTGCTCCGTGTTTTCACTTAAGTTTATAAGCTAGCTCAGGTCCGTGTTTTCACCTAAGTTTATAAGCTAGCTCTGGTCCGTGTTTTCACCTAAGTTTATAAGCTAGCTCTGGTCCGTGTTGTCACCTAAGTTTATAAGCTAGCTCTGGTCCGTCTTGTCACCTAAGTTTATAAGCTAGCTCTGGTCCGTGTTGTCACCTAAGTTTATAAGCTAGCTCTGGTCCGTGTTTTCACCTAAGTTTATAAGCTAGCTCTGGTCCGTGTTGTCACCTAAGTTTATAAGCTAGCTCTGGTCCGTGTTGTCACCTAAGTTTATAAGCTAGCTCTGGTCCGTGTTTTCACTTAAGTTTATAAGCTAGCTCTGGTCCGTGTTTTCACTTAAGTTTATAAGCTAGCTCAGGTCCGTGTTTTCACTTAAGTTTATAAGCTAGCTCTGGTCCGTGTTTTCACTTAAGTTTATAAGCTAGCTCTGGTCCGTGTTTTCACTTAAGTTTATAAGCTAGCTCTGCTCCGTGTTTTCACTTAAGTTTATAAGCTAGCTCTGGTCCGTGTTTTCACCTAAGTTTATAAGCTAGCTCAGGTCCGTGTTTTCACTTAAGTTTATTAGCTAGCTCTGGTCGGTGTTTTCATCTAAGTTTATAAGCTAGCTCTGGTCCGTGTTGTCACCTAAGTTTATAAGCTAGCTCTGGTCCGTGTTTTCACCTAAGTTTATAAGCTAGCTCTGCTCCGTGTTTTCGCTTAAGTGTATAAGCTAGCTCAGGTCCGTGTTTTCGCTTAAGTTTATAAGCTAGCTCAGGTCCGTGTTTTCACTTAAGTTTATAAGCTAGCTCTGGTCCGTGTTTTCACCTACGTTTATAAGCTAGCTCTGGTCCATGTTTCACTTAAGTTTATAAGCTAGCTCTGGTCCGTGTTTTCACTTAAGTTTATAAGCTAGCTCTGCTCCGTGTTTTCACTTAAGTTTATAAGCTAGCTCTGGTCCGTGTTTTCACCTAAGTTTATAAGCTAGCTCAGGTCCGTGTTTTCACCTAAGTTTATAAGCTAGCTCTGGTCCGTGTTTTCACCTAAGTTTATAAGCTAGCTCTGGTCCGTGTTGTCACCTAAGTTTATAAGCTAGCTCTGGTCCGTCTTGTCACCTAAGTTTATAAGCTAGCTCTGGTCCGTGTTGTCACCTAAGTTTATAAGCTAGCTCTGGTCCGTGTTTTCACCTAAGTTTATAAGCTAGCTCTGGTCCGTGTTGTCACCTAAGTTTATAAGCTAGCTCTGGTCCGTGTTGTCACCTAAGTTTATAAGCTAGCTCTGGTCCGTGTTTTCACCTAAGTTTATAAGCTAGCTCTGGTCCGTGTTGTCACCTAAGTTTATAGGCTAGCTCTGGTCCGTGTTGTCACCTAAGTTTATAAGCTAGCTCTGGTCCGTGTTTTCACCCAAGTTTATAAGCTAGCTCTGGTCCGTGTTTTCACTTAAGTTTATAAGCTAGCTCTGGTCCGTGTTGTCACCTAAGTTTATAAGCTAGCTCTGGTCCGTGTTTTCACCTAAGTCTATAAGCTAGCTCTGGTCCGTGTTTTCACCTACGTTTACAAGCTAGCTCTGGTCCGTGTTTTCACCTAAGTTTATAAGCTAGCTCTGGGCCGTGTTTTCACCTACGTTTATAAGCTAGCTCTGGTCCGTGTTTTCACCTAAGTTTATAAGCTAGCTCAGGTCCGTGTTTTCACCTAAGTTTATAAGCTAGCTCTGGTCCGTGTTTTCACCTAAGTTTATAAGCTAGCTCTGGTCCGTGTTGTCACCTAAGTTTATAAGCTAGCTCTGGTCCGTGTTGTCACCTAAGTTTATAAGCTAGCTCTGGTCCGTGTTGTCACCTAAGTTTATAAGCTAGCTCTGGTCCGTGTTTTCACCTAAGTTTATAAGCTAGCTCTGGTCCGTGTTGTCACCTAAGTTTATAAGCTAGCTCTGGTCCGTGTTGTCACCTAAGTTTATAAGCTAGCTCTGGTCCGTGTTTTCACCTAAGTTTATAAGCTAGCTCTGGTCCGTGTTGTCACCTATGTTTATAGGCTAGCTCTGGTCCGTGTTGTCACCTAAGTTTATAAGCTAGCTCTGGTCCGTGTTTTCACCCAAGTTTATAAGCTAGCTCTGGTCCGTGTTTTCACCTAAGTTTATAAGCTAGCTCTGGTCCGTGTTGTCACCTAAGTTTATAAGCTAGCTCTGGTCCGTGTTTTCACCTAAGTCTATAAGCTAGCTCTGGTCCGTGCTTTCACCTACGTTTACAAGCTAGCTCTGGTCCGTGTTTTCACTTAAGTTTATAAGCTAGCTCTGGGCCGTGTTTTCACCTACGTTTATAAGCTAGCTCTGGTCCGTGTTTTCACCTAAGTTTATAAGCTAGCTCAGGTCCGTGTTTTCACCTAAGTTTATAAGCTAGCTCTGGTCCGTATTTTCACCTAAGTTTATAAGCTAGCTCTGGTTCGTGTTGTCACCTAAGTTTATAAGCTAGCTCTGGTCCGTGTTGTCACCTAAGTTTATAAGCTAGCTCTGGTCCGTGTTGTCACCTAAGTTTATAAGCTAGCTCTGGTCCGTGTTGTCACCTAAGTTTATAAGCTAGCTCTGGTCCGTGTTGTCACCTAAGTTTATAAGCTAGCTCTGGGCCGTGTTTTCACCTACGTTTATAAGCTAGCTCTGGTCCGTGTTTTCACCTACGTTTATAAGCTAGCTCAGGTTCGTGTTTTCACCTAAGTTTATAAGCTAGCTCTGGTCCGTGTTTTCACCTAAGTTTATAAGCTAGCTCTGGTCTGTGTTGTCACCTAAGTTTATAAGCTAGCTCTGGTCCGTGTTGTCACCTAAGTTTATAAGCTAGCTCTGGTCCGTGTTGTCACCTAAGTTTATAAGCTAGCTCTGGTCCGTGTTGTCACCTAAGTTTATAAGCTAGCTCTGGTCCGTGTTGTCACCTAAGTTTATAAGCTAGCTCTGGTCCGTGTTTTCACCTAAGTTTATAAGCTAGCTCTGGTCCGTGTTGTCACCTAAGTTTATAAGCTAGCTCTGATCCATGTTGTCACCTAGGTTTATAAGCTAGCTCTGGTCCGTGTTGTCACCTAGGTTTATAAACTAGCTCTGGTCCGTGTTGTCACCTAAGTTTATAAGCTAGCTCTGGTCCGTGTTGTCACCTAAGTTTATAAGCTAGCTCTGGTCCGTGTTTTCACCTAAGTTTATAAGCTAGCTCTGGTTCGTGTTTTCACCTAAGTTTATAAGCTAGCTCTGGTCCGTGTTGTCACCTAAGTTTATAAGCTAGCTCTGGTCCGTGTTGTCACCTAAGTTTATAAGCTAGCTCTGGTCCGTGTTGTCACCTAAGTTTATAAGCTAGCTCTGGTCCGTGTTTTCACCTAAGTTTATAACCTAGCTCTGGTCCGTGTTGTCACCTAAATTAATAAGCTAGCTCTGGACCGTGTTTTCACCTACGTTTATAAGCTAGCTCTGATCCGTGTTGTCACCTAAGTTTATAAGCTAGCTCTGGTCCGTGTTTTCACCTAAGTTTATAAGCTAGCTCTGGTCCGTGTTGTCACCTAAGTTTATAAGCTAGCTCTGGTCCGTGTTGTCACCTAAGTTTATAAGCTAGCTCTGGTCCGTGTTGTCACCTAAGTTTATAAGCTAGCTCTGGTCCATGTTGTCACCTAAGTTTATAAGCTAGCACTGGTCCGTGTTTTCACCTAAGTTTATAAGCTAGCTCTGGTCCGTGTTTTCACTTAAGTTTATAAGCTAGCTCTGGTCCGTGTTTTCACCTACGTTTATAAGCTAGCTCTGGTCCGTGTTTTCACCTAAGTTTATAAGCTAGCTCTGGTCCGTGTTTTCACCTAAGTTTATAAGCTAGCTCTGGTCCATGTTTTCATCTACGTTTATAAGCTAGCTCTGGTCCGTGTTTTCACCTAAGTTTATAAGCTAGTTCAGGTCCGTGTTTTCACCTAAGTTTATAAGATAGCTCTGGTCCGTGTTTTCACTTAAGTTTATAAGCTAGCTCTGGTCCGTGTTTTCACTTAAGTTTATAAGCTAGCTCTGGTCCGTGTTGTCACCTAAGTTAATAAGCTAGCTCTGGACCGTGTTTTCATCTACGTTTATAAGCTAGCTCTGATCCGTGTTGTCACCTAAGTTTATAAGCTAGCTCTGGTCCGTGTTTTCACCTAAGTTTATAAGCTAGCTCTGGTCCGTGTTGTCACCTAAGTTTATAAGCTAGCTCTGGTCCGTGTTGTCACCTAAGTTTATAAGCTAGCTCTGGTCCGTGTTGTCACCTAAGTTTATAAGCTAGCTCTGGTCCATGTTGTCACCTAAGTTTATAAGCTAGCTCTGGTCCGTGTTTTCACTTAAGTTTATAAGCTAGCTCTGGTCCGTGTTTTCACCTACGTTTATAAGCTAGCTCTGGTCCGTGTTTTCACTTAAGTTTATAAGCTAGCTATGGTCCGTGTTTTCACTTAAGTTTATAAGCTAGCTCTGGTCCGTGTTTTCACCAACGTTTATAAGCTAGCTCTGGTCCGTGTTTTCACTTAAGTTTATAAGCTAGCTCTGGTCCGTGTTTTCACTTAAGTTTATAAGCTAGCTCAGGTCCGTGTTTTCACTTAAGTTTATAAGCTAGCTCTGGTCCGTGTTTTCACTTAAGTTTATAAGCTAGCTCTGGTCCGTGTTTTCACTTAAGTTTATAAGCTAGCTCTGGTCCGTGTTTTCACTTAAGTTTATAAGCTAGCTCTGCTCCGTGTTTTCACTTAAGTTTATAAGCTAGCTCTGGTCCGTGTTTTCACCTAAGTTTATAAGCTAGCTCAGGTCCGTGTTTTCACTTAAGTTTATTAGCTAGCTCTGGTCGGTGTTTTCATCTAAGTTTATATGCTAGCTCTGGTCCGTGTTGTCACCTAAGTTTATAAGCTAGCTCAGGTCCGTGTTTTCACCTAAGTTTATAAGCTAGCTCTGCTCCGTGTTTTCGCTTAAGTGTATAAGCTAGCTCAGGTCCGTGTTTTCGCTTAAGTTTATAAGCTAGCTCAGGTCCGTGTTTTCACTTAAGTTTATAAGCTAGCTCTGGTCCGTGTTTTCACCTACGTTTATAAGCTAGCTATGGTCCATGTTTCACTTAAGTTTATAAGCTAGCTCTGGTCCGTGTTTTCACTTAAGTTTATAAGCTAGCTCTGCTCCGTGTTTTCACTTAAGTTTATAAGCTAGCTCAGGTCCGTGTTTTCACCTAAGTTTATAAGCTAGCTCTGGTCCGTGTTTTCACCTAAGTTTATAAGCTAGCTCTGGTCCGTGTTGTCACCTAAGTTTATAAGCTAGCTCTGGTCCGTCTTGTCACCTAAGTTTATAAGCTAGCTCTGGTCCGTGTTGTCACCTAAGTTTATAAGCTAGCTCTGGTCCGTGTTTTCACCTAAGTTTATAAGCTAGCTCTGGTCCGTGTTGTCACCTAAGTTTATAAGCTAGCTCTGGTCCGTGTTGTCACCTAAGTTTATAAGCTAGCTCTGGTCCGTGTTTTCACTTAAGTTTATAAGCTAGATCTGGTCCGTGTTTTCACTTAAGTTTATAAGCTAGCTCAGGTCCGTGTTTTCACTTAAGTTTATAAGCTAGCTCTGGTCCGTGTTTTCACTTAAGTTTATAAGCTAGCTCTGGTCCGTGTTTTCACTTAAGTTTATAAGCTAGCTCTGCTCCGTGTTTTCACTTAAGTTTATAAGCTAGCTCTGGTCCGTGTTTTCACCTAAGTTTATAAGCTAGCTCAGGTCCGTGTTTTCACTTAAGTTTATTAGCTAGCTCTGGTCGGTGTTTTCATCTAAGTTTATAAGCTAGCTCTGGTCCGTGTTGTCACCTAAGTTTATAAGCTAGCTCTGGTCCGTGTTTTCACCTAAGTTTATAAGCTAGCTCTGCTCCGTGTTTTCGCTTAAGTGTATAAGCTAGCTCAGGTCCGTGTTTTCGCTTAAGTTTATAAGCTAGCTCAGGTCCGTGTTTTCACCTAAGTTTATAAGCTAGCTCTGGTCCGTGTTTTCACCTACGTTTATAAGCTAGCTCTGGTCCATGTTTCACTTAAGTTTATAAGCTAGCTCTGGTCCGTGTTTTCACTTAAGTTTATAAGCTAGCTCTGCTCCGTGTTTTCACTTAAGTTTATAAGCTAGCTCTGGTCCGTGTTTTCACCTAAGTTTATAAGCTAGCTCAGGTCCGTGTTTTCACCTAAGTTTATAAGCTAGCTCTGGTCCGTGTTTTCACCTAAGTTTATAAGCTAGCTCTGGTCCGTGTTGTCACCTAAGTTTATAAGCTAGCTCTGGTCCGTCTTGTCACCTAAGTTTATAAGCTAGCTCTGGTCCGTGTTGTCACCTAAGTTTATAAGCTAGCTCTGGTCCGTGTTTTCACCTAAGTTTATAAGCTAGCTCTGGTCCGTGTTGTCACCTAAGTTTATAAGCTAGCTCTGGTCCGTGTTGTCACCTAAGTTTATAAGCTAGCTCTGGTCCGTGTTTTCACCTAAGTTTATAAGCTAGCTCTGGTCCGTGTTGTCACCTAAGTTTATAGGCTAGCTCTGGTCCGTGTTGTCACCTAAGTTTATAAGCTAGCTCTGGTCCGTGTTTTCACCCAAGTTTATAAGCTAGCTCTGGTCCGTGTTTTCACTTAAGTTTATAAGCTAGCTCTGGTCCGTGTTGTCACCTAAGTTTATAAGCTAGCTCTGGTCCGTGTTTTCACCTAAGTCTATAAGCTAGCTCTGGTCCGTGTTTTCACCTACGTTTACAAGCTAGCTCTGGTCCGTGTTTTCACTTAAGTTTATAAGCTAGCTCTGGGCCGTGTTTTCACCTACGTTTATAAGCTAGCTCTGGTCCGTGTTTTCACCTAATTTTATAAGCTAGCTCAGGTCCGTGTTTTCACCTAAGTTTATAAGCTAGCTCTGGTCCGTGTTTTCACCTAAGTTTATAAGCTAGCTCTGGTCCGTGTTGTCACCTAAGTTTATAAGCTAGCTCTGGTCCGTGTTGTCACCTAAGTTTATAAGCTAGCTCTGGTCCGTGTTGTCACCTAAGTTTATAAGCTAGCTCTGGTCCGTGTTGTCACCTAAGTTTATAAGCTAGCTCTGGTCCGTGTTGTCACCTAAGTTTATAAGCTAGCTCTGGGCCGTGTTTTCACCTACGTTTATAAGCTAGCTCTGGTCCGTGTTTTCACCTAAGTTTATAAGCTAGCTCAGGTCCGTGTTTTCACCTAAGTTTATAAGCTAGCTCTGGTCCGTGTTTTCACCTAAGTTTATAAGCTAGCTCTGGTCCGTGTTGTCACCTAAGTTTATAAGCTAGCTCTGGTCCGTGTTGTCACCTAAGTTTATAAGCTAGCTCTGGTCCGTGTTGTCACCTAAGTTTATAAGCTAGCTCTGGTCCGTGTTGTCACCTAAGTTTATAAGCTAGCTCTGGTCCGTGTTGTCACCTAAGTTTATAAGCTAGCTCTGGTCCGTGTTTTCACCCAAGTTTATAAGCTAGCTCTGGTCCGTGTTTTCACCTAAGTTTATAAGCTAGCTCAGGTCCGTGTTGTCACCTAAGTTTATAAGCTAGCTTCTGGTCCGTGTTTTCACCTAAGTTTATAAGCTAGCTCTGGTCCGTGTTTTCACCTAAGTTTATAAGTTAGCTCTGGACCGTGTTTTCACTTAAGTTTATAAGCTAGCTCTGGTCCGTGTTTTCACCTACGTTTACAAGCTAGCTCTGGTCCGTGTTTTCACCTAAGTTTATAAACTAGCTCTGGTCCGTGTTTTCACTTAAGTTTATAAGTTAGCTCTGGACCGTGTTTTCACTTAAGTTTATAAGCTAGCTCTGGTCCATGTTTTCACCTACGTTTACAAGCTAGCTCTGGTCCGTGTTTTCACCTAAGTTTATAAGCTAGCTCTGGTCCGTGTTTTCACCTACGTTTATAAGCTAGCTCTGGTCCGTGTTTTCACCTAAGTTTATAAGCTAGCTCAGGTCCGTGTTTTCACCTAAGTTTATAAGCTAGCTCACGTCCGTGTTTTCACTTAAGTTTATAAGCTAGCTCAGGTCCGTGTGTTCACTTAAGTTTATAAGCTAGCTCTGGTCCGTGTTGTCACCTAAGTTTATAAGCTAGCTCTGGTCCGTGGTGTCACCTAAGTTTATAAGCTAGCTCTGGTCCGTGTTTTCACCTAGGTTTATAAGCTAGCTCTGGTCCGTATTTTCACCTAAGTTTATAAGCTAGCTCAGGTCCGTGTTTTCACTTAAGTTTATAAGCTAGCTATGGTCCATGTTTTCACTTAAGTTTATAAGCTAGCTATGGTCCGTGTTTTCACTTAAGTTTATAAGCTAGCTCTGGTCCATGTTTTCACTTAAGTTTATAAGCTAGCTCAGATCCGTGTTTTCACCTACGTTTATAAGCTAGCTATGGTCCATGTTTCACTTAAGTTTATAAGCTAGCTCTGGTCCGTGTTTTCACTTAAGTTTATAAGCTAGCTATGGTCCGTGTTTTCACCTACGTTTATAAGCTAGCTCTGGTCCGTGTCTTCACTTAAGTTTATAAGCTAGCTCTGGTCCGTGTTTTCACTTAAGTTTATAAGCTATCTCTGCTCCGTGTTTTCACTTAAGTTTATAAGCTAGCTCAGGTCCGTGTTTTCACCTAAGTTTATAAGCTAGCTCTGGTCCGTGTTTTCACCTAAGTTTATAAGCTAGCTCTGGTCCGTGTTGTCACCTAAGTTTATAAGCTAGCTCTGGTCCGTCTTGTCACCTAAGTTTATAAGCTAGCTCTGGTCCGTGTTGTCACCTAAGTTTATAAGCTAGCTCTGGTCCGTGTTTTCACCTAAGTTTATAAGCTAGCTCTGGGCCGTGTTGTCACCTAAGTTTATAAGCTAGCTCTGGTCCGTGTTGTCACCTAAGTTTATAAGCTAGCTCTGGTCCGTGTTTTCACCTAAGTTTATAAGCTAGCTCTGGTCCGTGTTGTCACCTAAGTTTATAGGCTAGCTCTGGTCCGTGTTGTCACCTAAGTTTATAAGCTAGCTCTGGTCCGTGTTTTCACTTAAGTTTATAAGCTAGCTCTGGTCCGTGTTGTCACCTAAGTTTATAAGCTAGCTCTGGTCCGTGTTTTCACCTAAGTCTATAAGCTAGCTCTGGTCCGTGTTTTCACCTACGTTTACAAGCTAGCTCTGGTCCGTGTTTTCACCTAATTTTATAAGCTAGCTCAGGTCCGTGTTTTCACCTAAGTTTATAAGCTAGCTCTGGTCCGTGTTTTCACCTAAGTTTATAAGCTAGCTCTGGTCCGTGTTGTCACATAAGTTTATAAGCTAGCTCTGCTCCGTGTTGTCACCTAAGTTTATAAGCTAGCTCTGGTCCGTGTTGTCACCTAAGTTTATAAGCTAGCTCTGGTCCGTGTTGTCACCTAAGTTTATAAGCTAGCTCTGGTCCGTGTTGTCACCTAAGTTTATAAGCTAGCTCTGGGCCGTGTTTTCACCTACGTTTATAAGCTAGCTCTGGTCCGTGTTTTCACCTAAGTTTATAAGCTAGCTCAGGTCCGTGTTTTCACCTAAGTTTATAAGCTAGCTCTGGTCCGTGTTTTCACCTAAGTTTATAAGCTAGCTCTGGTCCGTGTTGTCACCTAAGTTTATAAGCTAGCTCTGGTCCGTGTTGTCACCTAAGTTTATAAGCTAGCTCTGGTCCGTGTTGTCACCTAAGTTTATAAGCTAGCTCTGGTCCGTGTTGTCACCTAAGTTTATAAGCTAGCTCTGGTCCGTGTTGTCACCTAAGTTTATAAGCTAGCTCTGGTCCGTGTTTTCACCCAAGTTTATAAGCTAGCTCTGGTCCGTGTTTTCACCTAAGTTTATAAGCTAGCTCAGGTCCGTGTTGTCACCTAAGTTTATAAGCTAGCTCTGGTCCGTGTTGTCACCTAAGTTTATAAGCTAGCTCTGGTCCGTGTTGTCACCTAAGTTTATAAGCTAGCTCTGGTCCGTGTTGTCACCTAAGTTTATAAGCTAGCTCTGGTCCGTGTTGTCACCTAAGTTTATAAGCTAGCTCTGGTCCGTGTTTTCACCTAAGTTTATAACCTAGCTCTGGTCCGTGTTGTCACCTAAATTAATAAGCTAGCTCTGGACCGTGTTTTCACCTACGTTTATAAGCTAGCTCTGATCCGTGTTGTCACCTAAGTTTATAAGCTAGCTCTGGTCCGTGTTTTCACCTAAGTTTATAAGCTAGCTCTGGTCCGTGTTGTCACCTAAGTTTATAAGCTAGCTCTGGTCCGTGTTGTCACCTAAGTTTATAAGCTAGCTCTGGTCCGTGTTGTCACCTAAGTTTATAAGCTAGCTCTGGTCCATGTTGTCACCTAAGTTTATAAGCTAGCACTGGTCCGTGTTTTCACCTAAGTTTATAAGCTAGCTCTGGTCCGTGTTTTCACTTAAGTTTATAAGCTAGCTCTGGTCCGTGTTTTCACCTACGTTTATAAGCTAGCTCTGGTCCGTGTTTTCACCTAAGTTTATAAGCTAGCTCTGGTCCGTGTTTTCACCTAAGTTTATAAGCTAGCTCTGGTCCATGTTTTCATCTACGTTTATAAGCTAGCTCTGGTCCGTGTTTTCACCTAAGTTTATAAGCTAGTTCAGGTCCGTGTTTTCACCTAAGTTTATAAGATAGCTCTGGTCCGTGTTTTCACTTAAGTTTATAAGCTAGCTCTGGTCCGTGTTTTCACTTAAGTTTATAAGCTAGCTCTGGTCCGTGTTGTCACCTAAGTTAATAAGCTAGCTCTGGACCGTGTTTTCATCTACGTTTATAAGCTAGCTCTGATCCGTGTTGTCACCTAAGTTTATAAGCTAGCTCTGGTCCGTGGTGTCACCTAAGTTTATAAGCTAGCTCTGGTCCGTGTTTTCACCTAGGTTTATAAGCTAGCTCTGGTCCGTATTTTCACCTAAGTTTATAAGCTAGCTCAGGTCCGTGTTTTCACTTAAGTTTATAAGCTAGCTATGGTCCATGTTTTCACTTAAGTTTATAAGCTAGCTCAGGTCCGTGTTTTCACTTAAGTTTATAAGCTAGCTCTGGTCCATGTTTTCACTTAAGTTTATAAGCTAGCTCAGATCCGTGTTTTCACCTACGTTTATAAGCTAGCTATGGTCCATGTTTCACTTAAGTTTATAAGCTAGCTCTGGTCCGTGTTTTCACTTAAGTTTATAAGCTAGCTATGGTCCGTGTTTTCACCTACGTTTATAAGCTAGCTCTGGTCCGTGTCTTCACTTAAGTTTATAAGCTAGCTCTGGTCCGTGTTTTCACTTAAGTTTATAAGCTATCTCTGCTCCGTGTTTTCACTTAAGTTTATAAGCTAGCTCAGGTCCGTGTTTTCACCTAAGTTTATAAGCTAGCTCTGGTCCGTGTTTTCACCTAAGTTTATAAGCTAGCTCTGGTCCGTGTTGTCACCTAAGTTTATAAGCTAGCTCTGGTCCGTCTTGTCACCTAAGTTTATAAGCTAGCTCTGGTCCGTGTTGTCACCTAAGTTTATAAGCTAGCTCTGGTCCGTGTTTTCACCTAAGTTTATAAGCTAGCTCTGGGCCGTGTTGTCACCTAAGTTTATAAGCTAGCTCTGGTCCGTGTTGTCACCTAAGTTTATAAGCTAGCTCTGGTCCGTGTTTTCACCTAAGTTTATAAGCTAGCTCTGGTCCGTGTTGTCACCTAAGTTTATAGGCTAGCTCTGGTCCGTGTTGTCACCTAAGTTTATAAGCTAGCTCTGGTCCGTGTTTTCACTTAAGTTTATAAGCTAGCTCTGGTCCGTGTTGTCACCTAAGTTTATAAGCTAGCTCTGGTCCGTGTTTTCACCTAAGTCTATAAGCTAGCTCTGGTCCGTGTTTTCACCTACGTTTACAAGCTAGCTCTGGTCCGTGTTTTCACTTAAGTTTATAAGCTAGCTCTGGGCCGTGTTTTCACCTACGTTTATAAGCTAGCTCTGGTCCGTGTTTTCACCTAATTTTATAAGCTAGCTCAGGTCCGTGTTTTCACCTAAGTTTATAAGCTAGCTCTGGTCCGTGTTTTCACCTAAGTTTATAAGCTAGCTCTGGTCCGTGTTGTCACATAAGTTTATAAGCTAGCTCTGCTCCGTGTTGTCACCTAAGTTTATAAGCTAGCTCTGGTCCGTGTTGTCACCTAAGTTTATAAGCTAGCTCTGGTCCGTGTTGTCACCTAAGTTTATAAGCTAGCTCTGATCCGTGTTGTCACCTAAGTTTATAAGCTAGCTCTGGGCCGTGTTTTCACCTACGTTTATAAGCTAGCTCTGGTCCGTGTTTTCACCTAAGTTTATAAGCTAGCTCAGGTCCGTGTTTTCACCTAAGTTTATAAGCTAGCTCTGGTCCGTGTTTTCACCTAAGTTTATAAGCTAGCTCTGGTCCGTGTTGTCACCTAAGTTTATAAGCTAGCTCTGGTCCGTGTTGTCACCTAAGTTTATAAGCTAGCTCTGGTCCGTGTTGTCACCTAAGTTTATAAGCTAGCTCTGGTCCGTGTTGTCACCTAAGTTTATAAGCTAGCTCTGGTCCGTGTTGTCACCTAAGTTTATAAGCTAGCTCTGGTCCGTGTTTTCACCCAAGTTTATAAGCTAGCTCTGGTCCGTGTTTTCACCTAAGTTTATAAGCTAGCTCAGGTCCGTGTTGTCACCTAAGTTTATAAGCTAGCTCTGGTCCGTGTTGTCACCTAAGTTTATAAGCTAGCTCTGGTCCGTGTTGTCACCTAAGTTTATAAGCTAGCTCTGGTCCGTGTTGTCACCTAAGTTTATAAGCTAGCTCTGGTCCGTGTTGTCACCTAAGTTTATAAGCTAGCTCTGGTCCGTGTTTTCACCTAAGTTTATAACCTAGCTCTGGTCCGTGTTGTCACCTAAATTAATAAGCTAGCTCTGGACCGTGTTTTCACCTACGTTTATAAGCTAGCTCTGATCCGTGTTGTCACCTAAGTTTATAAGCTAGCTCTGGTCCGTGTTTTCACCTAAGTTTATAAGCTAGCTCTGGTCCGTGTTGTCACCTAAGTTTATAAGCTAGCTCTGGTCCGTGTTGTCACCTAAGTTTATAAGCTAGCTCTGGTCCGTGTTGTCACCTAAGTTTATAAGCTAGCTCTGGTCCATGTTGTCACCTAAGTTTATAAGCTAGCACTGGTCCGTGTTTTCACCTAAGTTTATAAGCTAGCTCTGGTCCGTGTTTTCACTTAAGTTTATAAGCTAGCTCTGGTCCGTGTTTTCACCTACGTTTATAAGCTAGCTCTGGTCCGTGTTTTCACCTAAGTTTATAAGCTAGCTCTGGTCCGTGTTTTCACCTAAGTTTATAAGCTAGCTCTGGTCCATGTTTTCATCTACGTTTATAAGCTAGCTCTGGTCCGTGTTTTCACCTAAGTTTATAAGCTAGTTCAGGTCCGTGTTTTCACCTAAGTTTATAAGATAGCTCTGGTCCGTGTTTTCACTTAAGTTTATAAGCTAGCTCTGGTCCGTGTTTTCACTTAAGTTTATAAGCTAGCTCTGGTCCGTGTTGTCACCTAAGTTAATAAGCTAGCTCTGGACCGTGTTTTCATCTACGTTTATAAGCTAGCTCTGATCCGTGTTGTCACCTAAGTTTATAAGCTAGCTCTGGTCCGTGTTTTCACCTAAGTTTATAAGCTAGCTCTGGTCCGTGTTGTCACCTAAGTTTATAAGCTAGCTCTGGTCCGTGTTGTCACCTAAGTTTATAAGCTAGCTCTGGTCCGTGTTGTCACCTAAGTTTATAAGCTAGCTCTGGTCCATGTTGTCACCTAAGTTTATAAGCTAGCTCTGGTCCGTGTTTTCACTTAAGTTTATAAGCTAGCTCTGGTCCGTGTTTTCACCTACGTTTATAAGCTAGCTCTGGTCCGTGTTTTCACTTAAGTTTATAAGCTAGCTATGGTCCGTGTTTTCACTTAAGTTTATAAGCTAGCTCTGGTCCGTGTTTTCACCAACGTTTATAAGCTAGCTCTGGTCCGTGTTTTCACTTAAGTTTATAAGCTAGCTCTGGTCCGTGTTTTCACTTAAGTTTATAAGCTAGCTCAGGTCCGTGTTTTCACTTAAGTTTATAAGCTAGCTCTGGTCCGTGTTTTCACTTAAGTTTATAAGCTAGCTCTGGTCCGTGTTTTCACTTAAGTTTATAAGCTAGCTCTGGTCCGTGTTTTCACTTAAGTTTATAAGCTAGCTCTGCTCCGTGTTTTCACTTAAGTTTATAAGCTAGCTCTGGTCCGCGTTTTCACCTAAGTTTATAAGCTAGCTCAGGTCCGTGTTTTCACTTAAGTTTATTAGCTAGCTCTGGTCGGTGTTTTCATCTAAGTTTATATGCTAGCTCTGGTCCGTGTTGTCACCTAAGTTTATAAGCTAGCTCAGGTCCGTGTTTTCACCTAAGTTTATAAGCTAGCTCTGCTCCGTGTTTTCGCTTAAGTGTATAAGCTAGCTCAGGTCCGTGTTTTCGCTTAAGTTTATAAGCTAGCTCAGGTCCGTGTTTTCACTTAAGTTTATAAGCTAGCTCTGGTCCGTGTTTTCACCTACGTTTATAAGCTAGCTATGGTCCATGTTTCACTTAAGTTTATAAGCTAGCTCTGGTCCGTGTTTTCACTTAAGTTTATAAGCTAGCTCTGCTCCGTGTTTTCACTTAAGTTTATAAGCTAGCTCAGGTCCGTGTTTTCACCTAAGTTTATAAGCTAGCTCTGGTCCGTGTTTTCACCTAAGTTTATAAGCTAGCTCTGGTCCGTGTTGTCACCTAAGTTTATAAGCTAGCTCTGGTCCGTCTTGTCACCTAAGTTTATAAGCTAGCTCTGGTCCGTGTTGTCACCTAAGTTTATAAGCTAGCTCTGGTCCGTGTTTTCACCTAAGTTTATAAGCTAGCTCTGGTCCGTGTTGTCACCTAAGTTTATAAGCTAGCTCTGGTCCGTGTTGTCACCTAAGTTTATAAGCTAGCTCTGGTCCGTGTTTTCACTTAAGTTTATAAGCTAGCTCTGGTCCGTGTTTTCACTTAAGTTTATAAGCTAGCTCAGGTCCGTGTTTTCACTTAAGTTTATAAGCTAGCTCTGGTCCGTGTTTTCACTTAAGTTTATAAGCTAGCTCTGGTCCGTGTTTTCACTTAAGTTTATAAGCTAGCTCTGCTCCGTGTTTTCACTTAAGTTTATAAGCTAGCTCTGGTCCGTGTTTTCACCTAAGTTTATAAGCTAGCTCAGGTCCGTGTTTTCACTTAAGTTTATTAGCTAGCTCTGGTCGGTGTTTTCATCTAAGTTTATAAGCTAGCTCTGGTCCGTGTTGTCACCTAAGTTTATAAGCTAGCTCTGGTCCGTGTTTTCACCTAAGTTTATAAGCTAGCTCTGCTCCGTGTTTTCGCTTAAGTGTATAAGCTAGCTCAGGTCCGTGTTTTCGCTTTAGTTTATAAGCTAGCTCAGGTCCGTGTTTTCACTTAAGTTTATAAGCTAGCTCTGGTCCGTGTTTTCACCTACGTTTATAAGCTAGCTCTGGTCCATGTTTCACTTAAGTTTATAAGCTAGCTCTGGTCCGTGTTTTCACTTAAGTTTATAAGCTAGCTCTGCTCCGTGTTTTCACTTAAGTTTATAAGCTAGCTCTGGTCCGTGTTTTCATCTAAGTTTATAAGCTAGCTCAGGTCCGTGTTTTCACCTAAGTTTATAAGCTAGCTCTGGGCCGTGTTTTCACCTAAGTTTATAAGCTAGCTCTGGTCCGTGTTGTCACCTAAGTTTATAAGCTAGCTCTGGTCCGTCTTGTCACCTAAGTTTATAAGCTAGCTCTGGTCCGTGTTGTCACCTAAGTTTATAAGCTAGCTCTGGTCCGTGTTTTCACCTAAGTTTATAAGCTAGCTCTGGTCCGTGTTGTCACCTAAGTTTATAAGCTAGCTCTGGTCCGTGTTGTCACCTAAGTTTATAAGCTAGCTCTGGTCCGTGTTTTCACCTAAGTTTATAAGCTAGCTCTGGTCCGTGTTGTCACCTAAGTTTATAGGCTAGCTCTGGTCCGTGTTGTCACCTAAGTTTATAAGCTAGCTCTGGTCCGTGTTTTCACCCAAGTTTATAAGCTAGCTCTGGTCCGTGTTTTCACTTAAGTTTATAAGCTAGCTCTGGTCCGTGTTGTCACCTAAGTTTATAAGCTAGCTCTGGTCCGTGTTTTCACCTAAGTCTATAAGCTAGCTCTGGTCCGTGTTTTCACCTACGTTTACAAGCTAGCTCTGGTCCGTGTTTTCACTTAAGTTTATAAGCTAGCTCTGGGCCGTGTTTTCACCTACGTTTATAAGCTAGCTCTGGTCCGTGTTTTCACCTAATTTTATGAGCTAGCTCAGGTCCGTGTTTTCACCTAAGTTTATAAGCTAGCTCTGGTCCGTGTTTTCACCTAAGTTTATAAGCTAGCTCTGGTCCGTGTTGTCACCTAAGTTTATAAGCTAGCTCTGGTCCGTGTTGTCACCTAAGTTTATAAGCTAGCTCTGGTCCGTGTTGTCACCTAAGTTTATAAGCTAGCTCTGGTCCGTGTTGTCACCTAAGTTTATAAGCTAGCTCTGGTCCGTGTTGTCACTTAAGTTTATAAGCTAGCTCTGGGCCGTGTTTTCACCTACGTTTATAAGCTAGCTCTGGTCCGTGTTTTCACCTAAGTTTATAAGCTAGCTCAGGTCCGTGTTTTCACCTAAGTTTATAAGCTAGCTCTGGTCCGTGTTTTCACCTAAGTTTATAAGCTAGCTCTGGTCCGTGTTGTCACCTAAGTTTATAAGCTAGCTCTGGTCCGTGTTGTCACCTAAGTTTATAAGCTAGCTCTGGTCCGTGTTGTCACCTAAGTTTATAAGCTAGCTCTGGTCCGTGTTGTCACCTAAGTTTATAAGCTAGCTCTGGTCCGTGTTGTCACCTAAGTTTATAAGCTAGCTCTGGTCCGTGTTTTCACCCAAGTTTATAAACTAGCTCTGGTCCGTGTTTTCACCTAAGTTTATAAGCTAGCTCAGGTCCGTGTTGTCACCTAAGTTTATAAGCTAGCTTCTGGTCCGTGTTTTCACCTAAGTTTATAAGCTAGCTCTGGTCCGTGTTTTCACCTAAGTTTATAAGTTAGCTCTGGACCGTGTTTTCACTTAAGTTTATAAGCTAGCTCTGGTCCGTGTTTTCACCTACGTTTACAAGCTAGCTCTGGTCCGTGTTTTCACCTAAGTTTATAAACTAGCTCTGGTCCGTGTTTTCACTTAAGTTTATAAGTTAGCTCTGGACCGTGTTTTCACTTAAGTTTATAAGCTAGCTCTGGTCCATGTTTTCACCTACGTTTACAAGCTAGCTCTGGTCCGTGTTTTCACCTAAGTTTATAAGCTAGCTCTGGTCCGTGTTTTCACCTACGTTTATAAGCTAGCTCTGGTCCGTGTTTTCACCTAAGTTTATAAGCTAGCTCAGGTCCGTGTTTTCACCTAAGTTTATAAGCTAGCTCACGTCCGTGTTTTCACTTAAGTTTATAAGCTAGCTCAGGTCCGTGTGTTCACTTAAGTTTATAAGCTAGCTCTGGTCCGTGTTGTCACCTAAGTTTATAAGCTAGCTCTGGTCCGTGGTGTCACCTAAGTTTATAAGCTAGCTCTGGTCCGTGTTTTCACCTAGGTTTATAAGCTAGCTCTGGTCCGTATTTTCACCTAAGTTTATAAGCTAGCTCAGGTCCGTGTTTTCACTTAAGTTTATAAGCTAGCTATGGTCCATGTTTTCACTTAAGTTTATAAGCTAGCTCAGGTCCGTGTTTTCACTTAAGTTTATAAGCTAGCTCTGGTCCATGTTTTCACTTAAGTTTATAAGCTAGCTCAGGTCCGTGTTTTCACCTACGTTTATAAGCTAGCTATGGTCCATGTTTCACTTAAGTTTATAAGCTAGCTCTGGTCCGTGTTTTCACTTAAGTTTATAAGCTAGCTATGGTCCGTGTTTTCACCTACGTTTATAAGCTAGCTCTGGTCCGTGTCTTCACTTAAGTTTATAAGCTAGCTCTGGTCCGTGTTTTCACTTAAGTTTATAAGCTATCTCTGCTCCGTGTTTTCACTTAAGTTTATAAGCTAGCTCAGGTCCGTGTTTTCACCTAAGTTTATAAGCTAGCTCTGGTCCGTGTTTTCACCTAAGTTTATAAGCTAGCTCTGGTCCGTGTTGTCACCTAAGTTTATAAGCTAGCTCTGGTCCGTCTTGTCACCTAAGTTTATAAGCTAGCTCTGGTCCGTGTTGTCACCTAAGTTTATAAGCTAGCTCTGGTCCGTGTTTTCACCTAAGTTTATAAGCTAGCTCTGGGCCGTGTTGTCACCTAAGTTTATAAGCTAGCTCTGGTCCGTGTTGTCACCTAAGTTTATAAGCTAGCTCTGGTCCGTGTTTTCACCTAAGTTTATAAGCTAGCTCTGGTCCGTGTTGTCACCTAAGTTTATAGGCTAGCTCTGGTCCGTGTTGTCACCTAAGTTTATAAGCTAGCTCTGGTCCGTGTTTTCACTTAAGTTTATAAGCTAGCTCTGGTCCGTGTTGTCACCTAAGTTTATAAGCTAGCTCTGGTCCGTGTTTTCACCTAAGTCTATAAGCTAGCTCTGGTCCGTGTTTTCACCTACGTTTACAAGCTAGCTCTGGTCCGTGTTTTCACTTAAGTTTATAAGCTAGCTCTGGGCCGTGTTTTCACCTACGTTTATAAGCTAGCTCTGGTCCGTGTTTTCACCTAATTTTATAAGCTAGCTCAGGTCCGTGTTTTCACCTAAGTTTATAAGCTAGCTCTGGTCCGTGTTTTCACCTAAGTTTATAAGCTAGCTCTGGTCCGTGTTGTCACATAAGTTTATAAGCTAGCTCTGCTCCGTGTTGTCACCTAAGTTTATAAGCTAGCTCTGGTCCGTGTTGTCACCTAAGTTTATAAGCTAGCTCTGGTCCGTGTTGTCACCTAAGTTTATAAGCTAGCTCTGGTCCGTGTTGTCACCTAAGTTTATAAGCTAGCTCTGGGCCGTGTTTTCACCTACGTTTATAAGCTAGCTCTGGTCCGTGTTTTCACCTAAGTTTATAAGCTAGCTCAGGTCCGTGTTTTCACCTAAGTTTATAAGCTAGCTCTGGTCCGTGTTTTCACCTAAGTTTATAAGCTAGCTCTGGTCCGTGTTGTCACCTAAGTTTATAAGCTAGCTCTGGTCCGTGTTGTCACCTAAGTTTATAAGCTAGCTCTGGTCCGTGTTGTCACCTAAGTTTATAAGCTAGCTCTGGTCCGTGTTGTCACCTAAGTTTATAAGCTAGCTCTGGTCCGTGTTGTCACCTAAGTTTATAAGCTAGCTCTGGTCCGTGTTTTCACCCAAGTTTATAAGCTAGCTCTGGTCCGTGTTTTCACCTAAGTTTATAAGCTAGCTCAGGTCCGTGTTGTCACCTAAGTTTATAAGCTAGCTCTGGTCCGTGTTGTCACCTAAGTTTATAAGTTAGCTCTGGACCGTGTTTTCACTTAAGTTTATAAGCTAGCTCTGGTCCGTGTTTTCACCTACGTTTACAAGCTAGCTCTGGTCCGTGTTTTCACCTAAGTTTATAAGCTAGCTCTGGTCCGTGTTTTCACCTACGTTTATAAGCTAGCTCTGGTCCGTGTTTTCACCTAAGTTTATAAGCTAGCTCAGGTCCGTGTTTTCACCTAAGTTTATAAGCTAGCTCTGGTCCGTGATTTCACTTAAGTTTATAAGCTAACTCTGGTCCGTGTTTTCACCTAAGTTTATACGCTAGCTCAAGTCCGTGTTTTCACTTAAGTTTATAAGCTAGCTCAGGTCCGTGTGTTCACTTAAGTTTATAAGCTAGCTCTGGTCCGTGTTGTCACCTAAGTTTATAAGCTAGCTCTGGTCCGTGGTGTCACCTAAGTTTATAAGCTAGCTCTGGTCCGTGTTTTCACCTAGGTTTATAAGCTAGCTCTGGTCCGTATTTTCACCTAAGTTTATAAGCTAGCTCAGGTCCGTGTTTTCACTTAAGTTTATAAGCTAGCTATGGTCCATGTTTTCACTTAAGTTTATAAGCTAGCTCAGGTCCGTGTTTTCACTTAAGTTTATAAGCTAGCTCTGGTCCATGTTTTCACTTAAGTTTATAAGCTAGCTCAGGTCCGTGCTTTCACCTAAGTTTATAAGCTAGCTCAGGTCCGTGTTTTCACCTAAGTTTATTAGCTAGCTCTGGTCCGTGTTTTCACCTAATTTTATAAGCTAGCTCAGGTCCGTGTTTTCACCTAAGTTTATAAGCTAGCTCTGGTCCGTGTTTTCACCTAAGTTTATAAGCTAGCTCTGGTCCGTGTTGTCACATAAGTTTATAAGCTAGCTCTGCTCCGTGTTGTCACCTAAGTTTATAAGCTAGCTCTGGTCCGTGTTGTCACCTAAGTTTATAAGCTAGCTCTGGTCCGTGTTGTCACCTAAGTTTATAAGCTAGCTCTGGTCCGTGTTGTCACCTAAGTTTATAAGCTAGCTCTGGGCCGTGTTTTCACCTACGTTTATAAGCTAGCTCTGGTCCGTGTTTTCACCTAAGTTTATAAGCTAGCTCAGGTCCGTGTTTTCACCTAAGTTTATAAGCTAGCTCTGGTCCGTGTTTTCACCTAAGTTTATAAGCTAGCTCTGGTCCGTGTTGTCACCTAAGTTTATAAGCTAGCTCTGGTCCGTGTTGTCACCTAAGTTTATAAGCTAGCTCTGGTCCGTGTTGTCACCTAAGTTTATAAGCTAGCTCTGGTCCGTGTTGTCACCTAAGTTTATAAGCTAGCTCTGGTCCGTGTTGTCACCTAAGTTTATAAGCTAGCTCTGGTCCGTGTTTTCACCCAAGTTTATAAGCTAGCTCTGGTCCGTGTTTTCACCTAAGTTTATAAGCTAGCTCAGGTCCGTGTTGTCACCTAAGTTTATAAGCTAGCTCTGGTCCGTGTTTTCACCTAAGTTTATAAGCTAGCTCTGGTCCATGTTTTCATCTACGTTTATAAGCTAGCTCTGGTCCGTGTTTTCACCTAAGTTTATAAGCTAGCTCAGGTCCGTGTTTTCACCTAAGTTTATAAGATAGCTCTGGTCCGTGTTTTCACTTAAGTTTACAAGCTAGCTCTGGTCCGTGTTTTCACTTAAGTTTATAAGCTAGCTCAGGTCCGTGTTTTCGCTTAAGTTTATAAGCTAGCTCTGGTCCGTGTTTTCACCTACGTTTATAAGCTAGCTCTGGTCCGTGTTTTCACTTAAGTTTATAAGCTAGCTCTGGTCCGTGTTTTCACTTAAGTTTATAAGCTAGCTCAGGTCCGTGTTTTCACTTAAGTTTATAAGCTAGCTCTGGTCCGTGTTTTCACTTAAGTTTATAAGCTAGCTCTGGTCCGTGTTTTCACTTAAGTTTATAAGCTAGCTCTGGTCCGTGTTTTCACTTAAGTTTATAAGCTAGCTCTGGTCCGTGTTTTCACTTAAGTTTATAAGCTAGCTCTGGTCCGTGTTTTCACTTAAGTTTATAAGCTAGCTCAGGTCCGTGTTTTCACTTAAGTTTATTAGCTAGCTCTGGTCGGTGTTTTCATCTAAGTTTATAAGCTAGCTCTGGTCCGTGTTTTCACCTAAGTTTATAAGCTAGCTCTGGTCCGTGTTGTCACCTAAGTTTATAAGCTAGCTCTGGTCCGTGTTTTCACTTAAGTTTATAAGCTAGCTCTGGTCCGTGTTTTCACCTACGTTTATAAGCTAGCTCTGGTCCGTGTTTTCACCTAAGTTTATAAGCTAGCTCTGGTCCGTGTTTTCACCTAAGTTTATAAGCTAGCTCTGGTCCATGTTTTCATCTACGTTTATAAGCTAGCTCTGGTCCGTGTTTTCACTTAAGTTTATAAGCTAGCTCAGGTCCGTGTTTTCACCTAAGTTTATAAGATAGCTCTGGTCCGTGTTTTCACTTAAGTTTATAAGCTAGCTCTGGTCCGTGTTTTCACTTAAGTTTATAAGCTAGCTCTGGTCCGTCTTGTCACCTAAATTAATAAGCTAGCTCTGGACCGTGTTTTCATCTACGTTTATAAGCTAGCTCTGATCCGTGTTGTCACCTAAGTTTATAAGCTAGCTCTGGTCCGTGTTTTCACCTAAGTTTATAAGCTAGCTCTGGTCCGTGTTGTCACCTAAGTTTATAAGCTAGCTCTGGTCCGTGTTGTCACCTAAGTTTATAAGCTAGCTCTGGTCCGTGTTGTCACCTAAGTTTATAAGCTAGCTCTGGTCCATGTTGTCACCTAAGTTTATAAGCTAGCACTGGTCCGTGTTTTCACCTAAGTTTATAAGCTAGCTCTGGTCCGTGTTTTCACTTAAGTTTATAAGCTAGCTCTGGTCCGTGTTTTCACCTACGTTTATAAGCTAGCTCTGGTCCGTGTTTTCACCTAAGTTTATAAGCTAGCTCTGGTCCGTGTTTTCACCTAAGTTTATAAGCTAGCTCTGGTCCATGTTTTCATCTAGGTTTATAAGCTAGCTCTGGTTCGTGTTTTCACCTACGTTTACAAGCTAGCTCTGGTCCGTGTTTTCACCTAAGTTTATAAACTAGCTCTGGTCCGTGTTTTCACTTAAGTTTATAAGTTAGCTCTGGACCGTGTTTTCACTTAAGTTTATAAGCTAGCTCTGGTCCGTGTTTTCACCTACGTTTACAAGCTAGCTCTGGTCCGTGTTTTCACCTAAGTTTATAAGCTAGCTCTGGTCCGTGTTTTCACCTACGTTTATAAGCTAGCTCTGGTCCGTGTTTTCACCTAAGTTTATAAGCTAGCTCAGGTCCGTGTTTTCACCTAAGTTTATAAGCTAGCTCTGGTCCGTGATTTCACTTAAGTTTATAAGCTAACTCTGGTCCGTGTTTTCACCTAAGTTTATAAGCTAGCTCACGTCCGTGTTTCCACTTAAGTTTATAAGCTAGCTCAGGTCAGTGTGTTCACTTAAGTTTATAAGCTAGCTCTGGTCCGTGTTGTCACCTAAGTTTATAAGCTAGCTCTGGTCCGTGGTGTCACCTAAGTTTATAAGCTAGCTCAGGTCCGTGTTTTCACCTAAGTTTATAAGCTAGCTCAGGTCCGTGTTTTCACTTAAGTTTATTAGCTAGCTCTGGTCGGTGTTTTCATCTAAGTTTATAAGCTAGCTCTGGTCCGTGTTTTCACCTAAGTTTATAAGCTAGCTCTGGTCCGTGTTGTCACCTAAGTTTATAAGCTAGCTCTGGTCCGTGTTGTCACCTAAGTTTATAAGCTAGCTCTGGTCCGTGTTGTCACCTAAGTTTATAAGCTAGCTCTGGTCCATGTTGTCACCCAAGTTTATAAGCTAGCACTGGTCCGTGTTTTCATCTACGTTTATAAGCTAGCTCTGGACCGTGTTTTCATCTACGTTTATAAGCTAGCTCTGATCCGTGTTGTCACCTAAGTTTATAAGCTAGCTCTGGTCCGTGTTTTCACCTAAGTTTATAAGCTAGCTCTGGTCCGTGTTGTCACCTAAGTTTATAAGCTAGCTCTGGTCCGTGTTGTCACCTAAGTTTATAAGCTAGCTCTGGTCCGTGTTGTCACCTAAGTTTATAAGCTAGCTCTGGTCCATGTTGTCACCTAAGTTTATAAGCTAGCACTGGTCCGTGTTTTCACCTAAGTTTATAAGCTAGCTCTGGTCCGTGTTTTCACTTAAGTTTATAAGCTAGCTCTGGTCCGTGTTTTCACCTACGTTTATAAGCTAGCTCTGGTCCGTGTTTTCACCTAAGTTTATAAGCTAGCTCTGGTCCGTGTTTTCACCTAAGTTTATAAGCTAGCTCTGGTCCATGTTTTCATCTAGGTTTATAAGCTAGCTCTGGTTCGTGTTTTCACCTACGTTTACAAGCTACCTCTGGTCCGTGTTTTCACCTAAGTTTATAAACTAGCTCTGGTCCGTGTTTTCACTTAAGTTTATAAGTTAGCTCTGGACCGTGTTTTCACTTAAGTTTATAAGCTAGCTCTGGTCCGTGTTTTCACCTACGTTTACAAGCTAGCTCTGGTCCGTGTTTTCACCTAAGTTTATAAGCTAGCTCTGGTCCGTGTTTTCACCTACGTTTATAAGCTAGCTCTGGTCCGTGTTTTCACCTAAGTTTATAAGCTAGCTCAGGTCCGTGTTTTCACCTAAGTTTATAAGCTAGCTCTGGTCCGTGATTTCACTTAAGTTTATAAGCTAGCTCTGGTCCGTGTTTTCACCTAAGTTTATAAGCTAGCTCACGTCCGTGTTTCCACTTAAGTTTATAAGCTAGCTCAGGTCCGTGTGTTCACTTAAGTTTATAAGCTAGCTCTGGTCCGTGTTGTCACCTAAGTTTATAAGCTAGCTCTGGTCCGTGGTGTCACCTAAGTTTATAAGCTAGCTCTGGTCCGTGTTTTCACCTAGGTTTATAAGCTAGCTCTGGTCCGTATTTTCACCTAAGTTTATAAGCTAGCTCAGGTCCGTATTTTCACTTAAGTTTATAAGCTAGCTATGGTCCATGTTTTCACTTAAGTTTATAAGCTAGCTCAGGTCCGTGTTTTCACTTAAGTTTATAAGCTAGCTCTGGTCCATGTTTTCACTTAAGTTTATAAGCTAGCTCAGGTCCGTGCTTTCACCTAAGTTTATAAGCTAGCTCAGGTCCGTGTTTTCACCTAAGTTTATAAGCTAGCTCTGGTCCGTGTTTTCACCCAAGTTTATAAGCTAGCTCTGGTCCGTGTTTTCACCTAGGTTTATAAGCTAGCTCTGGTCCGTATTTTCACCTAAGTTTATAAGCTAGCTCAGGTCCGTATTTTCACTTAAGTTTATAAGCTAGCTATGGTCCATGTTTTCACTTAAGTTTATAAGCTAGCTCAGGTCCGTGCTTTCACCTAAGTTTATAAGCTAGCTCAGGTCCGTGTTTTCACCTAAGTTTATTAGCTAGCTCTGGTCCGTGTTTTCACCTAAGTTTATAAGCTAGCTCTGGTCCGTGTTTTCACCTAAGTTTATAAGCTAGCTTCTGGTCCGTGTTGTCACCCAAGTTTATAAGCTAGCTCTGGTCCGTGTTTTCACTTAAGTTTATAAGCTAGCTCTGGTCCGTGTTTTCACCTACGTTTATAAGCTAGCTCTGGTCCGTGTTTTCACCTAAGTTTATAAGCTAGCTCTGGTCCGTGTTTTCACCTAAGTTTATAAGCTAGCTCTGGTCCATGTTTTCATCTACGTTTATAAGCTAGCTCTGGTCCGTGTTTTCACTTAAGTTTATAAGCTAGCTCAGGTCCGTGTTTTCACCTAAGTTTATAAGATAGCTCTGGTCCGTGTTTTCACTTAAGTTTATAAGCTAGCTCTGGTCCGTGTTTTCACTTAAGTTTATAAGCTAGCTCTGGTCCGTGTTGTCACCTAAATTAATAAGCTAGCTCTGGTCCGTGTTTTCATCTACGTTTATAAGCTAGCTCTGATCCGTGTTGTCACCTAAGTTTATAAGCTAGCTCTGGTCCGTGTTTTCACCTAAGTTTATAAGCTAGCTCTGGTCCGTGTTTTCACCTAAGTTTATAAGCTAGCTCTGGTCCGTGTTTTCACCTATGTTTATAAGCTAGCTCTGGTCCGTGTTTTCACCTAAGTTTATAAGCTAGCTCTGGTCCGTGTTTTCACCTAAGTTTATAAGCTAGCTCTGGTCCATGTTTTCATCTACGTTTATAAGCTAGCTCTGGTCCGTGTTTTCACTTAAGTTTATAAGCTAGCTCAGGTCCGTGTTTTCACCTAAGTTTATAAGATAGCTCTGGTCCGTGTTTTCACTTAAGTTTATAAGCTAGCTCTGGTCCGTGTTTTCACTTAAGTTTATAAGCTAGCTCTGGTCCGCGTTGTCACCTAAATTAATAAGCTAGCTCTGGACCGTGTTTTCATCTACGTTTATAAGCTAGCTCTGATCCGTGTTGTCACCTAAGTTTATAAGCTAGCTCTGGTCCGTGTTTTCACCTAAGTTTATAAGCTAGCTCTGGTCCGTGTTGTCACCTAAGTTTATAAGCTAGCTCTGGTCCGTGTTGTCACCTAAGTTTATAAGCTAGCTCTGGTCCGTGTTGTCCCCTAAGTTTATAAGCTAGCTCTGGTCCATGTTGTCACCTAAGTTTATAAGCTAGCACTGGTCCGTGTTTTCACCTAAGTTTATAAGCTAGCTCTGGTCCGTGTTTTCACTTAAGTTTATAAGCTAGCTCTGGTCCGTGTTTTCACCTACGTTTATAAGCTAGCTCTGGTCCGTGTTTTCACCTAAGTTTATAAGCTAGCTCTGGTCCGTGTTTTCACCTAAGTTTATAAGCTAGCTCTGGTCCATGTTTTCATCTAGGTTTATAAGCTAGCTCTGGTTCGTGTTTTCACCTACGTTTACAAGCTAGCTCTGGTCCGTGTTTTCACCTAAGTTTATAAACTAGCTCTGGTCCGTGTTTTCACGTAAGTTTATAAGTTAGCTCTGGACCGTGTTTTCACTTAAGTTTATAAGCTAGCTCTGGTCCGTGTTTTCACCTACGTTTACAAGCTAGCTCTGGTCCGTGTTTTCACCTAAGTTTATAAGCTAGCTCTGGTCCGTGTTTTCACCTACGTTTATAAGCTAGCTCTGGTCCGTGTTTTCACCTAAGTTTATAAGCTAGCTCAGGTCCGTGTTTTCACCTAAGTTTATAAGCTAGCTCTGGTCCGTAATTTCACTTAAGTTTATAAGCTAACTCTGGTCCGTGTTTTCACCTAAGTTTATAAGCTAGCTCACGTCCGTGTTTCCACTTAAGTTTATAAGCTAGCTCAGGTCAGTGTGTTCACTTAAGTTTATAAGCTAGCTCTGGTCCGTGTTGTCACCTAAGTTTATAAGCTAGCTCTGGTCCGTGGTGTCACCTAAGTTTATAAGCTAGCTCAGGTCCGTGTTTTCACCTAAGTTTATAAGCTAGCTCAGGTCCGTGTTTTCACTTAAGTTTATTAGCTAGCTCTGGTCGGTGTTTTCATCTAAGTTTATAAGCTAGCTCTGGTCCGTGTTTTCACCTAAGTTTATAAGCTAGCTCTGGTCCGTGTTGTCACCTAAGTTTATAAGCTAGCTCTGGTCCGTGTTGTCACCTAAGTTTATAAGCTAGCTCTGGTCCGTGTTGTCACCTAAGTTTATAAGCTAGCTCTGGTCCATGTTGTCACCCAAGTTTATAAGCTAGCACTGGTCCGTGTTTTCATCTACGTTTATAAGCTAGCTCTGGACCGTGTTTTCATCTACGTTTATAAGCTAGCTCTGATCCGTGTTGTCACCTAAGTTTATAAGCTAGCTCTGGTCCGTGTTTTCACCTAAGTTTATAAGCTAGCTCTGGTCCGTGTTGTCACCTAAGTTTATAAGCTAGCTCTGGTCCGTGTTGTCACCTAAGTTTATAAGCTAGCTCTGGTCCGTGTTGTCACCTAAGTTTATAAGCTAGCTCTGGTCCATGTTGTCACCTAAGTTTATAAGCTAGCACTGGTCCGTGTTTTCACCTAAGTTTATAAGCTAGCTCTGGTCCGTGTTTTCACTTAAGTTTATAAGCTAGCTCTGGTCCGTGTTTTCACCTACGTTTATAAGCTAGCTCTGGTCCGTGTTTTCACCTAAGTTTATAAGCTAGCTCTGGTCCGTGTTTTCACCTAAGTTTATAAGCTAGCTCTGGTCCATGTTTTCATCTAGGTTTATAAGCTAGCTCTGGTTCGTGTTTTCACCTACGTTTACAAGCTACCTCTGGTCCGTGTTTTCACCTAAGTTTATAAACTAGCTCTGGTCCGTGTTTTCACTTAAGTTTATAAGTTAGCTCTGGACCGTGTTTTCACTTAAGTTTATAAGCTAGCTCTGGTCCGTGTTTTCACCTACGTTTACAAGCTAGCTCTGGTCCGTGTTTTCACCTAAGTTTATAAGCTAGCTCTGGTCCGTGTTTTCACCTACGTTTATAAGCTAGCTCTGGTCCGTGTTTTCACCTAAGTTTATAAGCTAGCTCAGGTCCGTGTTTTCACCTAAGTTTATAAGCTAGCTCTGGTCCGTGATTTCACTTAAGTTTATAAGCTAGCTCTGGTCCGTGTTTTCACCTAAGTTTATAAGCTAGCTCACGTCCGTGTTTCCACTTAAGTTTATAAGCTAGCTCAGGTCCGTGTGTTCACTTAAGTTTATAAGCTAGCTCTGGTCCGTGTTGTCACCTAAGTTTATAAGCTAGCTCTGGTCCGTGGTGTCACCTAAGTTTATAAGCTAGCTCTGGTCCGTGTTTTCACCTAGGTTTATAAGCTAGCTCTGGTCCGTATTTTCACCTAAGTTTATAAGCTAGCTCAGGTCCGTATTTTCACTTAAGTTTATAAGCTAGCTATGGTCCATGTTTTCACTTAAGTTTATAAGCTAGCTCAGGTCCGTGTTTTCACTTAAGTTTATAAGCTAGCTCTGGTCCATGTTTTCACTTAAGTTTATAAGCTAGCTCAGGTCCGTGCTTTCACCTAAGTTTATAAGCTAGCTCAGGTCCGTGTTTTCACCTAAGTTTATAAGCTAGCACTGGTCCGTGTTTTCACCCAAGTTTATAAACTAGCTCTGGTCCGTGTTTTCACCTAAGTTTATAAGCTAGCTCAGGTCCGTGTTGTCACCTAAGTTTATAAGCTAGCTTCTGGTCCGTGTTTTCACCTAAGTTTATAAGCTAGCTCTGGTCCGTGTTTTCACCTAAGTTTATAAGTTAGCTCTGGACCGTGTTTTCACTTAAGTTTATAAGCTAGCTCTGGTCCGTGTTTTCACCTACGTTTACAAGCTAGCTCTGGTCCGTGTTTTCACCTAAGTTTATAAACTAGCTCTGGTCCGTGTTTTCACTTAAGTTTATAAGTTAGCTCTGGACCGTGTTTTCACTTAAGTTTATAAGCTAGCTCTGGTCCATGTTTTCACCTACGTTTACAAGCTAGCTCTGGTCCGTGTTTTCACCTAAGTTTATAAGCTAGCTCTGGTCCGTGTTTTCACCTACGTTTATAAGCTAGCTCTGGTCCGTGTTTTCACCTAAGTTTATAAGCTAGCTCAGGTCCGTGTTTTCACCTAAGTTTATAAGCTAGCTCACGTCCGTGTTTTCACTTAAGTTTATAAGCTAGCTCAGGTCCGTGTGTTCACTTAAGTTTATAAGCTAGCTCTGGTCCGTGTTGTCACCTAAGTTTATAAGCTAGCTCTGGTCCGTGGTGTCACCTAAGTTTATAAGCTAGCTCTGGTCCGTGTTTTCACCTAGGTTTATAAGCTAGCTCTGGTCCGTATTTTCACCTAAGTTTATAAGCTAGCTCAGGTCCGTGTTTTCACTTAAGTTTATAAGCTAGCTATGGTCCATGTTTTCACTTAAGTTTATAAGCTAGCTCAGGTCCGTGTTTTCACTTAAGTTTATAAGCTAGCTCTGGTCCATGTTTTCACTTAAGTTTATAAGCTAGCTCAGGTCCGTGTTTTCACCTACGTTTATAAGCTAGCTATGGTCCATGTTTCACTTAAGTTTATAAGCTAGCTCTGGTCCGTGTTTTCACTTAAGTTTATAAGCTAGCTATGGTCCGTGTTTTCACCTACGTTTATAAGCTAGCTCTGGTCCGTGTCTTCACTTAAGTTTATAAGCTAGCTCTGGTCCGTGTTTTCACTTAAGTTTATAAGCTATCTCTGCTCCGTGTTTTCACTTAAGTTTATAAGCTAGCTCAGGTCCGTGTTTTCACCTAAGTTTATAAGCTAGCTCTGGTCCGTGTTTTCACCTAAGTTTATAAGCTAGCTCTGGTCCGTGTTGTCACCTAAGTTTATAAGCTAGCTCTGGTCCGTCTTGTCACCTAAGTTTATAAGCTAGCTCTGGTCCGTGTTGTCACCTAAGTTTATAAGCTAGCTCTGGTCCGTGTTTTCACCTAAGTTTATAAGCTAGCTCTGGGCCGTGTTGTCACCTAAGTTTATAAGCTAGCTCTGGTCCGTGTTGTCACCTAAGTTTATAAGCTAGCTCTGGTCCGTGTTTTCACCTAAGTTTATAAGCTAGCTCTGGTCCGTGTTGTCACCTAAGTTTATAGGCTAGCTCTGGTCCGTGTTGTCACCTAAGTTTATAAGCTAGCTCTGGTCCGTGTTTTCACTTAAGTTTATAAGCTAGCTCTGGTCCGTGTTGTCACCTAAGTTTATAAGCTAGCTCTGGTCCGTGTTTTCACCTAAGTCTATAAGCTAGCTCTGGTCCGTGTTTTCACCTACGTTTACAAGCTAGCTCTGGTCCGTGTTTTCACTTAAGTTTATAAGCTAGCTCTGGGCCGTGTTTTCACCTACGTTTATAAGCTAGCTCTGGTCCGTGTTTTCACCTAATTTTATAAGCTAGCTCAGGTCCGTGTTTTCACCTAAGTTTATAAGCTAGCTCTGGTCCGTGTTTTCACCTAAGTTTATAAGCTAGCTCTGGTCCGTGTTGTCACATAAGTTTATAAGCTAGCTCTGCTCCGTGTTGTCACCTAAGTTTATAAGCTAGCTCTGGTCCGTGTTGTCACCTAAGTTTATAAGCTAGCTCTGGTCCGTGTTGTCACCTAAGTTTATAAGCTAGCTCTGGTCCGTGTTGTCACCTAAGTTTATAAGCTAGCTCTGGGCCGTGTTTTCACCTACGTTTATAAGCTAGCTCTGGTCCGTGTTTTCACCTAAGTTTATAAGCTAGCTCAGGTCCGTGTTTTCACCTAAGTTTATAAGCTAGCTCTGGTCCGTGTTTTCACCTAAGTTTATAAGCTAGCTCTGGTCCGTGTTGTCACCTAAGTATATAAGCTAGCTCTGGTCCGTGTTGTCACCTAAGTTTATAAGCTAGCTCTGGTCCGTGTTGTCACCTAAGTTTATAAGCTAGCTCTGGTCCGTGTTGTCACCTAAGTTTATAAGCTAGCTCTGGTCCGTGTTGTCACCTAAGTTTATAAGCTAGCTCTGGTCCGTGTTTTCACCCAAGTTTATAAGCTAGCTCTGGTCCGTGTTTTCACCTAAGTTTATAAGCTAGCTCAGGTCCGTGTTGTCACCTAAGTTTATAAGCTAGCTCTGGTCCGTGTTGTCACCTAAGTTTATAAGTTAGCTCTGGACCGTGTTTTCACTTAAGTTTATAAGCTAGCTCTGGTCCGTGTTTTCACCTACGTTTACAAGCTAGCTCTGGTCCGTGTTTTCACCTAAGTTTATAAGCTAGCTCTGGTCCGTGTTTTCACCTACGTTTATAAGCTAGCTCTGGTCCGTGTTTTCACCTAAGTTTATAAGCTAGCTCAGGTCCGTGTTTTCACCTAAGTTTATAAGCTAGCTCTGGTCCGTGATTTCACTTAAGTTTATAAGCTAACTCTGGTCCGTGTTTTCACCTAAGTTTATAAGCTAGCTCAAGTCCGTGTTTTCACTTAAGTTTATAAGCTAGCTCAGGTCCGTGTGTTCACTTAAGTTTATAAGCTAGCTCTGGTCCGTGTTGTCACCTAAGTTTATAAGCTAGCTCTGGTCCGTGGTGTCACCTAAGTTTATAAGCTAGCTCTGGTCCGTGTTTTCACCTAGGTTTATAAGCTAGCTCTGGTCCGTATTTTCACCTAAGTTTATAAGCTAGCTCAGGTCCGTGTTTTCACTTAAGTTTATAAGCTAGCTATGGTCCATGTTTTCACTTAAGTTTATAAGCTAGCTCAGGTCCGTGTTTTCACTTAAGTTTATAAGCTAGCTCTGGTCCATGTTTTCACTTAAGTTTATAAGCTAGCTCAGGTCCGTGCTTTCACCTAAGTTTATAAGCTAGCTCAGGTCCGTGTTTTCACCTAAGTTTATTAGCTAGCTCTGGTCCGTGTTTTCACCTAAGTTTATAAGCTAGCTCTGGTCCGTGTTTTCACCTAAGTTTATAAGCTAGCTCTGGTCCGTGTTGTCACCCAAGTTTATAAGCTAGCTCTGGTCCGTGTTGTCACCTAAGTTTATAAGCTAGCTCTGGTCCTTGTTGTCACCTAAGTTTATAAGCTAGCACTGGTCCGTGTTTTCACCTAAGTTTATAAGCTAGCTCTGGTCCGTGTTTTCACTTAAGTTTATATGCTAGCTCTGGTCCGTGTTTTCACCTACGTTTATAAGCTAGCTCTGGTCCGTGTTTTCACCTAAGTTTATAAGCTAGCTCTGGTCCGTGTTTTCACCTAAGTTTATAAGCTAGCTCTGGTCCATGTTTTCATCTACGTTTATAAGCTAGCTCTGGTCCGTGTTTTCACCTAAGTTTATAAGCTAGCTCAGGTCCGTGTTTTCACCTAAGTTTATAAGATAGCTCTGGTCCGTGTTTTCACTTAAGTTTACAAGCTAGCTCTGGTCCGTGTTTTCACTTAAGTTTATAAGCTAGCTCAGGTCCGTGTTTTCGCTTAAGTTTATAAGCTAGCTCTGGTCCGTGTTTTCACCTACGTTTATAAGCTAGCTCTGGTCCGTGTTTTCACTTAAGTTTATAAGCTAGCTCTGGTCCGTGTTTTCACTTAAGTTTATAAGCTAGCTCAGGTCCGTGTTTTCACTTAAGTTTATAAGCTAGCTCTGGTCCGTGTTTTCACTTAAGTTTATAAGCTAGCTCTGGTCCGTGTTTTCACTTAAGTTTATAAGCTAGCTCTGGTCCGTGTTTTCACTTAAGTTTATAAGCTAGCTCTGCTCCGTGTTTTCACTTAAGTTTATAAGCTAGCTCTGGTCCGTGTTTTCACTTAAGTTTATAAGCTAGCTCAGGTCCGTGTTTTCACTTAAGTTTATTAGCTAGCTCTGGTCGGTGTTTTCATCTAAGTTTATAAGCTAGCTCTGGTCCGTGTTTTCACCTAAGTTTATAAGCTAGCTCTGGTCCGTGTTGTCACCTAAGTTTATAAGCTAGCTCTGGTCCGTGTTTTCACTTAAGTTTATAAGCTAGCTCTGGTCCGTGTTTTCACCTACGTTTATAAGCTAGCTCTGGTCCGTGTTTTCACCTAAGTTTATAAGCTAGCTCTGGTCCGTGTTTTCACCTAAGTTTATAAGCTAGCTCTGGTCCATGTTTTCATCTACGTTTATAAGCTAGCTCTGGTCCGTGTTTTCACTTAAGTTTATAAGCTAGCTCAGGTCCGTGTTTTCACCTAAGTTTATAAGATAGCTCTGGTCCGTGTTTTCACTTAAGTTTATAAGCTAGCTCTGGTCCGTGTTTTCACTTAAGTTTATAAGCTAGCTCTGGTCCATCTTGTCACCTAAATTAATAAGCTAGCTCTGGACCGTGTTTTCATCTACGTTTATAAGCTAGCTCTGATCCGTGTTGTCACCTAAGTTTATAAGCTAGCTCTGGTCCGTGTTTTCACCTAAGTTTATAAGCTAGCTCTGGTCCGTGTTGTCACCTAAGTTTATAAGCTAGCTCTGGTCCGTGTTGTCACCTAAGTTTATAAGCTAGCTCTGGTCCGTGTTGTCACCTAAGTTTATAAGCTAGCTCTGGTCCATGTTGTCACCTAAGTTTATAAGCTAGCACTGGTCCGTGTTTTCACCTAAGTTTATAAGCTAGCTCTGGTCCGTGTTTTCACTTAAGTTTATAAGCTAGCTCTGGTCCGTGTTTTCACCTACGTTTATAAGCTAGCTCTGGTCCGTGTTTTCACCTAAGTTTATAAGCTAGCTCTGGTCCGTGTTTTCACCTAAGTTTATAAGCTAGCTCTGGTCCATGTTTTCATCTAGGTTTATAAGCTAGCTCTGGTTCGTGTTTTCACCTACGTTTACAAGCTAGCTCTGGTCCGTGTTTTCACCTAAGTTTATAAACTAGCTCTGGTCCGTGTTTTCACTTAAGTTTATAAGTTAGCTCTGGACCGTGTTTTCACTTAAGTTTATAAGCTAGCTCTGGTCCGTGTTTTCACCTACGTTTACAAGCTAGCTCTGGTCCGTGTTTTCACCTAAGTTTATAAGCTAGCTCTGGTCCGTGTTTTCACCTACGTTTATAAGCTAGCTCTGGTCCGTGTTTTCACCTAAGTTTATAAGCTAGCTCAGGTCCGTGTTTTCACCTAAGTTTATAAGCTAGCTCTGGTCCGTGATTTCACTTAAGTTTATAAGCTAACTCTGGTCCGTGTTTTCACCTAAGTTTATAAGCTAGCTCACGTCCGTGTTTCCACTTAAGTTTATAAGCTAGCTCAGGTCAGTGTGTTCACTTAAGTTTATAAGCTAGCTCTGGTCCGTGTTGTCACCTAAGTTTATAAGCTAGCTCTGGTCCGTGGTGTCACCTAAGTTTATAAGCTAGCTCAGGTCCGTGTTTTCACCTAAGTTTATAAGCTAGCTCAGGTCCGTGTTTTCACTTAAGTTTATTAGCTAGCTCTGGTCGGTGTTTTCATCTAAGTTTATAAGCTAGCTCTGGTCCGTGTTTTCACCTAAGTTTATAAGCTAGCTCTGGTCCGTGTTGTCACCTAAGTTTATAAGCTAGCTCTGGTCCGTGTTGTCACCTAAGTTTATAAGCTAGCTCTGGTCCGTGTTGTCACCTAAGTTTATAAGCTAGCTCTGGTCCATGTTGTCACCCAAGTTTATAAGCTAGCACTGGTCCGTGTTTTCATCTACGTTTATAAGCTAGCTCTGGACCGTGTTTTCATCTACGTTTATAAGCTAGCTCTGATCCGTGTTGTCACCTAAGTTTATAAGCTAGCTCTGGTCCGTGTTTTCACCTAAGTTTATAAGCTAGCTCTGGTCCGTGTTGTCACCTAAGTTTATAAGCTAGCTCTGGCCCGTGTTGTCACCTAAGTTTATAAGCTAGCTCTGGTCCGTGTTGTCACCTAAGTTTATAAGCTAGCTCTGGTCCATGTTGTCACCTAAGTTTATAAGCTAGCACTGGTCCGTGTTTTCACCTAAGTTTATAAGCTAGCTCTGGTCCGTGTTTTCACTTAAGTTTATAAGCTAGCTCTGGTCCGTGTTTTCACCTACGTTTATAAGCTAGCTCTGGTCCGTGTTTTCACCTAAGTTTATAAGCTAGCTCTGGTCCGTGTTTTCACCTAAGTTTATAAGCTAGCTCTGGTCCATGTTTTCATCTAGGTTTATAAGCTAGCTCTGGTTCGTGTTTTCACCTACGTTTACAAGCTACCTCTGGTCCGTGTTTTCACCTAAGTTTATAAACTAGCTCTGGTCCGTGTTTTCACTTAAGTTTATAAGTTAGCTCTGGACCGTGTTTTCACTTAAGTTTATAAGCTAGCTCTGGTCCGTGTTTTCACCTACGTTTACAAGCTAGCTCTGGTCCGTGTTTTCACCTAAGTTTATAAGCTAGCTCTGGTCCGTGTTTTCACCTACGTTTATAAGCTAGCTCTGGTCCGTGTTTTCACCTAAGTTTATAAGCTAGCTCAGGTCCGTGTTTTCACCTAAGTTTATAAGCTAGCTCTGGTCCGTGATTTCACTTAAGTTTATAAGCTAGCTCTGGTCCGTGTTTTCACCTAAGTTTATAAGCTAGCTCACGTCCGTGTTTCCACTTAAGTTTATAAGCTAGCTCAGGTCCGTGTGTTCACTTAAGTTTATAAGCTAGCTCTGGTCCGTGTTGTCACCTAAGTTTATAAGCTAGCTCTGGTCCGTGGTGTCACCTAAGTTTATAAGCTAGCTCTGGTCCGTGTTTTCACCTAGGTTTATAAGCTAGCTCTGGTCCGTATTTTCACCTAAGTTTATAAGCTAGCTCAGGTCCGTATTTTCACTTAAGTTTATAAGCTAGCTATGGTCCATGTTTTCACTTAAGTTTATAAGCTAGCTCAGGTCCGTGTTTTCACTTAAGTTTATAAGCTAGCTCTGGTCCATGTTTTCACTTAAGTTTATAAGCTAGCTCAGGTCCGTGCTTTCACCTAAGTTTATAAGCTAGCTCAGGTCCGTGTTTTCACCTAAGTTTATTAGCTAGCTCTGGTCCGTGTTTTCACCTAAGTTTATAAGCTAGCTCTGGTCCGTGTTTTCACCTAAGTTTATAAGCTAGCTTCTGGTCCGTGTTGTCACCCAAGTTTATAAGCTAGCTCTGGTCCGTGTTTTCACTTAAGTTTATAAGCTAGCTCTGGTCCGTGTTTTCACCTACGTTTATAAGCTAGCTCTGGTCCGTGTTTTCACCTAAGTTTATAAGCTAGCTCTGGTCCGTGTTTTCACCTAAGTTTATAAGCTAGCTCTGGTCCATGTTTTCATCTACGTTTATAAGCTAGCTCTGGTCCGTGTTTTCACTTAAGTTTATAAGCTAGCTCAGGTCCGTGTTTTCACCTAAGTTTATAAGATAGCTCTGGTCCGTGTTTTCACTTAAGTTTATAAGCTAGCTCTGGTCCGTGTTTTCACTTAAGTTTATAAGCTAGCTCTGGTCCGTGTTGTCACCTAAATTAATAAGCTAGCTCTGGACCGTGTTTTCATCTACGTTTATAAGCTAGCTCTGATCCGTGTTGTCACCTAAGTTTATAAGCTAGCTCTGGTCCGTGTTTTCACCTAAGTTTATAAGCTAGCTCTGGTCCGTGTTTTCACCTAAGTTTATAAGCTAGCTCTGGTCCGTGTTTTCACCTACGTTTATAAGCTAGCTCTGGTCCGTGTTTTCACCTAAGTTTATAAGCTAGCTCTGGTCCGTGTTTTCACCTAAGTTTATAAGCTAGCTCTGGTCCATGTTTTCATCTACGTTTATAAGCTAGCTCTGGTCCGTGTTTTCACTTAAGTTTATAAGCTAGCTCAGGTCCGTGTTTTCACCTAAGTTTATAAGATAGCTCTGGTCCGTGTTTTCACTTAAGTTTATAAGCTAGCTCTGGTCCGTGTTTTCACTTAAGTTTATAAGCTAGCTCTGGTCCGTGTTGTCACCTAAATTAATAAGCTAGCTCTGGACCGTGTTTTCATCTACGTTTATAAGCTAGCTCTGATCCGTGTTGTCACCTAAGTTTATAAGCTAGCTCTGGTCCGTGTTTTCACCTAAGTTTATAAGCTAGCTCTGGTCCGTGTTGTCCCCTAAGTTTATAAGCTAGCTCTGGTCCGTGTTGTCACCTAAGTTTATAAGCTAGCTCTGGTCCGTGTTGTCACCTAAGTTTATAAGCTAGCTCTGGTCCATGTTGTCACCTAAGTTTATAAGCTAGCACTGGTCCGTGTTTTCACCTAAGTTTATAAGCTAGCTCTGGTCCGTGTTTTCACTTAAGTTTATAAGCTAGCTCTGGTCCGTGTTTTCACCTACGTTTATAAGCTAGCTCTGGTCCGTGTTTTCACCTAAGTTTATAAGCTAGCTCTGGTCCGTGTTTTCACCTAAGTTTATAAGCTAGCTCTGGTCCATGTTTTCATCTACGTTTATAAGCTAGCTCTGGTTCGTGTTTTCACCTACGTTTACAAGCTAGCTCTGGTCCGTGTTTTCACCTAAGTTTATAAACTAGCTCTGGTCCGTGTTTTCACTTAAGTTTATAAGTTAGCTCTGGACCGTGTTTTCACTTAAGTTTATAAGCTAGCTCTGGTCCGTGTTTTCACCTACGTTTACAAGCTAGCTCTGGTCCGTGTTTTCACCTAAGTTTATAAGCTAGCTCTGGTCCGTGTTTTCACCTACGTTTATAAGCTAGCTCTGGTCCGTGTTTTCACCTAAGTTTATAAGCTAGCTCAGGTCCGTGTTTTCACCTAAGTTTATAAGCTAGCTCTGGTCCGTGATTTCACTTAAGTTTATAAGCTAACTCTGGTCCGTGTTTTCACCTAAGTTTATAAGCTAGCTCACGTCCGTGTTTCCACTTAAGTTTATAAGCTAGTTCAGGTCCGTGTGTTCACTTAAGTTTATAAGCTAGCTCTGGTCCGTGTTGTCACCTAAGTTTATAAGCTAGCTCTGGTCCGTGGTGTCACCTAAGTTTATAAGCTAGCTCTGGTCCGTGTTTTCACCTAGGTTTATAAGCTAGCTCTGGTCCGTATTTTCACCTAAGTTTATAAGCTAGCTCAGGTCCGTATTTTCACTTAAGTTTATAAGCTAGCTATGGTCCATATTTTCACTTAAGTTTATAAGCTAGCTCAGGTCCGTGTTTTCACTTAAGTTTATAAGCTAGCTCTGGTCCATGTTTTCACTTAAGTTTATAAGCTAGCTCAGGTCCGTGCTTTCACCTAAGTTTATAAGCTAGCTCAGGTCCGTGTTTTCACCTAAGTTTATTAGCTAGCTCTGGTCCGTGTTTTCACCTAAGTTTATAAGCTAGCTTCTGGTCCGTGTTGTCACCCAAGTTTATAAGCTAGCTCTGGTCCGTGTTTTCACTTAAGTTTATAAGCTAGCTCTGGTCCGTGTTTTCACCTACGTTTATAAGCTAGCTCTGGTCCGTGTTTTCACCTAAGTTTATAAGCTAGCTCTGGTCCGTGTTTTCACCTAAGTTTATAAGCTAGCTCTGGTCCATGTTTTCATCTACGTTTATAAGCTAGCTCTGGTCCGTGTTTTCACTTAAGTTTATAAGCTAGCTCAGGTCCGTGTTTTCACCTAAGTTTATAAGATAGCTCTGGTCCGTGTTTTCACTTAAGTTTATAAGCTAGCTCTGGTCCGTGTTTTCACTTAAGTTTATAAGCTAGCTCTGGTCCGTGTTGTCACCTAAATTAATAAGCTAGCTCTGGACCGTGTTTTCATCTACGTTTATAAGCTAGCTCTGATCCGTGTTGTCACCTAAGTTTATAAGCTAGCTCTGGTCCGTGTTTTCACCTAAGTTTATAAGCTAGCTCTGGTCCGTGTTGTCACCTAAGTTTATAAGCTAGCTCTGGTCCGTGTTGTCACCTAAGTTTATAAGCTAGCTCTGGTCCGTGTTGTCACCTAAGTTTATAAGCTAGCTCTGGTCCATGTTGTCACCTAAGTTTATAAGCTAGCTCTGGTCCGTGTTTTCACTTAAGTTTATAAGCTAGCTCTGGTCCGTGTTTTCACCTACGTTTATAAGCTAGCTCTGGTCCGTGTTTTCACCTAAGTTTAAAAGCTAGCTCTGGTCCGTGTTTTCACCTAAGTTTATAAGTTAGCTCTGGACCGTGTTTTCACTTAAGTTTATAAGCTAGCTCTGGTCCGTGTTTTCACCTACGTTTACAAGCTAGCTCTGGTCCGTGTTTTCACCTACGTTTATAAGCTAGCTCTGGTCCGTGTTTTCACCTACGTTTATAAGCTAGCTCTGGTCCGTGTTTTCACCTAAGTTTATAAGCTAGCTCAGGTCCGTGTTTTCACCTAAGTTTATAAGCTAGCTCTGGTCCGTGATTTCACTTAAGTTTATAAGCTAACTCTGGTCCGTGTTTTCACCTAAGTTTATAAGCTAGCTCACGTCCGTGTTTCCACTTAAGTTTATAAGCTAGCTCAGGTCCGTGTGTTCACTTAAGTTTATAAGCTAGCTCTGGTCCGTGTTTTCACCTAAGTTTATAAGCTAGCTCTGGTCCGTGTTGTCCCCTAAGTTTATAAGCTAGCTCTGGTCCGTGTTGTCACCTAAGTTTATAAGCTAGCTCTGGTCCGTGTTGTCACCTAAGTTTATAAGCTAGCTCTGGTCCATGTTGTCACCTAAGTTTATAAGCTAGCACTGGTCCGTGTTTTCACCTAAGTTTATAAGCTAGCTCTGGTCCGTGTTTTCACTTAAGTTTATAAGCTAGCTCTGGTCCGTGTTTTCACCTACGTTTATAAGCTAGCTCTGGTCCGTGTTTTCACCTAAGTTTATAAGCTAGCTCTGGTCCGTGTTTTCACCTAAGTTTATAAGCTAGCTCTGGTCCATGTTTTCATCTACGTTTATAAGCTAGCTCTGGTTCGTGTTTTCACCTACGTTTACAAGCTAGCTCTGGTCCGTGTTTTCACCTAAGTTTATAAACTAGCTCTGGTCCGTGTTTTCACTTAAGTTTATAAGTTAGCTCTGGACCGTGTTTTCACTTAAGTTTATAAGCTAGCTCTGGTCCGTGTTTTCACCTACGTTTACAAGCTAGCTCTGGTCCGTGTTTTCACCTAAGTTTATAAGCTAGCTCTGGTCCGTGTTTTCACCTACGTTTATAAGCTAGCTCTGGTCCGTGTTTTCACCTAAGTTTATAAGCTAGCTCAGGTCCGTGTTTTCACCTAAGTTTATAAGCTAGCTCTGGTCCGTGATTTCACTTAAGTTTATAAGCTAACTCTGGTCCGTGTTTTCACCTAAGTTTATAAGCTAGCTCACGTCCGTGTTTCCACTTAAGTTTATAAGCTAGTTCAGGTCCGTGTGTTCACTTAAGTTTATAAGCTAGCTCTGGTCCGTGTTGTCACCTAAGTTTATAAGCTAGCTCTGGTCCGTGGTGTCACCTAAGTTTATAAGCTAGCTCTGGTCCGTGTTTTCACCTAGGTTTATAAGCTAGCTCTGGTCCGTATTTTCACCTAAGTTTATAAGCTAGCTCAGGTCCGTATTTTCACTTAAGTTTATAAGCTAGCTATGGTCCATATTTTCACTTAAGTTTATAAGCTAGCTCAGGTCCGTGTTTTCACTTAAGTTTATAAGCTAGCTCTGGTCCATGTTTTCACTTAAGTTTATAAGCTAGCTCAGGTCCGTGCTTTCACCTAAGTTTATAAGCTAGCTCAGGTCCGTGTTTTCACCTAAGTTTATTAGCTAGCTCTGGTCCGTGTTTTCACCTAAGTTTATAAGCTAGCTTCTGGTCCGTGTTGTCACCCAAGTTTATAAGCTAGCTCTGGTCCGTGTTTTCACTTAAGTTTATAAGCTAGCTCTGGTCCGTGTTTTCACCTACGTTTATAAGCTAGCTCTGGTCCGTGTTTTCACCTAAGTTTATAAGCTAGCTCTGGTCCGTGTTTTCACCTAAGTTTATAAGCTAGCTCTGGTCCATGTTTTCATCTACGTTTATAAGCTAGCTCTGGTCCGTGTTTTCACTTAAGTTTATAAGCTAGCTCAGGTCCGTGTTTTCACCTAAGTTTATAAGATAGCTCTGGTCCGTGTTTTCACTTAAGTTTATAAGCTAGCTCTGGTCCGTGTTTTCACTTAAGTTTATAAGCTAGCTCTGGTCCGTGTTGTCACCTAAATTAATAAGCTAGCTCTGGACCGTGTTTTCATCTACGTTTATAAGCTAGCTCTGATCCGTGTTGTCACCTAAGTTTATAAGCTAGCTCTGGTCCGTGTTTTCACCTAAGTTTATAAGCTAGCTCTGGTCCGTGTTGTCACCTAAGTTTATAAGCTAGCTCTGGTCCGTGTTGTCACCTAAGTTTATAAGCTAGCTCTGGTCCGTGTTGTCACCTAAGTTTATAAGCTAGCTCTGGTCCATGTTGTCACCTAAGTTTATAAGCTAGCTCTGGTCCGTGTTTTCACTTAAGTTTATAAGCTAGCTCTGGTCCGTGTTTTCACCTACGTTTATAAGCTAGCTCTGGTCCGTGTTTTCACCTAAGTTTAAAAGCTAGCTCTGGTCCGTGTTTTCACCTAAGTTTATAAGTTAGCTCTGGACCGTGTTTTCACTTAAGTTTATAAGCTAGCTCTGGTCCGTGTTTTCACCTACGTTTACAAGCTAGCTCTGGTCCGTGTTTTCACCTACGTTTATAAGCTAGCTCTGGTCCGTGTTTTCACCTACGTTTATAAGCTAGCTCTGGTCCGTGTTTTCACCTAAGTTTATAAGCTAGCTCAGGTCCGTGTTTTCACCTAAGTTTATAAGCTAGCTCTGGTCCGTGATTTCACTTAAGTTTATAAGCTAACTCTGGTCCGTGTTTTCACCTAAGTTTATAAGCTAGCTCACGTCCGTGTTTCCACTTAAGTTTATAAGCTAGCTCAGGTCCGTGTGTTCACTTAAGTTTATAAGCTAGCTCTGGTCCGTGTTGTCACCTAAGTTTATAAGCTAGCTCTGGTCCGTGGTGTCACCTAAGTTTATAAGCTAGCTCTGGTCCGTGTTTTCACCTAGGTTTATAAGCTAGCTCTGGTCCGTATTTTCACCTAAGTTTATAAGCTAGCTCAGGTACGTATTTTCACTTAAGTTTATAAGCTAGCTATGGTCCATGTTTTCACTTAAGTTTATAAGCTAGCTCAGGTCCGTGTTTTCACTTAAGTTTATAAGCTAGCTCTGGTCCATGTTTTCACTTAAGTTTATAAGCTAGCTCAGGTCCGTGCTTTCACCTAAGTTTATAAGCTAGCTCAGGTCCGTGTTTTCACCTAAGTTTATTAGCTAGCTCTGGTCCGTGTTTTCACCTAAGTTTATAAGCTAGCTCTGGTCCGTGTTTTCACCTAATTTTATAAGCTAGCTTCTGGTCCGTGTTGTCACCCAAGTTTATAAGCTAGCTCTGGTCCGTGTTGTCACCTAAGTTTATAAGCTAGCTCTGGTCCTTGTTGTCACCTAAGTTTATAAGCTAGCACTGGTCCGTGTTTTCACCTAAGTTTATAAGCTAGCTCTGGTCCGTGTTTTCACTTAAGTTTATATGCTAGCTCTGGTCCGTGTTTTCACCTACGTTTATAAGCTAGCTCTGGTCCGTGTTTTCACCTAAGTTTATAAGCTAGCTCTGGTCCGTGTTTTCACCTAAGTTTATAAGCTAGCTCTGGTCCATGTTTTCATCTACGTTTATAAGATAGCTCTGGTCCGTGTTTTCACCTAAGTTTATAAGCTAGCTCAGGTCCGTGTTTTCACCTAAGTTTATAAGATAGCTCTGGTCCGTGTTTTCACTTAAGTTTACAAGCTAGCTCTGGTCCGTGTTTTCACTTAAGTTTATAAGCTAGCTCAGGTCCGTGTTTTCGCTTAAGTTTATAAGCTAGCTCTGGTCCGTGTTTTCACCTACGTTTATAAGCTAGCTCTGGTCCGTGTTTTCACTTAAGTTTATAAGCTAGCTCTGGTCCGTGTTTTCACTTAAGTTTATAAGCTAGCTCAGGTCCGTGTTTTCACTTAAGTTTATAAGCTAGCTCTGGTCCGTGTTTTCACTTAAGTTTATAAGCTAGCTCTGGTCCGTGTTTTCACCTACGTTTATAAGCTAGCTCTGGTCCGTGTTTTCACCTAAGTTTATAAGCTAGCTCTGGTCCGTGTTTTCACCTAAGTTTATAAGCTAGCTCTGGTCCATGTTTTCATCTACGTTTATAAGCTAGCTCTGGTCCGTGTTTTCACCTAAGTTTATAAGCTAGCTCAGGTCCGTGTTTTCACCTAAGTTTATAAGATAGCTCTGGTCCGTGTTTTCACTTAAGTTTATAAGCTAGCTCTGGTCCGTGTTTTCACTTAAGTTTATAAGCTAGCTCTGGTCCGTGTTGTCACCTAAATTAATAAGCTAGCTCTGGACCGTGTTTTCATCTACGTTTATAAGCTAGCTCTGATCCGTGTTGTCACCTAAGTTTATAAGCTAGCTCTGGTCCGTGTTTTCACCTAAGTTTATAAGCTAGCTCTGGTCCGTGTTGTCACCTAAGTTTATAAGCTAGCTCTGGTCCGTGTTGTCACCTAAGTTTATAAGCTAGCTCTGGTCCGTGTTGTCACCTAAGTTTATAAGCTAGCTCTGGTCCGTGTTTTCACCTAAGTTTATAAGCTAGCTCTGGTCCGTGTTGTCACCTAAGTTTATAAGCTAGCTCTGGTCCGTGTTGTCACCTAAGTTTATAAGCTAGCTCTGGTCCGTGTTGTCACCTAAGTTTATAAGCTAGCTCTGGTCCGTGTTTTCACCTAAGTTTATAAGCTAGCTCAGGTCCGTGTTGTCACCTAAGTTTATAAGCTAGCTCTGGTCCGTGTTGTCACCTAAGTTTATAAGCTAGCTCTGGTCCGTGTTTTCACCTAAGTTTATAAGCTAGCTCTGGTCCGTGTTGTCACCTATGTTTATAGGCTAGCTCTGGTCCGTGTTGTCACCTAAGTTTATAAGCTAGCTCTGGTCCGTGTTTTCACCCAAGTTTATAAGCTAGCTCTGGTCCGTGTTTTCACCTAAGTTTATAAGCTAGCTCTGGTCCGTGTTGTCACCTAAGTTTATAAGCTAGCTCTGGTCCGTGTTTTCACCTAAGTCTATAAGCTAGCTCTGGTCCGTGCTTTCACCTACGTTTACAAGCTAGCTCTGGTCCGTGTTTTCACTTAAGTTTATAAGCTAGCTCTGGGCCGTGTTTTCACCTACGTTTATAAGCTAGCTCTGGTCCGTGTTTTCACCTAAGTTTATAAGCTAGCTCAGGTCCGTGTTTTCACCTAAGTTTATAAGCTAGCTCTGGTCCGTATTTTCACCTAAGTTTATAAGCTAGCTCTGGTTCGTGTTGTCACCTAAGTTTATAAGCTAGCTCTGGTCCGTGTTGTCACCTAAGTTTATAAGCTAGCTCTGGTCGTGTTGTCACCTAAGTTTATAAGCTAGCTCTGGTCCGTGTTGTCACCTAAGTTTATAAGCTAGCTCTGGTCCGTGTTGTCACCTAAGTTTATAAGCTAGCTCTGGGCCGTGTTTTCACCTACGTTTATAAGCTAGCTCTGGTCCGTGTTTTCACCTACGTTTATAAGCTAGCTCAGGTTCGTGTTTTCACCTAAGTTTATAAGCTAGCTCTGGTCCGTGTTTTCACCTAAGTTTATAAGCTAGCTCTGGTCTGTGTTGTCACCTAAGTTTATAAGCTAGCTCTGGTCCGTGTTGTCACCTAAGTTTATAAGCTAGCTCTGGTCCGTGTTGTCACCTAAGTTTATAAGCTAGCTCTGGTCCGTGTTGTCACCTAAGTTTATAAGCTAGCTCTGGTCCGTGTTTTCACCTAAGTTTATAAGCTAGCTCTGGTCCGTGTTGTCACCTAAGTTTATAAGCTAGCTCTGATCCATGTTGTCACCTAGGTTTATAAGCTAGCTCTGGTCCGTGTTGTCACCTAGGTTTATAAACTAGCTCTGGTCCGTGTTGTCACCTAAGTTTATAAGCTAGCTCTGGTCCGTGTTTTCACTTAAGTTTATAAGCTAGCTCTGGTCCGTGTTTTCACTTAAGTTTATAAGCTAGCTCAGGTCCGTGTTTTCACTTAAGTTTATAAGCTAGCTCTGGTCCGTGTTTTCACTTAAGTTTATAAGCTAGCTCTGGTCCGTGTTTTCACTTAAGTTTATAAGCTAGCTCTGGTCCGTGTTTTCACTTAAGTTTATAAGCTAGCTCTGCTCCGTGTTTTCACTTAAGTTTATAAGCTAGCTCTGGTCCGTGTTTTCACTTAAGTTTATAAGCTAGCTCAGGTCCGTGTTTTCACTTAAGTTTATTAGCTAGCTCTGGTCGGTCGGTGTTTTCATCTAAGTTTATAAGCTAGCTCTGGTCCGTGTTTTCACCTAAGTTTATAAGCTAGCTCTGGTCCGTGTTGTCACCTAAGTTTATAAGCTAGCTCTGGTCCGTGTTTTCACTTAAGTTTATAAGCTAGCTCTGGTCCGTGTTTTCACCTACGTTTATAAGCTAGCTCTGGTCCGTGTTTTCACCTAAGTTTATAAGCTAGCTCTGGTCCGTGTTTTCACCTAAGTTTATAAGCTAGCTCTGGTCCATGTTTTCATCTACGTTTATAAGCTAGCTCTGGTCCGTGTTTTCACCTAAGTTTATAAGATAGCTCTGGTCCGTGTTTTCACTTAAGTTTATAAGCTAGCTCTGGTCCGTGTTTTCACTTAAGTTTATAAGCTAGCTCTGGTCCGTGTTGTCACCTAAATTAATAAGCTAGCTCTGGACCGTGTTTTCATCTACGTTTATAAGCTAGCTCTGATCCGTGTTGTCACCTAAGTTTATAAGCTAGCTCTGGTCCGTGTTTTCACCTAAGTTTATAAGCTAGCTCTGGTCCGTGTTGTCACCTAAGTTTATAAGCTAGCTCTGGTCCGTGTTGTCACCTAAGTTTATAAGCTAGCTCTGGTCCGTGTTGTCACCTAAGTTTATAAGCTAGCTCTGGTCCGTGTTTTCACCTAAGTTTATAAGCTAGCTCTGGTCCGTGTTGTCACCTAAGTTTATAAGCTAGCTCTGGTCCGTGTTGTCACCTAAGTTTATAAGCTAGCTCTGGTCCGTGTTGTCACCTAAGTTTATAAGCTAGCTCTGGTCCGTGTTTTCACCTAAGTTTATAAGCTAGCTCTGGTCCGTGTTGTCACCTAAGTTTATAAGCTAGCTCTGGTCCGTGTTGTCACCTAAGTTTATAAGCTAGCTCTGGTCCGTGTTTTCACCTAAGTTTATAAGCTAGCTCTGGTCCGTGTTGTCACCTATGTTTATAGGCTAGCTCTGGTCCGTGTTGTCACCTAAGTTTATAAGCTAGCTCTGGTCCGTGTTTTCACCCAAGTTTATAAGCTAGCTCTGGTCCGTGTTTTCACCTAAGTTTATAAGCTAGCTCTGGTCCGTGTTGTCACCTAAGTTTATAAGCTAGCTCTGGTCCGTGTTTTCACCTAAGTCTATAAGCTAGCTCTGGTCCGTGCTTTCACCTACGTTTACAAGCTAGCTCTGGTCCGTGTTTTCACTTAAGTTTATAAGCTAGCTCTGGGCCGTGTTTTCACCTACGTTTATAAGCTAGCTCTGGTCCGTGTTTTCACCTAAGTTTATAAGCTAGCTCAGGTCCGTGTTTTCACCTAAGTTTATAAGCTAGCTCTGGTCCGTATTTTCACCTAAGTTTATAAGCTAGCTCTGGTTCGTGTTGTCACCTAAGTTTATAAGCTAGCTCTGGTCCGTGTTGTCACCTAAGTTTATAAGCTAGCTCTGGTCCGTGTTGTCACCTAAGTTTATAAGCTAGCTCTGGTCCGTGTTGTCACCTAAGTTTATAAGCTAGCTCTGGTCCGTGTTGTCACCTAAGTTTATAAGCTAGCTCTGGGCCGTGTTTTCACCTACGTTTATAAGCTAGCTCTGGTCCGTGTTTTCACCTACGTTTATAAGCTAGCTCAGGTTCGTGTTTTCACCTAAGTTTATAAGCTAGCTCTGGTCCGTGTTTTCACCTAAGTTTATAAGCTAGCTCTGGTCTGTGTTGTCACCTAAGTTTATAAGCTAGCTCTGGTCCGTGTTGTCACCTAAGTTTATAAGCTAGCTCTGGTCCGTGTTGTCACCTAAGTTTATAAGCTAGCTCTGGTCCGTGTTGTCACCTAAGTTTATAAGCTAGCTCTGGTCCGTGTTTTCACTTAAGTTTATAAGCTAGCTCTGCTCCGTGTTTTCACTTAAGTTTATAAGCTAGCTCTGGTCCGTGTTTTCACTTAAGTTTATAAGCTAGCTCAGGTCCGTGTTTTCACTTAAGTTTATTAGCTAGCTCTGGTCGGTCGGTGTTTTCATCTAAGTTTATAAGCTAGCTCTGGTCCGTGTTTTCACCTAAGTTTATAAGCTAGCTCTGGTCCGTGTTGTCACCTAAGTTTATAAGCTAGCTCTGGTCCGTGTTTTCACTTAAGTTTATAAGCTAGCTCTGGTCCGTGTTTTCACCTACGTTTATAAGCTAGCTCTGGTCCGTGTTTTCACCTAAGTTTATAAGCTAGCTCTGGTCCGTGTTTTCACCTAAGTTTATAAGCTAGCTCTGGTCCATGTTTTCATCTACGTTTATAAGCTAGCTCTGGTCCGTGTTTTCACCTAAGTTTATAAGCTAGCTCAGGTCCGTGTTTTCACCTAAGTTTATAAGATAGCTCTGGTCCGTGTTTTCACTTAAGTTTATAAGCTAGCTCTGGTCCGTGTTTTCACTTAAGTTTATAAGCTAGCTCTGGTCCGTGTTGTCACCTAAATTAATAAGCTAGCTCTGGACCGTGTTTTCATCTACGTTTATAAGCTAGCTCTGATCCGTGTTGTCACCTAAGTTTATAAGCTAGCTCTGGTCCGTGTTTTCACCTAAGTTTATAAGCTAGCTCTGGTCCGTGTTGTCACCTAAGTTTATAAGCTAGCTCTGGTCCGTGTTGTCACCTAAGTTTATAAGCTAGCTCTGGTCCGTGTTGTCACCTAAGTTTATAAGCTAGCTCTGGTCCGTGTTTTCACCTAAGTTTATAAGCTAGCTCTGGTCCGTGTTGTCACCTAAGTTTATAAGCTAGCTCTGGTCCGTGTTGTCACCTAAGTTTATAAGCTAGCTCTGGTCCGTGTTGTCACCTAAGTTTATAAGCTAGCTCTGGTCCGTGTTTTCACCTAAGTTTATAAGCTAGCTCTGGTCCGTGTTGTCACCTAAGTTTATAAGCTAGCTCTGGTCCGTGTTGTCACCTAAGTTTATAAGCTAGCTCTGGTCCGTGTTTTCACCTAAGTTTATAAGCTAGCTCTGGTCCGTGTTGTCACCTATGTTTATAGGCTAGCTCTGGTCCGTGTTGTCACCTAAGTTTATAAGCTAGCTCTGGTCCGTGTTTTCACCCAAGTTTATAAGCTAGCTCTGGTCCGTGTTTTCACCTAAGTTTATAAGCTAGCTCTGGTCCGTGTTGTCACCTAAGTTTATAAGCTAGCTCTGGTCCGTGTTTTCACCTAAGTCTATAAGCTAGCTCTGGTCCGTGCTTTCACCTACGTTTACAAGCTAGCTCTGGTCCGTGTTTTCACTTAAGTTTATAAGCTAGCTCTGGGCCGTGTTTTCACCTACGTTTATAAGCTAGCTCTGGTCCGTGTTTTCACCTAAGTTTATAAGCTAGCTCAGGTCCGTGTTTTCACCTAAGTTTATAAGCTAGCTCTGGTCCGTATTTTCACCTAAGTTTATAAGCTAGCTCTGGTTCGTGTTGTCACCTAAGTTTATAAGCTAGCTCTGGTCCGTGTTGTCACCTAAGTTTATAAGCTAGCTCTGGTCCGTGTTGTCACCTAAGTTTATAAGCTAGCTCTGGTCCGTGTTGTCACCTAAGTTTATAAGCTAGCTCTGGTCCGTGTTGTCACCTAAGTTTATAAGCTAGCTCTGGGCCGTGTTTTCACCTACGTTTATAAGCTAGCTCTGGTCCGTGTTTTCACCTACGTTTATAAGCTAGCTCAGGTTCGTGTTTTCACCTAAGTTTATAAGCTAGCTCTGGTCCGTGTTTTCACCTAAGTTTATAAGCTAGCTCTGGTCTGTGTTGTCACCTAAGTTTATAAGCTAGCTCTGGTCCGTGTTGTCACCTAAGTTTATAAGCTAGCTCTGGTCCGTGTTGTCACCTAAGTTTATAAGCTAGCTCTGGTCCGTGTTGTCACCTAAGTTTATAAGCTAGCTCTGGTCCGTGTTGTCACCTAAGTTTATAAGCTAGCTCTGGTCCGTGTTTTCACCTAAGTTTATAAGCTAGCTCTGGTCCGTGTTGTCACCTAAGTTTATAAGCTAGCTCTGATCCATGTTGTCACCTAGGTTTATAAGCTAGCTCTGGTCCGTGTTGTCACCTAGGTTTATAAACTAGCTCTGGTCCGTGTTGTCACCTAAGTTTATAAGCTAGCTCTGGTCCGTGTTGTCACCTAAGTTTATAAGCTAGCTCTGGTCCGTGTTTTCACCTAAGTTTATAAGCTAGCTCTGGTTCGTGTTTTCACCTAAGTTTATAAGCTAGCTCTGGTCCGTGTTGTCACCTAAGTTTATAAGCTAGCTCTGGTCCGTGTTGTCACCTAAGTTTATAAGCTAGCTCTGGTCCGTGTTGTCACCTAAGTTTATAAGCTAGCTCTGGTCCGTGTTTTCACCTAAGTTTATAACCTAGCTCTGGTCCGTGTTGTCACCTAAATTAATAAGCTAGCTCTGGACCGTGTTTTCACCTACGTTTATAAGCTAGCTCTGATCCGTGTTGTCACCTAAGTTTATAAGCTAGCTCTGGTCCGTGTTTTCACCTAAGTTTATAAGCTAGCTCTGGTCCGTGTTGTCACCTAAGTTTATAAGCTAGCTCTGGTCCGTGTTGTCACCTAAGTTTATAAGCTAGCTCTGGTCCGTGTTGTCACCTAAGTTTATAAGCTAGCTCTGGTCCATGTTGTCACCTAAGTTTATAAGCTAGCACTGGTCCGTGTTTTCACCTAAGTTTATAAGCTAGCTCTGGTCCGTGTTTTCACTTAAGTTTATAAGCTAGCTCTGGTCCGTGTTTTCACCTACGTTTATAAGCTAGCTCTGGTCCGTGTTTTCACCTAAGTTTATAAGCTAGCTCTGGTCCGTGTTTTCACCTAAGTTTATAAGCTAGCTCTGGTCCATGTTTTCATCTACGTTTATAAGCTAGCTCTGGTCCGTGTTTTCACCTAAGTTTATAAGCTAGTTCAGGTCCGTGTTTTCACCTAAGTTTATAAGATAGCTCTGGTCCGTGTTTTCACTTAAGTTTATAAGCTAGCTCTGGTCCGTGTTTTCACTTAAGTTTATAAGCTAGCTCTGGTCCGTGTTGTCACCTAAGTTAATAAGCTAGCTCTGGACCGTGTTTTCATCTACGTTTATAAGCTAGCTCTGATCCGTGTTGTCACCTAAGTTTATAAGCTAGCTCTGGTCCGTGTTTTCACCTAAGTTCATAAGCTAGCTCTGGTCCGTGTTGTCACCTAAGTTTATAAGCTAGCTCTGGTCCGTGTTGTCACCTAAGTTTATAAGCTAGCTCTGGTCCGTGTTGTCACCTAAGTTTATAAGCTAGCTCTGGTCCATGTTGTCACCTAAGTTTATAAGCTAGCTCTGGTCCGTGTTTTCACTTAAGTTTATAAGCTAGCTCTGGTCCGTGTTTTCACCTACGTTTATAAGCTAGCTCTGGTCCGTGTTTTCACCTAAGTTTATAAGCTAGCTATGGTCCGTGTTTTCACTTAAGTTTATAAGCTAGCTCTGGTCCGTGTTTTCACCAACGTTTATAAGCTAGCTCTGGTCCGTGTTTTCACTTAAGTTTATAAGCTAGCTCTGGTCCGTGTTTTCACTTAAGTTTATAAGCTAGCTCAGGTCCGTGTTTTCACTTAAGTTTATAAGCTAGCTCTGGTCCGTGTTTTCACCTAAGTTTATAAGCTAGCTCAGGTCCGTGTTTTCACTTAAGTTTATTAGCTAGCTCTGGTCGGTGTTTTCATCTAAGTTTATATGCTAGCTCTGGTCCGTGTTGTCACCTAAGTTTATAAGCTAGCTCAGGTCCGTGTTTTCACCTAAGTTTATAAGCTAGCTCTGCTCCGTGTTTTCGCTTAAGTGTATAAGCTAGCTCAGGTCCGTGTTTTCGCTTAAGTTTATAAGCTAGCTCAGGTCCGTGTTTTCACTTAAGTTTATAAGCTAGCTCTGGTCCGTGTTTTCACCTACGTTTATAAGCTAGCTATGGTCCATGTTTCACTTAAGTTTATAAGCTAGCTCTGGTCCGTGTTTTCACTTAAGTTTATAAGCTAGCTCTGCTCCGTGTTTTCACTTAAGTTTATAAGCTAGCTCAGGTCCGTGTTTTCACCTAAGTTTATAAGCTAGCTCTGGTCCGTGTTTTCACCTAAGTTTATAAGCTAGCTCTGGTCCGTGTTGTCACCTAAGTTTATAAGCTAGCTCTGGTCCGTCTTGTCACCTAAGTTTATAAGCTAGCTCTGGTCCGTGTTGTCACCTAAGTTTATAAGCTAGCTCTGGTCCGTGTTTTCACCTAAGTTTATAAGCTAGCTCTGGTCCGTGTTGTCACCTAAGTTTATAAGCTAGCTCTGGTCCGTGTTGTCACCTAAGTTTATAAGCTAGCTCTGGTCCGTGTTTTCACTTAAGTTTATAAGCTAGCTCTGGTCCGTGTTTTCACTTAAGTGTATAAGCTAGCTCAGGTCCGTGTTTTCACTTAAGTTTATAAGCTAGCTCTGGTCCGTGTTTTCACTTAAGTTTATAAGCTAGCTCTGGTCCGTGTTTTCACTTAAGTTTATAAGCTAGCTCTGCTCCGTGTTTTCACTTAAGTTTATAAGCTAGCTCTGGTCCGTGTTTTCACCTAAGTTTATAAGCTAGCTCAGGTCCGTGTTTTCACTTAAGTTTATTAGCTAGCTCTGGTCGGTGTTTTCATCTAAGTTTATAAGCTAGCTCTGGTCCGTGTTGTCACCTAAGTTTATAAGCTAGCTCTGGTCCGTGTTTTCACCTAAGTTTATAAGCTAGCTCTGCTCCGTGTTTTCGCTTAAGTGTATAAGCTAGCTCAGGTCCGTGTTTTCGCTTAAGTTTATAAGCTAGCTCAGGTCCGTGTTTTCACTTAAGTTTATAAGCTAGCTCTGGTCCGTGTTTTCACCTACGTTTATAAGCTAGCTCTGGTCCATGTTTCACTTAAGTTTATAAGCTAGCTCTGGTCCGTGTTTTCACTTAAGTTTATAAGCTAGCTCTGCTCCGTGTTTTCACTTAAGTTTATAAGCTAGCTCTGGTCCGTGTTTTCACCTAAGTTTATAAGCTAGCTCAGGTCCGTGTTTTCACCTAAGTTTATAAGCTAGCTCTGGTCCGTGTTTTCACCTAAGTTTATAAGCTAGCTCTGGTCCGTGTTGTCACCTAAGTTTATAAGCTAGCTCTGGTCCGTCTTGTCACCTAAGTTTATAAGCTAGCTCTGGTCCGTGTTGTCACCTAAGTTTATAAGCTAGCTCTGGTCCGTGTTTTCACCTAAGTTTATAAGCTAGCTCTGGTCCGTGTTGTCACCTAAGTTTATAAGCTAGCTCTGGTCCGTGTTGTCACCTAAGTTTATAAGCTAGCTCTGGTCCGTGTTTTCACCTAAGTTTATAAGCTAGCTCTGGTCCGTGTTGTCACCTAAGTTTATAGGCTAGCTCTGGTCCGTGTTGTCACCTAAGTTTATAAGCTAGCTCTGGTCCGTGTTTTCACCCAAGTTTATAAGCTAGCTCTGGTCCGTGTTTTCACTTAAGTTTATAAGCTAGCTCTGGTCCGTGTTGTCACCTAAGTTTATAAGCTAGCTCTGGTCCGTGTTTTCACCTAAGTCTATAAGCTAGCTCTGGTCCGTGTTTTCACCTACGTTTACAAGCTAGCTCTGGTCCGTGTTTTCACTTAAGTTTATAAGCTAGCTCTGGGCCGTGTTTTCACCTACGTTTATAAGCTAGCTCTGGTCCGTGTTTTCACCTAATTTTATAAGCTAGCTCAGGTCCGTGTTTTCACCTAAGTTTATAAGCTAGCTCTGGTCCGTGTTGTCACCTAAGTTTATAAGCTAGCTCTGGTCCGTGTTGTCACCTAAGTTTATAAGCTAGCTCTGGTCCGTGTTGTCACCTAAGTTTATAAGCTAGCTCTGGGCCGTGTTTTCACCTACGTTTATAAGCTAGCTCTGGTCCGTGTTTTCACCTAAGTTTATAAGCTAGCTCAGGTCCGTGTTTTCACCTAAGTTTATAAGCTAGCTCTGGTCCGTGTTTTCACCTAAGTTTATAAGCTAGCTCTGGTCCGTGTTGTCACCTAAGTTTATAAGCTAGCTCTGGTCCGTGTTGTCACTTAAGTTTATAAGCTAGCTCTGGTCCGTGTTGTCACCTAAGTTTATAAGCTAGCTCTGGTCCGTGTTGTCACCTAAGTTTATAAGCTAGCTCTGGTCCGTGTTGTCACCTAAGTTTATAAGCTAGCTCTGGGCCGTGTTTTCACCTACGTTTATAAGCTAGCTCTGGTCCGTGTTTTCACCTAAGTTTATAAGCTAGCTCAGGTCCGTGTTTTCACCTAAGTTTATAAGCTAGCTCTGGTCCGTGTTTTCACCTAAGTTTATAAGCTAGCTCTGGTCCGTGTTGTCACCTAAGTTTATAAGCTAGCTCTGGTCCGTGTTGTCACCTAAGTTTATAAGCTAGCTCTGGTCCGTGTTGTCACCTAAGTTTATAAGCTAGCTCTGGTCCGTGTTGTCACCTAAGTTTATAAGCTAGCTCTGGTCCGTGTTGTCACCTAAGTTTATAAGCTAGCTCTGGTCCGTGTTTTCACCCAAGTTTATAAGCTAGCTCTGGTCCGTGTTTTCACCTAAGTTTATAAGCTAGCTCAGGTCCGTGTTGTCACCTAAGTTTATAAGCTAGCTTCTGGTCCGTGTTTTCACCTAAGTTTATAAGCTAGCTCTGGTCCGTGTTTTCACCTAAGTTTATAAGTTAGCTCTGGACCGTGTTTTCACTTAAGTTTATAAGCTAGCTCTGGTCCGTGTTTTCACCTACGTTTACAAGCTAGCTCTGGTCCGTGTTTTCACCTAAGTTTATAAACTAGCTCTGGTCCGTGTTTTCACTTAAGTTTATAAGTTAGCTCTGGACCGTGTTTTCACTTAAGTTTATAAGCTAGCTCTGGTCCATGTTTTCACCTACGTTTACAAGCTAGCTCTGGTCCGTGTTTTCACCTAAGTTTATAAGCTAGCTCTGGTTCGTGTTTTCACCTACGTTTATAAGCTAGCTCTGGTCCGTGTTTTCACCTAAGTTTATAAGCTAGCTCAGGTCCGTGTTTTCACCTAAGTTTATAAGCTAGCTCTGGTCCGTGATTTCACTTAAGTTTATAAGCTAACTCTGGTCCGTGTTTTCACCTAAGTTTATAAGCTAGCTCACGTCCGTGTTTTCACTTAAGTTTATAAGCTAGCTCAGGTCCGTGTGTTCACTTAAGTTTATAAGCTAGCTCTGGTCCGTGTTGTCACCTAAGTTTATAAGCTAGCTCTGGTCCGTGGTGTCACCTAAGTTTATAAGCTAGCTCTGGTCCGTGTTTTCACCTAGGTTTATAAGCTAGCTCTGGTCCGTATTTTCACCTAAGTTTATAAGCTAGCTCAGGTCCGTGTTTTCACTTAAGTTTATAAGCTAGCTATGGTCCATGTTTTCACTTAAGTTTATAAGCTAGCTCAGGTCCGTGGTTTCACTTAAGTTTATAAGCTAGCTCTGGTCCATGTTTTCACTTAAGTTTATAAGCTAGCTCAGGTCCGTGTTTTCACCTACGTTTATAAGCTAGCTATGGTCCATGTTTCACTTAAGTTTATAAGCTAGCTCTGGTCCGTGTTTTCACTTAAGTTTATAAGCTAGCTATGGTCCGTGTTTTCACCTACGTTTATAAGCTAGCTCTGGTCCGTGTCTTCACTTAAGTTTATAAGCTAGCTCTGGTCCGTGTTTTCACTTAAGTTTATAAGCTATCTCTGCTCCGTGTTTTCACTTAAGTTTATAAGCTAGCTCAGGTCCGTGTTTTCACCTAAGTTTATAAGCTAGCTCTGGTCCGTGTTTTCACCTAAGTTTATAAGCTAGCTCTGGTCCGTGTTGTCACCTAAGTTTATAAGCTAGCTCTGGTCCGTCTTGTCACCTAAGTTTATAAGCTAGCTCTGGTCCGTGTTGTCACCTAAGTTTATAAGCTAGCTCTGGTCCGTGTTTTCACCTAAGTTTATAAGCTAGCTCTGGGCCGTGTTGTCACCTAAGTTTATAAGCTAGCTCTGGTCCGTGTTGTCACCTAAGTTTATAAGCTAGCTCTGGTCCGTGTTTTCACCTAAGTTTATAAGCTAGCTCTGGTCCGTGTTGTCACCTAAGTTTATAGGCTAGCTCTGGTCCGTGTTGTCACCTAAGTTTATAAGCTAGCTCTGGTCCGTGTTTTCACTTAAGTTTATAAGCTAGCTCTGGTCCGTGTTGTCACCTAAGTTTATAAGCTAGCTCTGGTCCGTGTTTTCACCTAAGTCTATAAGCTAGCTCTGGTCCGTGTTTTCACCTACGTTTACAAGCTAGCTCTGGTCCGTGTTTTCACTTAAGTTTATAAGCTAGCTCTGGGCCGTGTTTTCACCTACGTTTATAAGCTAGCTCTGGTCCGTGTTTTCACCTAATTTTATAAGCTAGCTCAGGTCCGTGTTTTCACCTAAGTTTATAAGCTAGCTCTGGTCCGTGTTTTCACCTAAGTTTATAAGCTAGCTCTGGTCCGTGTTGTCACATAAGTTTATAAGCTAGCTCTGCTCCGTGTTGTCACCTAAGTTTATAAGCTAGCTCTGGTCCGTGTTGTCACCTAAGTTTATAAGCTAGCTCTGGTCCGTGTTGTCACCTAAGTTTATAAGCTAGCTCTGGTCCGTGTTGTCACCTAAGTTTATAAGCTAGCTCTGGGCCGTGTTTTCACCTACGTTTATAAGCTAGCTCTGGTCCGTGTTTTCACCTAAGTTTATAAGCTAGCTCAGGTCCGTGTTTTCACCTAAGTTTATAAGCTAGCTCTGGTCCGTGTTTTCACCTAAGTTTATAAGCTAGCTCTGGTCCGTGTTGTCACCTAAGTTTATAAGCTAGCTCTGGTCCGTGTTGTCACCTAAGTTTATAAGCTAGCTCTGGTCCGTGTTGTCACCTAAGTTTATAAGCTAGCTCTGGTCCGTGTTGTCACCTAAGTTTATAAGCTAGCTCTGGTCCGTGTTTTCACCCAAGTTTATAAGCTAGCTCTGGTCCGTGTTTTCACCTAAGTTTATAAGCTAGCTCAGGTCCGTGTTGTCACCTAAGTTTATAAGCTAGCTCTGGTCCGTGTTGTCACCTAAGTTTATAAGTTAGCTCTGGACCGTGTTTTCACTTAAGTTTATAAGCTAGCTCTGGTCCGTGTTTTCACCTACGTTTACAAGCTAGCTCTGGTCCGTGTTTTCACCTAAGTTTATAAGCTAGCTCTGGTCCGTGTTTTCACCTACGTTTATAAGCTAGCTCTGGTCCGTGTTTTCACCTAAGTTTATAAGCTAGCTCAGGTCCGTGTTTTCACCTAAGTTTATAAGCTAGCTCTGGTCCGTGATTTCACTTAAGTTTATAAGCTAACTCTGGTCCGTGTTTTCACCTAAGTTTATAAGCTAGCTCAAGTCCATGTTTTCACTTAAGTTTATAAGCTAGCTCAGGTCCGTGTGTTCACTTAAGTTTATAAGCTAGCTCTGGTCCGTGTTGTCACCTAAGTTTATAAGCTAGCTCTGGTCCGTGGTGTCACCTAAGTTTATAAGCTAGCTCTGGTCCGTGTTTTCACCTAGGTTTATAAGCTAGCTCTGGTCCGTATTTTCACCTAAGTTTATAAGCTAGCTCAGGTCCGTGTTTTCACTTAAGTTTATAAGCTAGCTATGGTCCATGTTTTCACTTAAGTTTATAAGCTAGCTCAGGTCCGTGTTTTCACTTAAGTTTATAAGCTAGCTCTGGTCCATGTTTTCACTTAAGTTTATAAGCTAGCTCAGGTCCGTGCTTTCACCTAAGTTTATAAGCTAGCTCAGGTCCGTGTTTTCACCTAAGTTTATTAGCTAGCTCTGGTCCGTGTTTTCACCTAAGTTTATAAGCTAGCTCTGGTCCGTGTTTTCACCTAAGTTTATAAGCTAGCTCTGGTCCGTGTTGTCACCCAAGTTTATAAGCTAGCTCTGGTCCGTGTTGTCACCTAAGTTTATAAGCTAGCTCTGGTCCTTGTTGTCACCTAAGTTTATAAGCTAGCACTGGTCCGTGTTTTCACCTAAGTTTATAAGCTAGCTCTGGTCCGTGTTTTCACTTAAGTTTATATGCTAGTTCTGGTCCGTGTTTTCACCTACGTTTATAAGCTAGCTCTGGTCCGTGTTTTCACCTAAGTTTATAAGCTAGCTCTGGTCCGTGTTTTCACCTAAGTTTATAAGCTAGCTCTGGTCCATGTTTTCATCTACGTTTATAAGCTAGCTCTGGTCCGTGTTTTCACCTAAGTTTATAAGCTAGCTCAGGTCCGTGTTTTCACCTAAGTTTATAAGATAGCTCTGGTCCGTGTTTTCACTTAAGTTTACAAGCTAGCTCTGGTCCGTGTTTTCACTTAAGTTTATAAGCTAGCTCAGGTCCGTGTTTTCGCTTAAGTTTATAAGCTAGCTCTGGTCCGTGTTTTCACCTACGTTTATAAGCTAGCTCTGGTCCGTGTTTTCACTTAAGTTTATAAGCTAGCTCTGGTCCGTGTTTTCACTTAAGTTTATAAGCTAGCTCAGGTCCGTGTTTTCACTTAAGTTTATAAGCTAGCTCTGGTCCGTGTTTTCACTTAAGTTTATAAGCTAGCTCTGGTCCGTGTTTTCACTTAAGTTTATAAGCTAGCTCTGGTCCGTGTTTTCACTTAAGTTTATAAGCTAGCTCTGCTCCGTGTTTTCACTTAAGTTTATAAGCTAGCTCTGGTCCGTGTTTTCACTTAAGTTTATAAGCTAGCTCAGGTCCGTGTTTTCACTTAAGTTTGTTAGCTAGCTCTGGTCGGTGTTTTCATCTAAGTTTATAAGCTAGCTCTGGTCCATGTTTTCACCTAAGTTTATAAGCTAGCTCTGGTCCGTGTTGTCACCTAAGTTTATAAGCTAGCTCTGGTCCGTGTTTTCACTTAAGTTTATAAGCTAGCTCTGGTCCGTGTTTTCACCTACGTTTATAAGCTAGCTCTGGTCCGTGTTTTCACCTAAGTTTATAAGCTAGCTCTGGTCCGTGTTTTCACCTAAGTTTATAAGCTAGCTCTGGTCCATGTTTTCATCTACGTTTATAAGCTAGCTCTGGTCCGTGTTTTCACTTAAGTTTATAAGCTAGCTCAGGTCCGTGTTTTCACCTAAGTTTATAAGATAGCTCTGGTCCGTGTTTTCACTTAAGTTTATAAGCTAGCTCTGGTCCGTGTTTTCACTTAAGTTTATAAGCTAGCTCTGGTCCGTGTTTTCACTTAAGTTTATAAGCTAGCTCTGGTCCGTGTTGTCACCTAAATTAATAAGCTAGCTCTGGACCGTGTTTTCATCTACGTTTATAAGCTAGCTCTGATCCGTGTTGTCGCCTAAGTTTATAAGCTAGCTCTGGTCCGTGTTTTCACCTAAGTTTATAAGCTAGCTCTGGTCCGTGTTGTCACCTAAGTTTATAAGCTAGCTCTGGTCCGTGTTGTCACCTAAGTTTATAAGCTAGCTCTGGTCCGTGTTGTCACCTAAGTTTATAAGCTAGCTCTGGTCCATGTTGTCACCTAAGTTTATAAGCTAGCACTGGTCCGTGTTTTCACCTAAGTTTATAAGCTAGCTCTGGTCCGTGTTTTCACTTAAGTTTATAAGCTAGCTCTGGTCCGTGTTTTCACCTACGTTTATAAGCTAGCTCTGGTCCGTGTTTTCACCTAAGTTTATAAGCTAGCTCTGGTCCGTGTTTTCACCTAAGTTTATAAGCTAGCTCTGGTCCATGTTTTCATCTAGGTTTATAAGCTAGCTCTGGTTCGTGTTTTCACCTACGTTTACAAGCTAGCTCTGGTCCGTGTTTTCACCTAAGTTTATAAACTAGCTCTGGTCCGTGTTTTCACTTAAGTTTATAAGTTAGCTCTGGACCGTGTTTTCACTTAAGTTTATAAGCTAGCTCTGGTCCGTGTTTTCACCTACGTTTACAAGCTAGCTCTGGTCCGTGTTTTCACCTAAGTTTATAAGCTAGCTCTGGTCCGTGTTTTCACCTACGTTTATAAGCTAGCTCTGGTCCGTGATTTCACTTAAGTTTATAAGCTAACTCTGGTCCGTGTTTTCACCTAAGTTTATAAGCTAGCTCACGTCCGTGTTTCCACTTAAGTTTATAAGCTAGCTCAGGTCCGTGTGTTCACTTAAGTTTATAAGCTAGCTCTGGTCCGTGTTGTCACCTAAGTTTATAAGCTAGCTCTGGTCCGTGGTGTCACCTAAGTTTATAAGCTAGCTCAGGTCCGTGTTTTCACCTAAGTTTATAAGCTAGCTCAGGTCCGTGTTTTCACTTAAGTTTATTAGCTAGCTCTGGTCGGTGTTTTCATCTAAGTTTATAAGCTAGCTCTGGTCCGTGTTTTCACCTAAGTTTATAAGCTAGCTCTGGTCCGTGTTGTCACCTAAGTTTATAAGCTAGCTCTGGTCCGTGTTGTCACCTAAGTTTATAAGCTAGCTCTGGTCCGTGTTGTCACCTAAGTTTATAAGCTAGCTCTGGTCCATGTTGTCACCTAAGTTTATAAGCTAGCACTGGTCCGTGTTTTCATCTACGTTTATAAGCTAGCTCTGGACCGTGTTTTCATCTACGTTTATAAGCTAGCTCTGATCCGTGTTGTCACCTAAGTTTATAAGCTAGCTCTGGTCCGTGTTTTCACCTAAGTTTATAAGCTAGCTCTGGTCCGTGTTGTCACCTAAGTTTATAAGCTAGCTCTGGTCCGTGTTGTCACCTAAGTTTATAAGCTAGCTCTGGTCCGTGTTGTCACCTAAGTTTATAAGCTAGATCTGGTCCATGTTGTCACCTAAGTTTATAAGCTAGCACTGGTCCGTGTTTTCACCTAAGTTTATAAGCTAGCTCTGGTCCGTGTTTTCACTTAAGTTTATAAGCTAGCTCTGGTCCGTGTTTTCACCTACGTTTATAAGCTAGCTCTGGTCCGTGTTTTCACCTAAGTTTATAAGCTAGCTCTGGTCCGTGTTTTCACCTAAGTTTATAAGCTAGCTCTGGTCCATGTTTTCATCTAGGTTTATAAGCTAGCTCTGGTTCGTGTTTTCACCTACGTTTACAAGCTAGCTCTGGTCCGTGTTTTCACCTAAGTTTATAAACTAGCTCTGGTCCGTGTTTTCACTTAAGTTTATAAGTTAGCTCTGGACCGTGTTTTCACTTAAGTTTATAAGCTAGCTCTGGTCCGTGTTTTCACCTACGTTTACAAGCTAGCTCTGGTCCGTGTTTTCACCTAAGTTTATAAGCTAGCTCTGGTCCGTGTTTTCACCTACGTTTATAAGCTAGCTCTGGTCCGTGTTTTCACCTAAGTTTATAAGCTAGCTCAGGTCCGTGTTTTCACCTAAGTTTATAAGCTAGCTCTGGTCCGTGATTTCACTTAAGTTTATAAGCTAACTCTGGTCCGTGTTTTCACCTAAGTTTATAAGCTAGCTCACGTCCGTGTTTCCACTTAAGTTTATAAGCTAGCTCAGGTCCGTGTGTTCACTTAAATTTATAAGCTAGCTCTGGTCCGTGTTGTCACCTAAGTTTATAAGCTAGCTCTGGTCCGTGGTGTCACCTAAGTTTATAAGCTAGCTCTGGTCCGTGTTTTCACCTAGGTTTATAAGCTAGCTCTGGTCCGTATTTTCACCTAAGTTTATAAGCTAGCTCAGGTCCGTATTTTCACTTAAGTTTATAAGCTAGCTATGGTCCATGTTTTCACTTAAGTTTATAAGCTAGCTCAGGTCCGTGTTTTCACTTAAGTTTATAAGCTAGCTCTGGTCCATGTTTTCACTTAAGTTTATAAGCTAGCTCAGGTCCGTGCTTTCACCTAAGTTTATAAGCTAGCTCAGGTCCGTGTTTTCACCTAAGTTTATTAGCTAGCTCTGGTCCGTGTTTTCACCTAAGTTTATAAGCTAGCTCTGGTCCGTGTTTTCACCTAAGTTTATAAGCTAGCTTCTGGTCCGTGTTGTCACCCAAGTTTATAAGCTAGCTCTGGTCCGTGTTTTCACTTAAGTTTATAAGCTAGCTCTGGTCCGTGTTTTCACCTACGTTTATAAGCTAGCTCTGGTCCGTGTTTTCACCTAAGTTTAAAAGCTAGCTCTGGTCCGTGTTTTCACCTAAGTTTATAAGCTAGCTCTGGTCCATGTTTTCATCTACGTTTATAAGCTAGCTCTGGTCCGTGTTTTCACTTAAGTTTATAAGCTAGCTCAGGTCCGTGTTTTCACCTAAGTTTATAAGATAGCTCTGGTCCGTGTTTTCACTTAAGTTTATAAGCTAGCTCTGGTCCGTGTTTTCACTTAAGTTTATAAGCTAGCTCTGGTCCGTGTTGTCACCTAAATTAATAAGCTAGCTCTGGTCCGTGTTTTCATCTACGTTTATAAGCTAGCTCTGATCCGTGTTGTCACCTAAGTTTATAAGCTAGCTCTGGTCCGTGTTTTCACCTAAGTTTATAAGCTAGCTCTGGTCCGTGTTTTCACCTAAGTTTATAAGCTAGCTCTGGTCCGTGTTTTCACCTATGTTTATAAGCTAGCTCTGGTCCGTGTTTTCACCTAAGTTTATAAGCTAGCTCTGGTCCGTGTTTTCACCTAAGTTTATAAGCTAGCTCTGGTCCATGTTTTCATCTACGTTTATAAGCTAGCTCTGGTCCGTGTTTTCACTTAAGTTTATAAGCTAGCTCAGGTCCGTGTTTTCACCTAAGTTTATAAGATAGCTCTGGTCCGTGTTTTCACTTAAGTTTATAAGCTAGCTCTGGTCCGTGTTTTCACTTAAGTTTATAAGCTAGCTCTGGTCCGTGTTGTCACCTAAATTAATAAGCTAGCTCTGGACCGTGTTTTCATCTACGTTTATAAGCTAGCTCTGATCCGTGTTGTCACCTAAGTTTATAAGCTAGCTCTGGTCCGTGTTTTCACCTAAGTTTATAAGCTAGCTCTGGTCCGTGTTGTCACCTAAGTTTATAAGCTAGCTCTGGTCCGTGTTGTCACCTAAGTTTATAAGCTAGCTCTGGTCCGTGTTGTCACCTAAGTTTATAAGCTAGCTCTGGTCCATGTTGTCACCTAAGTTTATAAGCTAGCACTGGTCCGTGTTTTCACCTAAGTTTATAAGCTAGCTCTGGTCCGTGTTTTCACTTAAGTTTATAAGCTAGCTCTGGTCCGTGTTTTCACCTACGTTTATAAGCTAGCTCTGGTCCGTGTTTTCACCTAAGTTTATAAGCTAGCTCTGGTCCGTGTTTTCACCTAAGTTTATAAGCTAGCTCTGGTCCATGTTTTCATCTACGTTTATAAGCTAGCTCTGGTTCGTGTTTTCACCTACGTTTACATGCTAGCTCTGGTCCGTGTTTTCACCTAAGTTTATAAACTAGCTCTGGTCCGTGTTTTCACTTAAGTTTATAAGTTAGCTCTGGACCGTGTTTTCACTTAAGTTTATAAGCTAGCTCTGGTCCGTGTTTTCACCTACGTTTACAAGCTAGCTCTGGTCCGTGTTTTCACCTAAGTTTATAAGCTAGCTCTGGTCCGTGTTTTCACCTACGTTTATAAGCTAGCTCTGGTCCGTGTTTTCACCTAAGTTTATAAGCTAGCTCAGGTCCGTGTTTTCACCTAAGTTTATAAGCTAGCTCTGGTCCGTGATTTCACTTAAGTTTATAAGCTAACTCTGGTCCGTGTTTTCACCTAAGTTTATAAGCTAGCTCACGTCCGTGTTTCCACTTAAGTTTATAAGCTAGCTCAGGTCCGTGTGTTCACTTAAGTTTATAAGCTAGCTCTGGTCCGTGTTGTCACCTAAGTTTATAAGCTAGCTCTGGTCCGTGGTGTCACCTAAGTTTATAAGCTAGCTCTGGTCCGTGTTTTCACCTAGGTTTATAAGCTAGCTCTGGTCCGTATTTTCACCTAAGTTTATAAGCTAGCTCAGGTCCGTATTTTCACTTAAGTTTATAAGCTAGCTATGGTCCATGTTTTCACTTAAGTTTATAAGCTAGCTCAGGTCCGTGCTTTCACCTAAGTTTATAAGCTAGCTCAGGTCCGTGTTTTCACCTAAGTTTATTAGCTAGCTCTGGTCCGTGTTTTCACCTAAGTTTATAAGCTAGCTCTGGTCCGTGTTTTCACCTAAGTTTATAAGCTAGCTCTGGTCCGTGTTTTCACCTATGTTTATAAGCTAGCTCTGATCCGTGTTGTCACCTAAGTTTATAAGCTAGCTCTGGTCCGTGTTTTCACCTAAGTTTATAAGCTAGCTCTGGTCCGTGTTTTCACCTAAGTTTATAAGCTAGCTCTGGTCCGTGTTTTCACCTATGTTTATAAGCTAGCTCTGGTCCGTGTTTTCACCTAAGTTTATAAGCTAGCTCTGGTCCGTGTTTTCATCTACGTTTATAAGCTAGCTCTGATCCGTGTTGTCACCTAAGTTTATAAGCTAGCTCTGGTCCGTGTTTTCACCTAAGTTTATAAGCTAGCTCTGGTCCGTGTTTTCACCTAAGTTTATAAGCTAGCTCTGGTCCGTGTTTTCACCTATGTTTATAAGCTAGCTCTGGTCCGTGTTTTCACCTAAGTTTATAAGCTAGCTCTGGTCCGTGTTTTCACCTAAGTTTATAAGCTAGCTCTGGTCCATGTTTTCATCTACGTTTATAAGCTAGCTCTGGTCCGTGTTTTCACTTAAGTTTATAAGCTAGCTCAGGTCCGTGTTTTCACCTAAGTTTATAAGATAGCTCTGGTCCGTGTTTTCACTTAAGTTTATAAGCTAGCTCTGGTCCGTGTTTTCACTTAAGTTTATAAGCTAGCTCTGGTCCGTGTTGTCACCTAAATTAATAAGCTAGCTCTGGACCGTGTTTTCATCTACGTTTATAAGCTAGCTCTGATCCGTGTTGTCACCTAAGTTTATAAGCTAGCTCTGGTCCGTGTTTTCACCTAAGTTTATAAGCTAGCTCTGGTCCGTGTTGTCACCTAAGTTTATAAGCTAGCTCTGGTCCGTGTTGTCACCTAAGTTTATAAGCTAGCTCTGGTCCGTGTTGTCACCTAAGTTTATAAGCTAGCTCTGGTCCATGTTGTCACCTAAGTTTATAAGCTAGCACTGGTCCGTGTTTTCACCTAAGTTTATAAGCTAGCTCTGGTCCGTGTTTTCACTTAAGTTTATAAGCTAGCTCTGGTCCGTGTTTTCACCTACGTTTATAAGCTAGCTCTGGTCCGTGTTTTCACCTAAGTTTATAAGCTAGCTCTGGTCCGTGTTTTCACCTAAGTTTATAAGCTAGCTCTGGTCCATGTTTTCATCTACGTTTATAAGCTAGCTCTGGTCCGTGTTTTCACCTAGGTTTATAAGCTAGCTCTGGTCCGTATTTTCACCTAAGTTTATAAGCTAGCTCAGGTCCGTATTTTCACTTAAGTTTATAAGCTAGCTATGGTCCATGTTTTCACTTAAGTTTATAAGCTAGCTCAGGTCCGTGTTTTCACTTAAGTTTATAAGCTAGCTCTGGTCCATGTTTTCACTTAAGTTTATAAGCTAGCTCAGGTCCGTGCTTTCACCTAAGTTTATAAGCTAGCTCAGGTCCGTGTTTTCACCTAAGTTTATTAGCTAGCTCTGGTCCGTGTTTTCACCTAAGTTTATAAGCTAGCTCTGGTCCGTGTTTTCACCTAAGTTTATAAGCTAGCTTCTGGTCCGTGTTGTCACCCAAGTTTATAAGCTAGCTCTGGTCCGTGTTTTCACTTAAGTTTATAAGCTAGCTCTGGTCCGTGTTTTCACCTACGTTTATAAGCTAGCTCTGGTCCGTGTTTTCACCTAAGTTTATAAGCTAGCTCTGGTCCGTGTTTTCACCTAAGTTTATAAGCTAGCTCTGGTCCATGTTTTCATCTACGTTTATAAGCTAGCTCTGGTCCGTGTTTTCACTTAAGTTTATAAGCTAGCTCAGGTCCGTGTTTTCACCTAAGTTTATAAGATAGCTCTGGTCCGTGTTTTCACTTAAGTTTATAAGCTAGCTCTGGTCCGTGTTTTCACTTAAGTTTATAAGCTAGCTCTGGTCCGTGTTGTCACCTAAATTAATAAGCTAGCTCTGGTCCGTGTTTTCATCTACGTTTATAAGCTAGCTCTGATCCGTGTTGTCACCTAAGTTTATAAGCTAGCTCTGGTCCGTGTTTTCACCTAAGTTTATAAGCTAGCTCTGGTCCGTGTTGTCACCTAAGTTTATAAGCTAGCTCTGGTCCGTGTTGTCACCTAAGTTTATAAGCTAGCTCTGGTCCGTGTTGTCACCTAAGTTTATAAGCTAGCTCTGGTCCATGTTGTCACCTAAGTTTATAAGCTAGCACTGGTCCGTGTTTTCACCTAAGTTTATAAGCTAGCTCTGGTCCGTGTTTTCACTTAAGTTTATAAGCTAGCTCTGGTCCGTGTTTTCACCTACGTTTATAAGCTAGCTCTGGTCCGTGTTTTCACCTAAGTTTATAAGCTAGCTCTGGTCCGTGTTTTCACCTAAGTTTATAAGCTAGCTCTGGTCCATGTTTTCATCTACGTTTATAAGCTAGCTCTGGTCCGTGTTTTCACCTAGGTTTATAAGCTAGCTCTGGTCCGTATTTTCACCTAAGTTTATAAGCTAGCTCAGGTCCGTATTTTCACTTAAGTTTATAAGCTAGCTATGGTCCATGTTTTCACTTAAGTTTATAAGCTAGCTCAGGTCCGTGTTTTCACTTAAGTTTATAAGCTAGCTCTGGTCCATGTTTTCACTTAAGTTTATAAGCTAGCTCAGGTCCGTGCTTTCACCTAAGTTTATAAGCTAGCTCAGGTCCGTGTTTTCACCTAAGTTTATTAGCTAGCTCTGGTCCGTGTTTTCACCTAAGTTTATAAGCTAGCTCTGGTCCGTGTTTTCACCTAAGTTTATAAGCTAGCTTCTGGTCCGTGTTGTCACCCAAGTTTATAAGCTAGCTCTGGTCCGTGTTTTCACTTAAGTTTATAAGCTAGCTCTGGTCCGTGTTTTCACCTACGTTTATAAGCTAGCTCTGGTCCGTGTTTTCACCTAAGTTTATAAGCTAGCTCTGGTCCGTGTTTTCACCTAAGTTTATAAGCTAGCTCTGGTCCATGTTTTCATCTACGTTTATAAGCTAGCTCTGGTCCGTGTTTTCACTTAAGTTTATAAGCTAGCTCATGTCCGTGTTTTCACCTAAGTTTATAAGATAGCTCTGGTCCGTGTTTTCACTTAAGTTTATAAGCTAGCTCTGGTCCGTGTTTTCACTTAAGTTTATAAGCTAGCTCTGGTCCGTGTTGTCACCTAAATTAATAAGCTAGCTCTGGTCCGTGTTTTCATCTACGTTTATAAGCTAGCTCTGATCCGTGTTGTCACCTAAGTTTATAAGCTAGCTCTGGTCCGTGTTTTCACCTAAGTTTATAAGCTAGCTCTGGTCCGTGTTTTCACCTAAGTTTATAAGCTAGCTCTGGTCCGTGTTTTCACCTATGTTTATAAGCTAGCTCTGGTCCGTGTTTTCACCTAAGTTTATAAGCTAGCTCTGGTCCGTGTTTTCACCTAAGTTTATAAGCTAGCTCTGGTCCATGTTTTCATCTACGTTTATAAGCTAGCTCTGGTCCGTGTTTTCACTTAAGTTTATAAGCTAGCTCAGGTCCGTGTTTTCACCTAAGTTTATAAGATAGCTCTGGTCCGTGTTTTCACTTAAGTTTATAAGCTAGCTCTGGTCCGTGTTTTCACTTAAGTTTATAAGCTAGCTCTGGTCCGTGTTGTCACCTAAATTAATAAGCTAGCTCTGGACCGTGTTTTCATCTACGTTTATAAGCTAGCTCTGATCCGTGTTGTCACCTAAGTTTATAAGCTAGCTCTGGTCCGTGTTTTCACCTAAGTTTATAAGCTAGCTCTGGTCCGTGTTGTCACCTAAGTTTATAAGCTAGCTCTGGTCCGTGTTGTCACCTAAGTTTATAAGCTAGCTCTGGTCCGTGTTGTCACCTAAGTTTATAAGCTAGCTCTGGTCCATGTTGTCACCTAAGTTTATAAGCTAGCACTGGTCCGTGTTTTCACCTAAGTTTATAAGCTAGCTCTGGTCCGTGTTTTCACTTAAGTTTATAAGCTAGCTCTGGTCCGTGTTTTCACCTACGTTTATAAGCTAGCTCTGGTCCGTGTTTTCACCTAAGTTTATAAGCTAGCTCTGGTCCGTGTTTTCACCTAAGTTTATAAGCTAGCTCTGGTCCATGTTTTCATCTACGTTTATAAGCTAGCTCTGGTTCGTGTTTTCACCTACGTTTACAAGCTAGCTCTGGTCCGTGTTTTCACTTAAGTTTATAAGCTAGCTCTGGTCCGTGTTTTCACCTACGTTTATAAGCTAGCTCTGGTCCGTGTTTTCACCTAAGTTTATAAGCTAGCTCTGGTCCGTGTTTTCACCTAAGTTTATAAGCTAGCTCTGGTCCATGTTTTCATCTACGTTTATAAGCTAGCTCTGGTCCGTGTTTTCACCTAGGTTTATAAGCTAGCTCTGGTCCGTATTTTCACCTAAGTTTATAAGCTAGCTCAGGTCCGTATTTTCACTTAAGTTTATAAGCTAGCTATGGTCCATGTTTTCACTTAAGTTTATAAGCTAGCTCAGGTCCGTGTTTTCACTTAAGTTTATAAGCTAGCTCTGGTCCATGTTTTCACTTAAGTTTATAAGCTAGCTCAGGTCCGTGCTTTCACCTAAGTTTATAAGCTAGCTCAGGTCCGTGTTTTCACCTAAGTTTATTAGCTAGCTCTGGTCCGTGTTTTCACCTAAGTTTATAAGCTAGCTCTGGTCCGTGTTTTCACCTAAGTTTATAAGCTAGCTTCTGGTCCGTGTTGTCACCCAAGTTTATAAGCTAGCTCTGGTCCGTGTTTTCACTTAAGTTTATAAGCTAGCTCTGGTCCGTGTTTTCACCTACGTTTATAAGCTAGCTCTGGTCCGTGTTTTCACCTAAGTTTATAAGCTAGCTCTGGTCCGTGTTTTCACCTAAGTTTATAAGCTAGCTCTGGTCCATGTTTTCATCTACGTTTATAAGCTAGCTCTGGTCCGTGTTTTCACTTAAGTTTATAAGCTAGCTCAGGTCCGTGTTTTCACCTAAGTTTATAAGATAGCTCTGGTCCGTGTTTTCACTTAAGTTTATAAGCTAGCTCTGGTCCGTGTTTTCACTTAAGTTTATAAGCTAGCTCTGGTCCGTGTTGTCACCTAAATTAATAAGCTAGCTCTGGTCCGTGTTTTCATCTACGTTTATAAGCTAGCTCTGATCCGTGTTGTCACCTAAGTTTATAAGCTAGCTCTGGTCCGTGTTTTCACCTAAGTTTATAAGCTAGCTCTGGTCCGTGTTTTCACCTAAGTTTATAAGCTAGCTCTGGTCCGTGTTTTCACCTATGTTTATAAGCTAGCTCTGGTCCGTGTTTTCACCTAAGTTTATAAGCTAGCTCTGGTCCGTGTTTTCACCTAAGTTTATAAGCTAGCTCTGGTCCATGTTTTCATCTACGTTTATAAGCTAGCTCTGGTCCGTGTTTTCACTTAAGTTTATAAGCTAGCTCAGGTCCGTGTTTTCACCTAAGTTTATAAGATAGCTCTGGTCCGTGTTTTCACTTAAGTTTATAAGCTAGCTCTGGTCCGTGTTTTCACTTAAGTTTATAAGCTAGCTCTGGTCCGTGTTGTCACCTAAATTAATAAGCTAGCTCTGGACCGTGTTTTCATCTACGTTTATAAGCTAGCTCTGATCCGTGTTGTCACCTAAGTTTATAAGCTAGCTCTGGTCCGTGTTTTCACCTAAGTTTATAAGCTAGCTCTGGTCCGTGTTGTCACCTAAGTTTATAAGCTAGCTCTGGTCCGTGTTGTCACCTAAGTTTATAAGCTAGCTCTGGTCCGTGTTGTCACCTAAGTTTATAAGCTAGCTCTGGTCCATGTTGTCACCTAAGTTTATAAGCTAGCACTGGTCCGTGTTTTCACCTAAGTTTATAAGCTAGCTCTGGTCCGTGTTTTCACTTAAGTTTATAAGCTAGCTCTGGTCCGTGTTTTCACCTACGTTTATAAGCTAGCTCTGGTCCGTGTTTTCACCTAAGTTTATAAGCTAGCTCTGGTCCGTGTTTTCACCTAAGTTTATAAGCTAGCTCTGGTCCATGTTTTCATCTACGTTTATAAGCTAGCTCTGGTTCGTGTTTTCACCTACGTTTACAAGCTAGCTCTGGTCCGTGTTTTCACCTAAGTTTATAAACTAGCTCTGGTCCGTGTTTTCACTTAAGTTTATAAGTTAGCTCTGGACCGTGTTTTCACTTAAGTTTATAAGCTAGCTCTGGTCCGTGTTTTCACCTACGTTTACAAGCTAGCTCTGGTCCGTGTTTTCACCTAAGTTTATAAGCTAGCTCTGGTCCGTGTTTTCACCTACGTTTATAAGCTAGCTCTGGTCCGTGTTTTCACCTAAGTTTATAAGCTAGCTCAGGTCCGTGTTTTCACCTAAGTTTATAAGCTAGCTCTGGTCCGTGATTTCACTTAAGTTTATAAGCTAACTCTGGTCCGTGTTTTCACCTAAGTTTATAAGCTAGCTCACGTCCGTGTTTCCACTTAAGTTTATAAGCTAGCTCAGGTCCGTGTGTTCACTTAAGTTTATAAGCTAGCTCTGGTCCGTGTTGTCACCTAAGTTTATAAGCTAGCTCTGGTCCGTGGTGTCACCTAAGTTTATAAGCTAGCTCTGGTCCGTGTTTTCACCTAGGTTTATAAGCTAGCTCTGGTCCGTATTTTCACCTAAGTTTATAAGCTAGCTCAGGTCCGTATTTTCACTTAAGTTTATAAGCTAGCTATGGTCCATGTTTTCACTTAAGTTTATAAGCTAGCTCAGGTCCGTGCTTTCACCTAAGTTTATAAGCTAGCTCAGGTCCGTGTTTTCACCTAAGTTTATTAGCTAACTCTGGTCCGTGTTTTCACCTAAGTTTATAAGCTAGCTCTGGTCCGTGTTTTCACCTAAGTTTATAAGCTAGCTCTGGTCCGTGTTTTCACCTATGTTTATAAGCTAGCTCTGATCCGTGTTGTCACCTAAGTTTATAAGCTAGCTCTGGTCCGTGTTTTCACCTAAGTTTATAAGCTAGCTCTGGTCCGTGTTTTCACCTAAGTTTATAAGCTAGCTCTGGTCCGTGTTTTCACCTATGTTTATAAGCTAGCTCTGGTCCGTGTTTTCACCTAAGTTTATAAGCTAGCTCTGGTCCGTGTTTTCATCTACGTTTATAAGCTAGCTCTGATCCGTGTTGTCACCTAAGTTTATAAGCTAGCTCTGGTCCGTGTTTTCACCTAAGTTTATAAGCTAGCTCTGGTCCGTGTTTTCACCTAAGTTTATAAGCTAGCTCTGGTCCGTGTTTTCACCTATGTTTATAAGCTAGCTCTGGTCCGTGTTTTCACCTAAGTTTATAAGCTAGCTCTGGTCCGTGTTTTCACCTAAGTTTATAAGCTAGCTCTGGTCCATGTTTTCATCTACGTTTATAAGCTAGCTCTGGTCCGTGTTTTCACTTAAGTTTATAAGCTAGCTCAGGTCCGTGTTTTCACCTAAGTTTATAAGATAGCTCTGGTCCGTGTTTTCACTTAAGTTTATAAGCTAGCTCTGGTCCGTGTTTTCACTTAAGTTTATAAGCTAGCTCTGGTCCGTGTTGTCACCTAAATTAATAAGCTAGCTCTGGACCGTGTTTTCATCTACGTTTATAAGCTAGCTCTGATCCGTGTTGTCACCTAAGTTTATAAGCTAGCTCTGGTCCGTGTTTTCACCTAAGTTTATAAGCTAGCTCTGGTCCGTGTTGTCACCTAAGTTTATAAGCTAGCTCTGGTCCGTGTTGTCACCTAAGTTTATAAGCTAGCTCTGGTCCGTGTTGTCACCTAAGTTTATAAGCTAGCTCTGGTCCATGTTGTCACCTAAGTTTATAAGCTAGCACTGGTCCGTGTTTTCACCTAAGTTTATAAGCTAGCTCTGGTCCGTGTTTTCACTTAAGTTTATAAGCTAGCTCTGGTCCGTGTTTTCACCTACGTTTATAAGCTAGCTCTGGTCCGTGTTTTCACCTAAGTTTATAAGCTAGCTCTGGTCCGTGTTTTCACCTAAGTTTATAAGCTAGCTCTGGTCCATGTTTTCATCTACGTTTATAAGCTAGCTCTGGTTCGTGTTTTCACCTACGTTTACAAGCTAGCTCTGGTCCGTGTTTTCACCTAAGTTTATAAACTAGCTCTGGTCCGTGTTTTCACTTAAGTTTATAAGTTAGCTCTGGACCGTGTTTTCACTTAAGTTTATAAGCTAGCTCTGGTCCGTGTTTTCACCTACGTTTACAAGCTAGCTCTGGTCCGTGTTTTCACCTAAGTTTATAAGCTAGCTCTGGTCCGTGTTTTCACCTACGTTTATAAGCTAGCTCTGGTCCGTGTTTTCACCTAAGTTTATAAGCTAGCTCAGGTCCGTGTTTTCACCTAAGTTTATAAGCTAGCTCTGGTCCGTGATTTCACTTAAGTTTATAAGCTAACTCTGGTCCGTGTTTTCACCTAAGTTTATAAGCTAACTCACGTCCGTGTTTCCACTTAAGTTTATAAGCTAGCTCAGGTCCGTGTGTTCACTTAAGTTTATAAGCTAGCTCTGGTCCGTGTTGTCACCTAAGTTTATAAGCTAGCTCTGGTCCGTGGTGTCACCTAAGTTTATAAGCTAGCTCTGGTCCGTGTTTTCACCTAGGTTTATAAGCTAGCTCTGGTCCGTATTTTCACCTAAGTTTATAAGCTAGCTCAGGTCCGTATTTTCACTTAAGTTTATAAGCTAGCTATGGTCCATGTTTTCACTTAAGTTTATAAGCTAGCTCAGGTCCGTGCTTTCACCTAAGTTTATAAGCTAGCTCAGGTCCGTGTTTTCACCTAAGTTTATTAGCTAGCTCAGGTCCGTGTTTTCACCTAAGTTTATTAGCTAGCTCTGGTCCGTGTTTTCACCTAAGTTTATAAGCTAGCTCTGGTCCGTGTTTTCACCTAAGTTTATAAGCTAGCTTCTGGTCCGTGTTGTCACCCAAGTTTATAAGCTAGCTCTGGTCCGTGTTTTCACTTAAGTTTATAAGCTAGCTCTGGTCCGTGTTTTCACCTACGTTTATAAGCTAGCTCTGGTCCGTGTTTTCACCTAAGTTTATAAGCTAGCTCTGGTCCGTGTTTTCACCTAAGTTTATAAGCTAGCTCTGGTCCATGTTTTCATCTACGTTTATAAGCTAGCTCTGGTCCGTGTTTTCACTTAAGTTTATAAGCTAGCTCAGGTCCGTGTTTTCACCTAAGTTTATAAGATAGCTCTGGTCCGTGTTTTCACTTAAGTTTATAAGCTAGCTCTGGTCCGTGTTTTCACTTAAGTTTATAAGCTAGCTCTGGTCCGTGTTGTCACCTAAATTAATAAGCTAGCTCTGGTCCGTGTTTTCATCTACGTTTATAAGCTAGCTCTGATCCGTGTTGTCACCTAAGTTTATAAGCTAGCTCTGGTCCGTGTTTTCACCTAAGTTTATAAGCTAGCTCTGGTCCGTGTTTTCACCTAAGTTTATAAGCTAGCTCTGGTCCGTGTTTTCACCTATGTTTATAAGCTAGCTCTGGTCCGTGTTTTCACCTAAGTTTATAAGCTAGCTCTGGTCCGTGTTTTCACCTAAGTTTATAAGCTAGCTCTGGTCCATGTTTTCATCTACGTTTATAAGCTAGCTCTGGTCCGTGTTTTCACTTAAGTTTATAAGCTAGCTCAGGTCCGTGTTTTCACCTAAGTTTATAAGATAGCTCTGGTCCGTGTTTTCACTTAAGTTTATAAGCTAGCTCTGGTCCGTGTTTTCACTTAAGTTTATAAGCTAGCTCTGGTCCGTGTTGTCACCTAAATTAATAAGCTAGCTCTGGACCGTGTTTTCATCTACGTTTATAAGCTAGCTCTGATCCGTGTTGTCACCTAAGTTTATAAGCTAGCTCTGGTCCGTGTTTTCACCTAAGTTTATAAGCTAGCTCTGGTCCGTGTTGTCACCTAAGTTTATAAGCTAGCTCTGGTCCGTGTTGTCACCTAAGTTTATAAGCTAGCTCTGGTCCGTGTTGTCACCTAAGTTTATAAGCTAGCTCTGGTCCATGTTGTCACCTAAGTTTATAAGCTAGCACTGGTCCGTGTTTTCACCTAAGTTTATAAGCTAGCTCTGGTCCGTGTTTTCACTTAAGTTTATAAGCTAGCTCTGGTCCGTGTTTTCACCTACGTTTATAAGCTAGCTCTGGTCCGTGTTTTCACCTAAGTTTATAAGCTAGCTCTGGTCCGTGTTTTCACCTAAGTTTATAAGCTAGCTCTGGTCCATGTTTTCATCTACGTTTATAAGCTAGCTCTGGTTCGTGTTTTCACCTACGTTTACAAGCTAGCTCTGGTCCGTGTTTTCACCTAAGTTTATAAACTAGCTCTGGTCCGTGTTTTCACTTAAGTTTATAAGTTAGCTCTGGACCGTGTTTTCACTTAAGTTTATAAGCTAGCTCTGGTCCGTGTTTTCACCTACGTTTACAAGCTAGCTCTGGTCCGTGTTTTCACCTAAGTTTATAAGCTAGCTCTGGTCCGTGTTTTCACCTACGTTTATAAGCTAGCTCTGGTCCGTGTTTTCACCTAAGTTTATAAGCTAGCTCAGGTCCGTGTTTTCACCTAAGTTTATAAGCTAGCTCTGGTCCGTGATTTCACTTAAGTTTATAAGCTAACTCTGGTCCGTGTTTTCACCTAAGTTTATAAGCTAGCTCACGTCCGTGTTTCCACTTAAGTTTATAAGCTAGCTCAGGTCCGTGTGTTCACTTAAGTTTATAAGCTAGCTCTGGTCCGTGTTGTCACCTAAGTTTATAAGCTAGCTCTGGTCCGTGGTGTCACCTAAGTTTATAAGCTAGCTCTGGTCCGTGTTTTCACCTAGGTTTATAAGCTAGCTCTGGTCCGTATTTTCACCTAAGTTTATAAGCTAGCTCAGGTCCGTATTTTCACTTAAGTTTATAAGCTAGCTATGGTCCATGTTTTCACTTAAGTTTATAAGCTAGCTCAGGTCCGTGTTTTCACTTAAGTTTATAAGCTAGCTCTGGTCCATGTTTTCACTTAAGTTTATAAGCTAGCTCAGGTCCGTGCTTTCACCTAAGTTTATAAGCTAGCTCAGGTCCGTGTTTTCACCTAAGTTTATTAGCTAGCTCTGGTCCGTGTTTTCACCTAAGTTTATAAGCTAGCTCTGGTCCGTGTTTTCACCTAAGTTTATAAGCTAGCTTCTGGTCCGTGTTGTCACCCAAGTTTATAAGCTAGCTCTGGTCCGTGTTTTCACTTAAGTTTATAAGCTAGCTCTGGTCCGTGTTTTCACCTACGTTTATAAGCTAGCTCTGGTCCGTGTTTTCACCTAAGTTTATAAGCTAGCTCTGGTCCGTGTTTTCACCTAAGTTTATAAGCTAGCTCTGGTCCATGTTTTCATCTACGTTTATAAGCTAGCTCTGGTCCGTGTTTTCACTTAAGTTTATAAGCTAGCTCAGGTCCGTGTTTTCACCTAAGTTTATAAGATAGCTCTGGTCCGTGTTTTCACTTAAGTTTATAAGATAGCTCTGGTCCGTGTTTTCACTTAAGTTTATAAGCTAGCTCTGGTCCGTGTTGTCACCTAAATTAATAAGCTAGCTCTGGTCCGTGTTTTCATCTACGTTTATAAGCTAGCTCTGGTCCGTGTTTTCACCTAAGTTTATAAGCTAGCTCTGGTCCGTGTTTTCACCTAAGTTTATAAGCTAGCTCTGGTCCATGTTTTCATCTACGTTTATAAGCTAGCTCTGGTTCGTGTTTTCACCTACGTTTACAAGCTAGCTCTGGTCCGTGTTTTCACCTAAGTTTATAAACTAGCTCTGGTCCGTGTTTTCACTTAAGTTTATAAGTTAGCTCTGGACCGTGTTTTCACTTAAGTTTATAAGCTAGCTCTGGTCCGTGTTTTCACCTACGTTTATAAGATAGCTCTGGTCCGTGTTTTCACTTAAGTTTATAAGCTAGCTCTGGTCCGTGTTTTCACTTAAGTTTATAAGCTAGCTCTGGTCCGTGTTGTCACCTAAATTAATAAGCTAGCTCTGGTCCGTGTTTTCATCTACGTTTATAAGCTAGCTCTGGTCCGTGTTTTCACCTAAGTTTATAAGCTAGCTCTGGTCCGTGTTTTCACCTAAGTTTATAAGCTAGCTCTGGTCCATGTTTTCATCTACGTTTATAAGCTAGCTCTGGTTCGTGTTTTCACCTACGTTTACAAGCTAGCTCTGGTCCGTGTTTTCACCTAAGTTTATAAACTAGCTCTGGTCCGTGTTTTCACTTAAGTTTATAAGTTAGCTCTGGACCGTGTTTTCACTTAAGTTTATAAGCTAGCTCTGGTCCGTGTTTTCACCTACGTTTACAAGCTAGCTCTGGTCCGTGTTTTCACCTAAGTTTATAAGCTAGCTCTGGTCCGTGTTTTCACCTACGTTTATAAGCTAGCTCTGGTCCGTGTTTTCACCTAAGTTTATAAGCTAGCTCAGGTCCGTGTTTTCACCTAAGTTTATAAGCTAGCTCTGGTCCGTGATTTCACTTAAGTTTATAAGCTAACTCTGGTCCGTGTTTTCACCTAAGTTTATAAGCTAGCTCACGTCCGTGTTTCCACTTAAGTTTATAAGCTAGCTCAGGTCCGTGTGTTCACTTAAGTTTATAAGCTAGCTCTGGTCCGTGTTGTCACCTAAGTTTATAAGCTAGCTCTGGTCCGTGGTGTCACCTAAGTTTATAAGCTAGCTCTGGTCCGTGTTTTCACCTAGGTTTATAAGCTAGCTCTGGTCCGTATTTTCACCTAAGTTTATAAGCTAGCTCAGGTCCGTATTTTCACTTAAGTTTATAAGCTAGCTATGGTCCATGTTTTCACTTAAGTTTATAAGCTAGCTCAGGTCCGTGTTTTCACTTAAGTTTATAAGCTAGCTCTGGTCCATGTTTTCACTTAAGTTTATAAGCTAGCTCAGGTCCGTGCTTTCACCTAAGTTTATAAGCTAGCTCAGGTCCGTGTTTTCACCTAAGTTTATTAGCTAGCTCTGGTCCGTGTTTTCACCTAAGTTTATAAGCTAGCTCTGGTCCGTGTTTTCACCTAAGTTTATAAGCTAGCTTCTGGTCCGTGTTGTCACCCAAGTTTATAAGCTAGCTCTGGTCCGTGTTTTCACTTAAGTTTATAAGCTAGCTCTGGTCCGTGTTTTCACCTACGTTTATAAGCTAGCTCTGGTCCGTGTTTTCACCTAAGTTTATAAGCTAGCTCTGGTCCGTGTTTTCACCTAAGTTTATAAGCTAGCTCTGGTCCATGTTTTCATCTACGTTTATAAGCTAGCTCTGGTCCGTGTTTTCACTTAAGTTTATAAGCTAGCTCAGGTCCGTGTTTTCACCTAAGTTTATAAGATAGCTCTGGTCCGTGTTTTCACTTAAGTTTATAAGCTAGCTCTGGTCCGTGTTTTCACTTAAGTTTATAAGCTAGCTCTGGTCCGTGTTGTCACCTAAATTAATAAGCTAGCTCTGGTCCGTGTTTTCATCTACGTTTATAAGCTAGCTCTGATCCGTGTTGTCACCTAAGTTTATAAGCTAGCTCTGGTCCGTGTTTTCACCTAAGTTTATAAGCTAGCTCTGGTCCGTGTTTTCACCTAAGTTTATAAGCTAGCTCTGGTCCGTGTTTTCACCTATGTTTATAAGCTAGCTCTGGTCCGTGTTTTCACCTAAGTTTATAAGCTAGCTCTGGTCCGTGTTTTCACCTAAGTTTATAAGCTAGCTCTGGTCCATGTTTTCATCTACGTTTATAAGCTAGCTCTGGTCCGTGTTTTCACTTAAGTTTATAAGCTAGCTCAGGTCCGTGTTTTCACCTAAGTTTATAAGATAGCTCTGGTCCGTGTTTTCACTTAAGTTTATAAGCTAGCTCTGGTCCGTGTTTTCACTTAAGTTTATAAGCTAGCTCTGGTCCGTGTTGTCACCTAAATTAATAAGCTAGCTCTGGACCGTGTTTTCATCTACGTTTATAAGCTAGCTCTGATCCGTGTTGTCACCTAAGTTTATAAGCTAGCTCTGGTCCGTGTTTTCACCTAAGTTTATAAGCTAGCTCTGGTCCGTGTTGTCACCTAAGTTTATAAGCTAGCTCTGGTCCGTGTTGTCACCTAAGTTTATAAGCTAGCTCTGGTCCGTGTTGTCACCTAAGTTTATAAGCTAGCTCTGGTCCATGTTGTCACCTAAGTTTATAAGCTAGCACTGGTCCGTGTTTTCACCTAAGTTTATAAGCTAGCTCTGGTCCGTGTTTTCACTTAAGTTTATAAGCTAGCTCTGGTCCGTGTTTTCACCTACGTTTATAAGCTAGCTCTGGTCCGTGTTTTCACCTAAGTTTATAAGCTAGCTCTGGTCCGTGTTTTCACCTAAGTTTATAAGCTAGCTCTGGTCCATGTTTTCATCTACGTTTATAAGCTAGCTCTGGTTCGTGTTTTCACCTACGTTTACAAGCTAGCTCTGGTCCGTGTTTTCACCTAAGTTTATAAACTAGCTCTGGTCCGTGTTTTCACTTAAGTTTATAAGTTAGCTCTGGACCGTGTTTTCACCTACGTTTACAAGCTAGCTCTGGTCCGTGTTTTCACCTAAGTTTATAAGCTAGCTCTGGTCCGTGTTTTCACCTACGTTTATAAGCTAGCTCTGGTCCGTGTTTTCACCTAAGTTTATAAGCTAGCTCAGGTCCGTGTTTTCACCTAAGTTTATAAGCTAGCTCTGGTCCGTGATTTCACTTAAGTTTATAAGCTAACTCTGGTCCGTGTTTTCACCTAAGTTTATAAGCTAGCTCACGTCCGTGTTTCCACTTAAGTTTATAAGCTAGCTCAGGTCCGTGTGTTCACTTAAGTTTATAAGCTAGCTCTGGTCCGTGTTGTCACCTAAGTTTATAAGCTAGCTCTGGTCCGTGGTGTCACCTAAGTTTATAAGCTAGCTCTGGTCCGTGTTTTCACCTAGGTTTATAAGCTAGCTCTGGTCCGTATTTTCACCTAAGTTTATAAGCTAGCTCAGGTCCGTATTTTCACTTAAGTTTATAAGCTAGCTATGGTCCATGTTTTCACTTAAGTTTATAAGCTAGCTCAGGTCCGTGTTTTCACTTAAGTTTATAAGCTAGCTCTGGTCCATGTTTTCACTTAAGTTTATAAGCTAGCTCAGGTCCGTGCTTTCACCTAAGTTTATAAGCTAGCTCAGGTCCGTGTTTTCACCTAAGTTTATTAGCTAGCTCTGGTCCGTGTTTTCACCTAAGTTTATAAGCTAGCTCTGGTCCGTGTTTTCACCTAAGTTTATAAGCTAGCTTCTGGTCCGTGTTGTCACCCAAGTTTATAAGCTAGCTCTGGTCCGTGTTTTCACTTAAGTTTATAAGCTAGCTCTGGTCCGTGTTTTCACCTACGTTTATAAGCTAGCTCTGGTCCGTGTTTTCACCTAAGTTTATAAGCTAGCTCTGGTCCGTGTTTTCACCTAAGTTTATAAGCTAGCTCTGGTCCATGTTTTCATCTACGTTTATAAGCTAGCTCTGGTCCGTGTTTTCACTTAAGTTTATAAGCTAGCTCAGGTCCGTGTTTTCACCTAAGTTTATAAGATAGCTCTGGTCCGTGTTTTCACTTAAGTTTATAAGCTAGCTCTGGTCCGTGTTTTCACTTAAGTTTATAAGCTAGCTCTGGTCCGTGTTGTCACCTAAATTAATAAGCTAGCTCTGGTCCGTGTTTTCATCTACGTTTATAAGCTAGCTCTGATCCGTGTTGTCACCTAAGTTTATAAGCTAGCTCTGGTCCGTGTTTTCACCTAAGTTTATAAGCTAGCTCTGGTCCGTGTTTTCACCTAAGTTTATAAGCTAGCTCTGGTCCGTGTTTTCACCTATGTTTATAAGCTAGCTCTGGTCCGTGTTTTCACCTAAGTTTATAAGCTAGCTCTGGTCCGTGTTTTCACCTAAGTTTATAAGCTAGCTCTGGTCCATGTTTTCATCTACGTTTATAAGCTAGCTCTGGTCCGTGTTTTCACTTAAGTTTATAAGCTAGCTCAGGTCCGTGTTTTCACCTAAGTTTATAAGATAGCTCTGGTCCGTGTTTTCACTTAAGTTTATAAGCTAGCTCTGGTCCGTGTTTTCACTTAAGTTTATAAGCTAGCTCTGGTCCGTGTTTTCACCTAAATTAATAAGCTAGCTCTGGACCGTGTTTTCATCTACGTTTATAAGCTAGCTCTGATCCGTGTTGTCACCTAAGTTTATAAGCTAGCTCTGGTCCGTGTTTTCACCTAAGTTTATAAGCTAGCTCTGGTCCGTGTTGTCACCTAAGTTTATAAGCTAGCTCTGGTCCGTGTTGTCACCTAAGTTTATAAGCTAGCTCTGGTCCGTGTTGTCACCTAAGTTTATAAGCTAGCTCTGGTCCATGTTGTCACCTAAGTTTATAAGCTAGCACTGGTCCGTGTTTTCACCTAAGTTTATAAGCTAGCTCTGGTCCGTGTTTTCACTTAAGTTTATAAGCTAGCTCTGGTCCGTGTTTTCACCTACGTTTATAAGCTAGCTCTGGTCCGTGTTTTCACCTAAGTTTATAAGCTAGCTCTGGTCCGTGTTTTCACCTAAGTTTATAAGCTAGCTCTGGTCCATGTTTTCATCTACGTTTATAAGCTAGCTCTGGTTCGTGTTTTCACCTACGTTTACAAGCTAGCTCTGGTCCGTGTTTTCACCTAAGTTTATAAACTAGCTCTGGTCCGTGTTTTCACTTAAGTTTATAAGTTAGCTCTGGACCGTGTTTTCACTTAAGTTTATAAGCTAGCTCTGGTCCGTGTTTTCACCTACGTTTACAAGCTAGCTCTGGTCCGTGTTTTCACCTAAGTTTATAAGCTAGCTCTGGTCCGTGTTTTCACCTACGTTTATAAGCTAGCTCTGGTCCGTGTTTTCACCTAAGTTTATAAGCTAGCTCAGGTCCGTGTTTTCACCTAAGTTTATAAGCTAGCTCTGGTCCGTGATTTCACTTAAGTTTATAAGCTAACTCTGGTCCGTGTTTTCACCTAAGTTTATAAGCTAGCTCACGTCCGTGTTTCCACTTAAGTTTATAAGCTAGCTCAGGTCCGTGTGTTCACTTAAGTTTATATGCTAGCTCTGGTCCGTGTTGTCACCTAAGTTTATAAGCTAGCTCTGGTCCGTGGTGTCACCTAAGTTTATAAGCTAGCTCTGGTCCGTGTTTTCACCTAGGTTTATAAGCTAGCTCTGGTCCGTATTTTCACCTAAGTTTATAAGCTAGCTCAGGTCCGTATTTTCACTTAAGTTTATAAGCTAGCTATGGTCCATGTTTTCACTTAAGTTTATAAGCTAGCTCAGGTCCGTGCTTTCACCTAAGTTTATAAGCTAGCTCAGGTCCGTGTTTTCACCTAAGTTTATTAGCTAGCTCTGGTCCGTGTTTTCACCTAAGTTTATAAGCTAGCTCTGGTCCGTGTTTTCACCTAAGTTTATAAGCTAGCTCTGGTCCGTATTTTCACCTAAGTTTATAAGCTAGCTCAGGTCCGTGTTTTCACTTAAGTTTATAAGCTAGCTCTGGTCCATGTTTTCACTTAAGTTTATAAGCTAGCTCAGGTCCGTGCTTTCACCTAAGTTTATAAGCTAGCTCAGGTCCGTGTTTTCACCTAAGTTTATTAGCTAGCTCTGGTCCGTGTTTTCACCTAAGTTTATAAGCTAGCTCTGGTCCGTGTTTTCACCTAAGTTTATAAGCTAGCTTCTGGTCCGTGTTGTCACCCAAGTTTATAAGCTAGCTCTGGTCCGTGTTTTCACTTAAGTTTATAAGCTAGCTCTGGTCCGTGTTTTCACCTACGTTTATAAGCTAGCTCTGGTCCGTGTTTTCACCTAAGTTTATAAGCTAGCTCTGGTCCGTGTTTTCACCTAAGTTTATAAGCTAGCTCTGGTCCATGTTTTCATCTACGTTTATAAGCTAGCTCTGGTCCGTGTTTTCACTTAAGTTTATAAGCTAGCTCAGGTCCGTGTTTTCACCTAAGTTTATAAGATAGCTCTGGTCCGTGTTTTCACTTAAGTTTATAAGCTAGCTCTGGTCCGTGTTTTCACCTAAGTTTATAAGCTAGCTCTGGTCCGTGTTGTCACCTAAATTAATAAGCTAGCTCTGGACCGTGTTTTCATCTACGTTTATAAGCTAGCTCTGATCCGTGTTGTCACCTAAGTTTATAAGCTAGCTCTGGTCCGTGTTTTCACCTAAGTTTATAAGCTAGCTCTGGTCCGTGTTGTCACCTAAGTTTATAAGCTAGCTCTGGTCCGTGTTGTCACCTAAGTTTATAAGCTAGCTCTGGTCCGTGTTGTCACCTAAGTTTATAAGCTAGCTCTGGTCCATGTTGTCACCTAAGTTTATAAGCTAGCACTGGTCCGTGTTTTCACCTAAGTTTATAAGCTAGCTCTGGTCCGTGTTTTCACTTAAGTTTATAAGCTAGCTCTGGTCCGTGTTTTCACCTAAGTTTATAAGCTAGCTCTGGTCCGTGTTTTCACCTAAGTTTATAAGCTAGCTCTGGTCCGTGTTTTCACCTAAGTTTATAAGTTAGCTCTGGACCGTGTTTTCACTTAAGTTTATAAGCTAGCTCTGGTCCGTGTTTTCACCTACGTTTACAAGCTAGCTCTGGTCCGTGTTTTCACCTACGTTTATAAGCTAGCTCTGGTCCGTGTTTTCACCTACGTTTATAAGCTAGCTCTGGTCCGTGTTTTCACCTAAGTTTATAAGCTAGCTCAGGTCCGTGTTTTCACCTAAGTTTATAAGCTAGCTCTGGTCCGTGATTTCACTTAAGTTTATAAGCTAACTCTGGTCCGTGTTTTCACCTAAGTTTATAAGCTAGCTCACGTCCGTGTTTCCACTTAAGTTTATAAGCTAGCTCAGGTCCGTGTGTTCACTTAAGTTTATAAGCTAGCTCTGGTCCGTGTTGTCACCTAAGTTTATAAGCTAGCTCTGGTCCGTGGTGTCACCTAAGTTTATAAGCTAGCTCTGGTCCGTGTTTTCACCTAGGTTTATAAGCTAGCTCTGGTCCGTATTTTCACCTAAGTTTATAAGCTAGCTCAGGTCCGTATTTTCACTTAAGTTTATAAGCTAGCTATGGTCCATGTTTTCACTTAAGTTTATAAGCTAGCTCAGGTCCGTGTTTTCACTTAAGTTTATAAGCTAGCTCTGGTCCATGTTTTCACTTAAGTTTATAAGCTAGCTCAGGTCCGTGCTTTCACCTAAGTTTATAAGCTAGCTCAGGTCCGTGTTTTCACCTAAGTTTATTAGCTAGCTCTGGTCCGTGTTTTCACCTAAGTTTATAAGCTAGCTCTGGTCCGTGTTTTCACCTAAGTTTATAAGCTAGCTTCTGGTCCGTGTTGTCACCCAAGTTTATAAGCTAGCTCTGGTCCGTGTTGTCACCTAAGTTTATAAGCTAGCTCTGGTCCTTGTTGTCACCTAAGTTTATAAGCTAGCACTGGTCCGTGTTTTCACCTAAGTTTATAAGCTAGCTCTGGTCCGTGTTTTCACTTAAGTTTATATGCTAGCTCTGGTCCGTGTTTTCACCTACGTTTATAAGCTAGCTCTGGTCCGTGTTTTCACCTAAGTTTATAAGCTAGCTCTGGTCCGTGTTTTCACCTAAGTTTATAAGCTAGCTCTGGTCCATGTTTTCATCTACGTTTATAAGCTAGCTCTGGTCCGTGTTTTCACCTAAGTTTATAAGCTAGCTCAGGTCCGTGTTTTCACCTAAGTTTATAAGATAGCTCTGGTCCGTGTTTTCACTTAAGTTTACAAGCTAGCTCTGGTCCGTGTTTTCACTTAAGTTTATAAGCTAGCTCAGGTCCGTGTTTTCGCTTAAGTTTATAAGCTAGCTCTGGTCCGTGTTTTCACCTACGTTTATAAGCTAGCTCTGGTCCGTGTTTTCACTTAAGTTTATAAGCTAGCTCTGTTCCGTGTTTTCACTTAAGTTTATAAGCTAGCTCAGGTCCGTGTTTTCACCTAAGTTTATAAGATAGCTCTGGTCCGTGTTTTCACTTAAGTTTATAAGCTAGCTCTGGTCCGTGTTTTCACTTAAGTTTATAAGCTAGCTCTGGTCCGTGTTGTCACCTAAATTAATAAGCTAGCTCTGGACCGTGTTTTCATCTACGTTTATAAGCTAGCTCTGATCCGTGTTGTCACCTAAGTTTATAAGCTAGCTCTGGTCCGTGTTTTCACCTAAGTTTATAAGCTAGCTCTGGTCCGTGTTGTCACCTAAGTTTATAAGCTAGCTCTGGTCCGTGTTGTCACCTAAGTTTATAAGCTAGCTCTGGTCCGTGTTGTCACCTAAGTTTATAAGCTAGCTCTGGTCCATGTTGTCACCTAAGTTTATAAGCTAGCACTGGTCCGTGTTTTCACCTAAGTTTATAAGCTAGCTCTGGTCCGTGTTTTCACTTAAGTTTATAAGCTAGCTCTGGTCCGTGTTTTCACCTACGTTTATATGCTAGCTCTGGTCCGTGTTTTCACCTAAGTTTATAAGCTAGCTCTGGTCCGTGTTTTCACCTAAGTTTATAAGTTAGCTCTGGACCGTGTTTTCACTTAAGTTTATAAGCTAGCTCTGGTCCGTGTTTTCACCTACGTTTACAAGCTAGCTCTGGTCCGTGTTTTCACCTACGTTTATAAGCTAGCTCTGGTCCGTGTTTTCACCTACGTTTATAAGCTAGCTCTGGTCCGTGTTTTCACCTAAGTTTATAAGCTAGCTCAGGTCCGTGTTTTCACCTAAGTTTATAAGCTAGCTCTGGTCCGTGATTTCACTTAAGTTTATAAGCTAACTCTGGTCCGTGTTTTCACCTAAGTTTATAAGCTAGCTCACGTCCGTGTTTCCACTTAAGTTTATAAGCTAGCTCAGGTCCGTGTGTTCACTTAAGTTTATAAGCTAGCTCTGGTCCGTGTTGTCACCTAAGTTTATAAGCTAGCTCTGGTCCGTGGTGTCACCTAAGTTTATAAGCTAGCTCTGGTCCGTGTTTTCACCTAGGTTTATAAGCTAGCTCAGGTCCGTATTTTCACTTAAGTTTATAAGCTAGCTATGGTCCATGTTTTCACTTAAGTTTATAAGCTAGCTCAGGTCCGTGTTTTCACTTAAGTTTATAAGCTAGCTCTGGTCCATGTTTTCACTTAAGTTTATAAGCTAGCTCAGGTCCGTGCTTTCACCTAAGTTTATAAGCTAGCTCAGGTCCGTGTTTTCACCTAAGTTTATTAGCTAGCTCTGGTCCGTGTTTTCACCTAAGTTTATAAGCTAGCTCTGGTCCGTGTTTTCACCTAAGTTTATAAGCTAGCTTCTGGTCCGTGTTGTCACCCAAGTTTATAAGCTAGCTCTGGTCCGTGTTGTCACCTAAGTTTATAAGCTAGCTCTGGTCCTTGTTGTCACCTAAGTTTATAAGCTAGCACTGGTCCGTGTTTTCACCTAAGTTTATAAGCTAGCTCTGGTCCGTGTTTTCACTTAAGTTTATATGCTAGCTCTGGTCCGTGTTTTCACCTACGTTTATAAGCTAGCTCTGGTCCGTGTTTTCACCTAAGTTTATAAGCTAGCTCTGGTCCGTGTTTTCACCTAAGTTTATAAGCTAGCTCTGGTCCATGTTTTCATCTACGTTTATAAGCTAGCTCTGGTCCGTGTTTTCACCTAAGTTTATAAGCTAGCTCAGGTCCGTGTTTTCACCTAAGTTTATAAGATAGCTCTGGTCCGTGTTTTCACTTAAGTTTACAAGCTAGCTCTGGTCCGTGTTTTCACTTAAGTTTATAAGCTAGCTCAGGTCCGTGTTTTCGCTTAAGTTTATAAGCTAGCTCTGGTCCGTGTTTTCACCTACGTTTATAAGCTAGCTCTGGTCCGTGTTTTCACTTAAGTTTATAAGCTAGCTCTGGTCCGTGTTTTCACTTAAGTTTATAAGCTAGCTCAGGTCCGTGTTTTCACTTAAGTTTATAAGCTAGCTCTGGTCCGTGTTTTCACTTAAGTTTATAAGCTAGCTCTGGTCCGTGTTTTCACTTAAGTTTATAAGCTAGCTCTGGTCCGTGTTTTCACTTAAGTTTATAAGCTAGCTCTGCTCCGTGTTTTCACTTAAGTTTATAAGCTAGCTCTGGTCCGTGTTTTCACTTAAGTTTATAAGCTAGCTCAGGTCCGTGTTTTCACTTAAGTTTATTAGCTAGCTCTGGTCGGTCGGTGTTTTCATCTAAGTTTATAAGCTAGCTCTGGTCCGTGTTTTCACCTAAGTTTATAAGCTAGCTCTGGTCCGTGTTGTCACCTAAGTTTATAAGCTAGCTCTGGTCCGTGTTTTCACTTAAGTTTATAAGCTAGCTCTGGTCCGTGTTTTCACCTACGTTTATAAGCTAGCTCTGGTCCGTGTTTTCACCTAAGTTTATAAGCTAGCTCTGGTCCGTGTTTTCACCTAAGTTTATAAGCTAGCTCTGGTCCATGTTTTCATCTACGTTTATAAGCTAGCTCTGGTCCGTGTTTTCACCTAAGTTTATAAGCTAGCTCAGGTCCGTGTTTTCACCTAAGTTTATAAGATAGCTCTGGTCCGTGTTTTCACTTAAGTTTATAAGCTAGCTCTGGTCCGTGTTTTCACTTAAGTTTATAAGCTAGCTCTGGTCCGTGTTGTCACCTAAATTAATAAGCTAGCTCTGGACCGTGTTTTCATCTACGTTTATAAGCTAGCTCTGGTCCGTGTTTTCACCTAAGTTTATAAGCTAGCTCTGGTCCGTGTTTTCACCTAAGTTTATAAGATAGCTCTGGTCCGTGTTTTCACTTAAGTTTATAAGATAGCTCTGGTCCGTGTTTTCACTTAAGTTTATAAGCTAGCTCTGGTCCGTGTTTTCACTTAAGTTTATAAGCTAGCTCTGGTCCGTGTTGTCACCTAAATTAATAAGCTAGCTCTGGACCGTGTTTTCATCTACGTTTATAAGCTAGCTCTGATCCGTGTTGTCACCTAAGTTTATAAGCTAGCTCTGGTCCGTGTTTTCACCTAAGTTTATAAGCTAGCTCTGGTCCGTGTTGTCACCTAAGTTTATAAGCTAGCTCTGGTCCGTGTTGTCACCTAAGTTTATAAGCTAGCTCTGGTCCGTGTTGTCACCTAAGTTTATAAGCTAGCTCTGGTCCATGTTGTCACCTAAGTTTATAAGCTAGCACTGGTCCGTGTTTTCACCTAAGTTTATAAGCTAGCTCTGGTCCGTGTTTTCACTTAAGTTTATAAGCTAGCTCTGGTCCGTGTTTTCACCTACGTTTATAAGCTAGCTCTGGTCCGTGTTTTCACCTAAGTTTATAAGCTAGCTCTGGTCCGTGTTTTCACCTAAGTTTATAAGCTAGCTCTGGTCCATGTTTTCATCTACGTTTATAAGCTAGCTCTGGTCCGTGTTTTCACCTAAGTTTATAAGCTAGCTCAGGTCCGTGTTTTCACCTAAGTTTATAAGATAGCTCTGGTCCGTGTTTTCACTTAAGTTTATAAGCTAGCTCTGGTCCGTGTTTTCACTTAAGTTTATAAGCTAGCTATGGTCCGTGTTTTCACTTAAGTTTATAAGCTAGCTCTGGTCCGTGTTTTCACCAACGTTTATAAGCTAGCTCTGGTCCGTGTTTTCACTTAAGTTTATAAGCTAGCTCTGGTCCGTGTTTTCACTTAAGTTTATAAGCTAGCTCAGGTCCGTGTTTTCACTTAAGTTTATAAGCTAGCTCTGGTCCGTGTTTTCACTTAAGTTTATAAGCTAGCTCTGGTCCGTGTTTTCACTTAAGTTTATAAGCTAGCTCTGGTCCGTGTTTTCACTTAAGTTTATAAGCTAGCTCTGCTCCGTGTTTTCACTTAAGTTTATAAGCTAGCTCTGGTCCGTGTTTTCACTTAAGTTTATAAGCTAGCTCAGGTCCGTGTTTTCACTTAAGTTTATTAGCTAGCTCTGGTCGGTGTTTTCATCTAAGTTTATAAGCTAGCTCTGGTCCGTGTTGTCAATTAAGTTTATAAGCTAGCTCAGGTCCGTGTTTTCACCTAAGTTTATAAGCTAGCTCTGCTCCGTGTTTTCGCTTAAGTGTATAAGCTAGCTCAGGTCCGTGTTTTCGCTTAAGTTTATAAGCTAGCTCAGGTCCGTGTTTTCACTTAAGTTTATAAGCTAGCTCTGGTCCGTGTTTTCACCTACGTTTATAAGCTAGCTATGGTCCATGTTTCACTTAAGTTTATAAGCTAGCTCTGGTCCGTGTTTTCACTTAAGTTTATAAGCTAGCTATGGTCCGTGTTTTCACCTACGTTTATAAGCTAGCTCTGGTCCGTGTCTTCACTTAAGTTTATAAGCTAGCTCTGGTCCGTGTTTTCACTTAAGTTTATAAGCTAGCTCTGCTCCGTGTTTTCACTTAAGTTTATAAGCTAGCTCAGGTCCGTGTTTTCACCTAAGTTTATAAGCTAGCTCTGGTCCGTGTTTTCACCTAAGTTTATAAGCTAGCTCTGGTCCGTGTTGTCACCTAAGTTTATAAGCTAGCTCTGGTCCGTCTTGTCACCTAAGTTTATAAGCTAGCTCTGGTCCGTGTTGTCACCTAAGTTTATAAGCTAGCTCTGGTCCGTGTTTTCACCTAAGTTTATAAGCTAGCTCTGGTCCGTGTTGTCACCTCAGTTTATAAGCTAGCTCTGGTCCGTGTTGTCACCTAAGTTTATAAGCTAGCTCTGGTCCGTGTTTTCACCTAAGTTTATAAGCTAGCTTTGGTCCGTGTTGTCACCTAAGTTTATAGGCTAGCTCTGGTCCGTGTTGTCACCTAAGTTTATAAGCTAGCTCTGGTCCGTATTTTCACCTAAGTTTATAAGCTAGCTCAGGTCCGTATTTTCACTTAAGTTTATAAGCTAGCTATGGTCCATGTTTTCACTTAAGTTTATAAGCTAGCTCAGGTCCGTGTTTTCACTTAAGTTTATAAGCTAGCTCTGGTCCATGTTTTCACTTAAGTTTATAAGCTAGCTCAGGTCCGTGCTTTCACCTAAGTTTATAAGCTAGCTCAGGTCCGTGTTTTCACCTAAGTTTATTAGCTAGCTCTGGTTCGTGTTTTCACCTAAGTTTATAAGCTAGCTCTGGTCCGTGTTTTCACCTAAGTTTATAAGCTAGCTTCTGGTCCGTGTTGTCACCCAAGTTTATAAGCTAGCTCTGGTCCGTGTTGTCACCTAAGTTTATAAGCTAGCTCTGGTCCTTGTTGTCACCTAAGTTTATAAGCTAGCACTGGTCCGTGTTTTCACCTAAGTTTATAAGCTAGCTCTGGTCCGTGTTTTCACTTAAGTTTATATGCTAGCTCTGGTCCGTGTTTTCACCTACGTTTATAAGCTAGCTCTGGTCCGTGTTTTCACCTAAGTTTATAAGCTAGCTCTGGTCCGTGTTTTCACCTAAGTTTATAAGCTAGCTCTGGTCCATGTTTTCATCTACGTTTATAAGCTAGCTCTGGTCCGTGTTTTCACCTAAGTTTATAAGCTAGCTCAGGTCCGTGTTTTCACCTAAGTTTATAAGATAGCTCTGGTCCGTGTTTTCACTTAAGTTTACAAGCTAGCTCTGGTCCGTGTTTTCACTTAAGTTTATAAGCTAGCTCAGGTCCGTGTTTTCGCTTAAGTTTATAAGCTAGCTCTGGTCCGTGTTTTCACCTACGTTTATAAGCTAGCTCTGGTCCGTGTTTTCACTTAAGTTTATAAGCTAGCTCTGGTCCGTGTTTTCACTTAAGTTTATAAGCTAGCTCAGGTCCGTGTTTTCACTTAAGTTTATAAGCTAGCTCTGGTCCGTGTTTTCACTTAAGTTTATAAGCTAGCTCTGGTCCGTGTTTTCACTTAAGTTTATAAGCTAGCTCTGGTCCGTGTTTTCACTTAAGTTTATAAGCTAGCTCTGCTCCGTGTTTTCACTTAAGTTTATAAGCTAGCTCTGGTCCGTGTTTTCACTTAAGTTTATAAGCTAGCTCAGGTCCGTGTTTTCACTTAAGTTTATTATCTAGCTCTGGTCGGTCGGTGTTTTCATCTAAGTTTATAAGCTAGCTCTGGTCCGTGTTTTCACCTAAGTTTATAAGCTAGCTCTGGTCCGTGTTGTCACCTAAGTTTATAAGCTAGCTCTGGTCCGTGTTTTCACTTAAGTTTATAAGCTAGCTCTGGTCCGTGTTTTCACCTACGTTTATAAGCTAGCTCTGGTCCGTGTTTTCACCTAAGTTTATAAGCTAGCTCTGGTCCGTGTTTTCACCTAAGTTTATAAGCTAGCTCTGGTCCATGTTTTCATCTACGTTTATAAGCTAGCTCTGGTCCGTGTTTTCACCTAAGTTTATAAGCTAGCTCAGGTCCGTGTTTTCACCTAAGTTTATAAGATAGCTCTGGTCCGTGTTTTCACTTAAGTTTATAAGATAGCTCTGGTCCGTGTTTTCACTTAAGTTTATAAGCTAGCTCTGGTCCGTGTTGTCACCTAAATTAATAAGCTAGCTCTGGACCGTGTTTTCATCTACGTTTATAAGCTAGCTCTGATCCGTGTTGTCACCTAAGTTTATAAGCTAGCTCTGGTCCGTGTTTTCACCTAAGTTTATAAGCTAGCTCTGGTCCGTGTTGTCACCTAAGTTTATAAGCTAGCTCTGGTCCGTGTTGTCACCTAAGTTTATAAGCTAGCTCTGGTCCGTGTTGTCACCTAAGTTTATAAGCTAGCTCTGGTCCATGTTGTCACCTAAGTTTATAAGCTAGCACTGGTCCGTGTTTTCACCTAAGTTTATAAGCTAGCTCTGGTCCGTGTTTTCACTTAAGTTTATAAGCTAGCTCTGGTCCGTGTTTTCACCTACGTTTATAAGCTAGCTCTGGTCCGTGTTTTCACCTAAGTTTATAAGCTAGCTCTGGTCCGTGTTTTCACCTAAGTTTATAAGCTAGCTCTGGCCCATATTTTCATCTACGTTTATAAGCTAGCTCTGGTCCGTGTTTTCACCTAAGTTTATAAGCTAGCTCAGGTCCGTGTTTTCACCTAAGTTTATAAGATAGCTCTGGTCCGTGTTTTCACTTAAGTTTATAAGCTAGCTCTGGTCCGTGTTTTCACTTAAGTTTATAAGCTAGCTATGGTCCGTGTTTTCACTTAAGTTTATAAGCTAGCTCTGGTCCGTGTTTTCACCAACGTTTATAAGCTAGCTCTGGTCCGTGTTTTCACTTAAGTTTATAAGCTAGCTCTGGTACGTGTTTTCACTTAAGTTTATAAGCTAGCTCAGGTCCGTGTTTTCACTTAAGTTTATAAGCTAGCTCTGGTCCGTGTTTTCACTTAAGTTTATAAGCTAGCTCTGGTCCGTGTTTTCACTTAAGTTTATAAGCTAGCTCTGGTCCGTGTTTTCACTTAAGTTTATAAGCTAGCTCTGCTCCGTGTTTTCACTTAAGTTTATAAGCTAGCTCTGGTCCGTGTTTTCACTTAAGTTTATAAGCTAGCTCAGGTCCGTGTTTTCACTTAAGTTTATTAGCTAGCTCTGGTCGGTGTTTTCATCTAAGTTTATAAGCTAGCTCTGGTCCGTGTTGTCAATTAAGTTTATAAGCTAGCTCAGGTCCGTGTTTTCACCTAGGTTTATAAGCTAGCTCTGCTCCGTGTTTTCGCTTAAGTGTATAAGCTAGCTCAGGTCCGTGTTTTCGCTTAAGTTTATAAGCTAGCTCAGGTCCGTGTTTTCACTTAAGTTTATAAGCTAGCTCTGGTCCGTGTTTTCACCTACGTTTATAAGCTAGCTATGGTCCATGTTTCACTTAAGTTTATAAGCTAGCTCTGGTCCGTGTTTTCACTTAAGTTTATAAGCTAGCTATGGTCCGTGTTTTCACCTACGTTTATAAGCTAGCTCTGGTCCGTGTCTTCACTTAAGTTTATAAGCTAGCTCTGGTCCGTGTTTTCACTTAAGTTTATAAGCTAGCTCTGCTCCGTGTTTTCACTTAAGTTTATAAGCTAGCTCTGGTCCGTGTTGTCACCTAAGTTTATAAGCTAGCTCTGGTCCGTCTTGTCACCTAAGTTTATAAGCTAGCTCTGGTCCGTGTTGTCACCTAAGTTTATAAGCTAGCTCTGGTCCGTGTTTTCACCTAAGTTTATAAGCTAGCTCTGGTCCGTGTTGTCACCTCAGTTTATAAGCTAGCTCTGGTCCGTGTTGTCACCTAAGTTTATAAGCTAGCTCTGGTCCGTGTTTTCACCTAAGTTTATAAGCTAGCTTTGGTCCGTGTTGTCACCTAAGTTTATAGGCTAGCTCTGGTCCGTGTTGTCACCTAAGTTTATAAGCTAGCTCTGGTCCGTGTTTTCACCCAAGTTTATAAGCTAGCTCTGGTCAGTGTTTTCACCTAAGTTTATAAGCTAGCTCTGGTCCGTGTTGTCACCTAAGTTTATAAGCTAGCTCTGGTCCGTGTTTTCACCTAAGTCTATAAGCTAGCTCTGGTCCGTGTTTTCACCTACGTTTACAAGCTAGCTCTGGTCCGTGTTTTCACCTAAGTTTATAAGCTAGCTCTGGGCCGTGTTTTCACCTACGTTTATAAGCTAGCTCTGGTCCGTGTTTTCACCTAAGTTTATAAGCTAGCTCAGGTCCGTGTTTTCACCTAAGTTTATAAGCTAGCTCTGGTCCGTGTTTTCACCTAAGTTTATAAGCTAGCTCTGGTCCGTGTTGTCACCTAAGTTTATAAGCTAGCTCTGGTCCGTGTTGTCACCTAAGTTTATAAGCTATCTCTGGTCCGTGTTGTCACCTAAGTTTATAAGCTAGCTCTGGTCCGTGTTGTCACCTAAGTTTATAAGCTAGCTCTGGTCCGTGTTGTCACCTAAGTTTATAAGCTAGCTCTGGGCCGTGTTTTCACCTACGTTTATAAGCTAGCTCTGGTCCGTGTTTTCACCTAAGTTTATAAGCTAGCTCAGGTCCGTGTTTTCACCTAAGTTTATAAGCTAGCTCTGGTCCGTGTTTTCACCTAAGTTTATAAGCTAGCTCTGGTCCGTGTTGTCACCTAAGTTTATAAGCTAGCTCTGGTCCGTGTTGTCACCTAAGTTTATAAGCTAGCTCTGGTCCGTGTTGTCACCTAAGTTTATAAGCTAGCTCTGGTCCGTGTTGTCACCTAAGTTTATAAGCTAGCTCTGGTCCGTGTTGTCACCTAAGTTTATAAGCTAGCTCTGGTCCGTGTTTTCACCCAAGTTTATAAGCTAGCTCTGGTCCGTGTTTTCACTTAAGTTTATAAGCTAGCTGAGGTCCGTGTTGTCACCTAAGTTTATAAGCTAGCTTCTGGTCCGTGTTTTCACCTAAGTTTATAAGTTAGCTCTGGACCGTGTTTTCACTTAAGTTTATAAGCTAGCTCTGGTCCGTGTTTTCACCTACGTTTACAAGCTAGCTCTGGTCCGTGTTTTCACCTAAGTTTATAAACTAGCTCTGGTCCGTGTTTTCACTTAAGTTTATAAGTTAGCTCTGGACCGTGTTTTCACTTAAGTTTATAAGCTAGCTCTGGTCCGTGTTTTCACCTACGTCTACAAGCTAGCTCTGGTCCCTGTTTTCACCTAAGTTTATAAGCTAGCTCTGGTCCGTGTTTTCACCTACGTTTATAAGCTAGCTCTGGTCCGTGTTTCACCTAAGTTTATAAGCTAGCTCAGGTCCGTGTTTTCACCTAAGTTTATAAGGTAGCTCTGGTCCGTGATTTCACTTAAGTTTATAAGCTAACTCTGGTCCGTGTTTTCACCTAAGTTTATAAGCTAGCTCACGTCCGTGTTTTCACTTAAGTTTATAAGCTAGCTCAGGTCCGTGTGTTCACTTAAGTTTATAAGCTAGCTCTGGTCCGTGTTGTCACCTAAGTTTATAAGCTAGCTCTGGTCCGTGGTGTCACCTAAGTTTATAAGCTAGCTCTGGTCCGTGTTTTCACCTAGGTTTATAAGCTAGCTCTGGTCCGTATTTTCACCTAAGTTTATAAGCTAGCTCAGGTCCGTGTTTTCACTTAAGTTTATAAGCTAGCTATGGTCCGTGTTTTCACTTAAGTTTATAAGCTAGCTCAGGTCCGTGTTTTCACTTAAGTTTATAAGCTAGCTCTGGTCCATGTTTTCACTTAAGTTTATAAGCTAGCTCTGGTCCGTGTTTTCACCTAAGTTTATAAGCTAGCTCTGGTCCGTGTTGTCACCCAAGTTTATTAGCTAGCTCTGGTCCGTGTTTTCACCTAAGTTTATAAGCTAGCTCTGGTCCGTGTTTTCACCTAAGTTTATAAGCTAGCTCTGGTCCGTGTTGTCACCCAAGTTTATAAGCTAGCTCTGGTCCATGTTGTCACCTAAGTTTATAAGCTAGCACTGGTCCGTGTTTTCACCTAAGTTTATAAGCTAGCTCTGGTCCGTGTTTTCACTTAAGTTTATATGCTAGCTCTGGTCCGTGTTTTCACCTACGTTTATAAGCTAGCTCTGGTCCGTGTTTTCACCTAAGTTGATAAGCTAGCTCTGGTCCGTGTTTTCACCTAAGTTTATAAGCTAGCTCTGGTCCATGTTTTCATCTACGTTTATAAGCTAGCTCTGGTTCGTGTTTTCACCTAAGTTTATAAGCTAGCTCAGGTCCGTGTTTTCACCTAAGTTTATAAGATAGCTCTGGTCCGTGTTTTCACTTAAGTTTACAAGCTAGCTCTGGTCCGTGTTTTCACTTAAGTTTATAAGCTAGCTCAGGTCCGTGTTTTCGCTTAAGTTTATAAGCTAGCTCTGGTCCGTGTTTTCACCTACGTTTATAAGCTAGCTCTGGTCCGTGTTGTCACCTAAGTTTATAAGCTAGCTCTGGTCCGTGTTGTCACCTAAGTTTATAAGCTAGCACTGGTCCGTGTTTTCACCTAAGTTTATAAGTTAGCTCTGGTCCGTGTTTTCACTTAAGTTTATATGCTAGCTCTGGTCCGTGTTTTCACCTACGTTTATAAGCTAGCTCTGGTCCGTGTTTTCACCTAAGTTTATAAGCTAGCTCTGGTCCGTGTTTTCACCTAAGTTTATAAGCTAGCTCTGGTCCATGTTTTCATCTACGTTTATAAGCTAGCTCTGGTCCGTGTTTTCACCTAAGTTTATAAGCTAGCTCAGGTCCGTGTTTTCACCTAAGTTTATAAGATAGCTCTGGTCCGTGTTTTCACTTAAGTTTACAAGCTAGCTCTGGTCCGTGTTTTCACTTAAGTTTATAAGCTAGCTCAGGTCCGTGTTTTCGCTTAAGTTTATAAGCTAGCTCTGGTCCGTGTTTTCACCTACGTTTATAAGCTAGCTCTGGTCCGTGTTTTCACTTAAGTTTATAAGCTAGCTCTGGTCCGTGTTTTCACTTAAGTTTATAAGCTAGCTCAGGTCCGTGTTTTCACTTAAGTTTATAAGCTAGCTCTGGTCCGTGTTTTCACTTAAGTTTATAAGCTAGCTCTGGTCCGTGTTTTCACTTAAGTTTATAAGCTAGTTCTGGTCCGTGTTTTCACTTAAGTTTATAAGCTAGCTCAGGTCCGTGTTTTCGCTTAAGTTTATAAGCTAGCTCTGGTCCGTGTTTTCACCTACGTTTATAAGCTAGCTCTGGTCCGTGTTTTCACTTAAGTTTATAAGCTAGCTCTGGTCCGTGTTTTCACTTAAGTTTATAAGCTAGCTCAGGTCCGTGTTTTCACTTAAGTTTATAAGCTAGCTCTGGTCCGTGTTTTCACTTAAGTTTATAAGCTAGCTCTGCTCCGTGTTTTCACTTCAGTTTATAAGCTATTTCTGGTCCGTGTTTTCACTTAAGTTTATAAGCTAGCTCAGGTCCGTGTTTTCACCTAAGTTTATTAGCTAGCTCTGGTCGGTGTTTTCATCTAAGTTTATAAGCTAGCTCTGGTCCGTGTTTTCACCTAAGTTTATAAGCTAGCTCTGGTCCGTGTTGTCACCTAAGTTTATAAGCTAGCTCTGGTCGGTGTTTTCATCTAAGTTTATAAGCTAGCTCTGGTCCGTGTTGTCACCTAAGTTTATAAGCTAGCTCTGGTCCGTGTTGTCACCTAAGTTTATAAGCTAGCTCTGGTCGGTGTTTTCATCTAAGTTTATAAGCTAGCTCTGGTCCGTCTTGTCACCTAAGTTTATAGGCTAGCTCTGGTCCGTGTTGTCACCTAAGTTTATAAGCTAGCTCTGGTCGGTGTTTTCATCTAAGTTTATAAGCTAGCTCTGGTCCGTGTTGTCACCTAAGTTTATAAGCTAGCTCTGGTCCGTGTTGTCACCTAAGTTTATAAGCTAGCTCTGGTCGGTGTTTTCATCTGAGTTTATAAGCTAGCTCTGGTCCGTCTTGTCACCTAAGTTTATAGGCTAGCTCTGGTCCGTGTTGTCACCTAAGTTTATAAGCTAGCTCTGGTCCGTGTTTTCATCTAAGTTTATAAGCTAGCTCTGGTCCGTGTTGTCACCTAAGTTTATAAGCTAGCTCAGGTCCGTGTTTTCACTTAAGTTTATAAGCTAGCTCTGGTCCGTGTTTTCACTTAAGTGTATAAGCTAGCTCAGGTCCGTGTTTTCGCTTAAGTTTATAAGCTAGCTCAGGTCTGTGTTTTCACTTAAGTTTATAAGCTAGCTCTGGTCCGTGTTTTCACCTACGTTTATAAGCTAGCTATGGTCCGTGTTTCACTTAAGTTTATAAGTTAGCTCTGGTCCGTGTTTTCACTTAAGTTTATAAGCTAGCTCTGGTCCGTGTTTTCACCTACGTTTATAAGCTAGCTATGGTCCGTGTTTCACTTAAGTTTATAAGCTAGCTCTGGTCCGTGTTTTCACTTAAGTTTATAAGCTAGCTCTGCTCCGTGTTTTCACTTAAGTTTATAAGCTAGCTCTGGTCCGTGTTTTCACTTAAGTTTATAAGCTAGCTCAGGTCCGTGTTTTCACCTAAGTTTATAAATTAGCTCTGGTCCGTGTTTTCACCTAAGTTTATAAGCTAGCTCTGGTCGTGTTGTCACCAAAGTTTATAAGCTAGCTCTGGTCCGTGTTGTCACCTAAGTTTATAAGCTAGCTCTGGTCCGTGTTGTCACCTAAGTTTATAAGCTAGCTCTGGTCCGTGCTTTCACCCAAGTTTATAAGCTAGCTCTGGTCCGTGTTTTCACCTAAGTTTATAAGCTAGCTCTGGTCCGTGTTGTCACCTAAGTTTATAAGCTAGCTCTGGTCCGTGTTTACACTTAAGTTTATAAGCTAGCTCTGGTCCGTGTTGTCACCTAAGTTTATAGGCTAGCTCTGGTCCGTGTTGTCACCTAAGTTTATAAGCTAGCTCTGGTCCGTGTTTTCACCCAAGTTTATAAGCTAGCTCTGGTCCGTGTTTTCACCTAAGTTTATAAGCTAGCTCTGGTCCGTGTTGTCACCTAAGTTTATAAGCTAACTCTGGTCCGTGTTTTCACCTAAGTCTATAAGCTAGCTCTGGTCCGTGTTTTCACACCTACGTTTACAAGCTAGCTCTGGTCCGTGTTTTCAGTTAAGTTTATAAGCTAGCTCTGGGCCGTGTTTTCACCTACGTTTATAAGCTAGCTCTGGTCCGTGTTTTCACCTAAGTTTATAAGCTAGCTCAGGTCCGTGTTTTCACCTACGTTTATAAGCTAGCTCTGGTCCGTGTTTTCACCTAAGTTTATAAGCTAGCTCTGGTCCGTGTTGTCACCTAAGTTTATAAGCTAGCTCTGGTCGTGTTTTCACCCAAGTTTATAAGCTAGCTCTGGTCCGTGTTTTCACCTAAGTTTATAAGATAGCTCAGGTCCGTGTTGTCACCTAAGTTTATAAGTTAGCTTCTGGTCCGTGTTTTCACCTAAGTTTATAAGCTAGCTCTGGTCCGTGTTTTCACCTAAGTTTATAAGTTAGCTCTGGACCGTGTTTTCACTTAAGTTTATAAGCTAGCTCTGGTCCGTGTTTTCACCTACGTTTACAAGCTAGCTCTGGTCCGTGTTTTCACCTAAGTTTATAAGCTAGCTCTGGTCCGTGTTTTCACCTAAGTTTATAAGTTAGCTCTGGACCGTGTTTTCACTTAGGTTTATAAGCTAGCTCTGGTCCGTGTTTTCACCTACGTTTACAAGCTAGCTCTGGTCCGTGTTTTCACCTAAGTTTATAAGCTAGCTCTGGTCCGTGTTTTCACCTACGTTTATAAGCTAGCTCTGGTCCGTGTTTTCACCTAAGTTTATAAGCTAGCTCAGGTCCGTGTTTTCACCTAAGTTTATAAGCTAGCTCTGGTCCGTGTTTTCACTTAAGTTTATAAGCTAGCTCACGTCCGTGTTTTCACTTAAGTTTATAAGCTAGCTCAGGTCCGTGTATTCACTTGAGTTTATAAGCTAGCTCTGGTCCGTGTTGTCACCTAAGTTCATAAGCTAGCTCTGGTCCGTGGTGTCACCTAAGTTTATAAGCTAGCTCTGGTCCGTGTTTTCACCTAGGTTTATAAGCTAGCTCTGGTCCGTATTTTCACTTAAGTTTATAAGCTAGCTATGGTCCGTGTTTTCACTTAAGTTTATAAGCTAGCTCAGGTCCGTGTTTTCACTTAAGTTTATAAGCTAGCTCTGGTTCGTGTTTTCACCTAAGTTTATAAGCTAGCTCTGGTCCATGTTTTCACCTAAGTTTATAAGCTAGCTCAGGTCCGTGCTTTCACCTAAGTTTATAAGCTAGCTCAGGTCTGTGTTTTCACCTAAGTTTATTAGCTAGCTCTGGTCCGTGTTTTCACCTAAGTTTATAAGCTAGCTCTGGTCCGTGTTTTCACCTAAGTTTATAAGCTAGCTCTGGTCCGTGTTGTCACCCAAGTTTATAAGCTAGCTCTGGTCCGTGTTGTCACCTAAGTTTATAAGCTAGCTCTGGTCCATGTTGTCACCTAAGTTTATAAGCTAGCACTGGTCCGTGTTTTCACCTAAGTTTATAAGCTAGCTCTGGTCCGTGTTTTCACCTAAGTTTATAAGCTAGCTCTGGTCCGTGTTTTCACCTAAGTTTATAAGCTAGCTCTGGTCCATGTTTTCATCTACGTTTATAAGCTAGCTCTGGTCCGTGTTTTCACCTAAGTTTATAAGCTAGCTCTGGTCCGTGTTGTCACCTAAGTTTATAGGCTAGCTCTAGTCCGTGTTGTCACCTAAGTTTATAAGCTAGCTCTGGTCCGTGTTTTCACCCAAGTTTATAAGCTAGCTCTGGTCCGTGTTTTCACCTAAGTTTATAAGCTAGCTCTGGTCCGTGTTGTCACCTAAGTTTATAAGCTAGCTCTGGTCCGTGTTGTCACCTAAGTTTATAAGCTAGCTCTGGTCCGTGTTTTCACCTAAGTTTATAAGCTAGCTCAGGTCCGTGTTTTCACCTAAGTTTATAAGATAGCTCTGGTCCGTGTTTTCACCTAAGTTTATAAGCTAGCTCTGGTCCATGTTTTCATCTACGTTTATAAGCTAGCTCTGGTCCGTGTTTTCACCTAAGTTTATAAGCTAGCTCTGGTCCGTGTTGTCACCTAAGTTTATAGGCTAGCTCTAGTCCGTGTTGTCACCTAAGTTTATAAGCTAGCTCTGGTCCGTGTTTTCACCCAAGTTTATAAGCTAGCTCTGGTCCGTGTTTTCACCTAAGTTTATAAGCTAGCTCTGGTCCGTGTTGTCACCTAAGTTTATAAGCTAGCTCTGGTCCGTGTTGTCACCTAAGTTTATAAGCTAGCTCTGGTCCGTGTTTTCACCTAAGTTTATAAGCTAGCTCAGGTCCGTGTTTTCACCTAAGTTTATAAGATAGCTCTGGTCCGTGTTTTCACTTAAGTTTATAAGCTAGCTCTGGTCCGTGTTTTCACCTAAGTTTATAAGCTAGCTCTGGTCCGTGTTGTCACCTAAATTAATAAGCTAGCTCTGGACCGTGTTTTCATTTACGTTTATAAGCTAGCTCTGATCCGTGTTGTCACCTAAGTTTATAAGCTAGCTCTGGTCCGTGTTTTCACCTAAGTTTATAAGCTAGCTCTGGTCCGTGTTGTCACCTAAGTTTATAAGCTAGCTCTGGTCCGTGTTGTCACCTAAGTCTATAAGCTAGCTCTGGTCCGTGTTGTCACCTAAGTTTATAAGCTAGCTCTGGTCCATGTTGTCACCTAAGTTTATAAGCTAGCACTGGTCCGTGTTTTCACCTAAGTTTATAAGCTAGCTCTGGTCCGTGTTTTCACTTAAGTTTATAAGCTAGCTCTGGTCCGTGTTTTCACCTACGTTTATAAGCTAGCTCTGGTCCGTGTTTTCACCTAAGTTTATAAGCTAGCTCTGGTCCGTGTTTTCACCTAAGTTTATAAGCTAGCTCTGGTCCATGTTTTCATCTACGTTTATAAGCTAGCTCTGGTCCGTGTTTTCACCTAAGTTTATAAGCTAGCTCAGGTCCGTGTTTTCACCTAAGTTTATAAGATAGCTCTGGTCCGTGTTTTCACTTAAGTTTATAAGCTAGCTCTGGTCCGTGTTTTCACTTAAGTTTATAAGCTAGCTATGGTCCGTGTTTTCACTTAAGTTTATAAGCTAGCTCTGGTCCGTGTTTTCACCAACGTTTATAAGCTAGCTCTGGTCCGTGTTTTCACTTAAGTTTATAAGCTAGCTCTGGTCCGTGTTTTCACTTAAGTTTATAAGCTAGCTCAGGTCCGTGTTTTCACTTAAGTTTATAAGCTAGCTCTGGTCCGTGTTTTCACTTAAGTTTATAAGCTAGCTCTGGTCCGTGTTTTCACTTAAGTTTATAAGCTAGCTCTGGTCCGTGTTTTCACTTAAGTTTATAAGCTAGCTCTGCTCCGTGTTTTCACTTAAGTTTATAAGCTAGCTCTGGTCCGTGTTTTCACTTAAGTTTATAAGCTAGCTCAGGTCCGTGTTTTCACTTAAGTTTATTAGCTAGCTCTGGTCGGTGTTTTCATCTAAGTTTATAAGCTAGCTCTGGTCCGTGTTGTCAATTAAGTTTATAAGCTAGCTCAGGTCCGTGTTTTCACCTAAGTTTATAAGCTAGCTCTGCTCCGTGTTTTCGCTTAAGTGTATAAGCTAGCTCAGGTCCGTGTTTTCGCTTAAGTTTATAAGCTAGCTCAGGTCCGTGTTTTCACTTAAGTTTATAAGCTAGCTCTGGTCCGTGTTTTCACCTACGTTTATAAGCTAGCTATGGTCCATGTTTCACTTAAGTTTATAAGCTAGCTCTGGTCCGTGTTTTCACTTAAGTTTATAAGCTAGCTATGGTCCGTGTTTTCACCTACGTTTATAAGCTAGCTCTGGTCCGTGTCTTCACTTAAGTTTATAAGCTAGCTCTGGTCCGTGTTTTCACTTAAGTTTATAAGCTAGCTCTGCTCCGTGTTTTCACTTAAGTTTATAAGCTAGCTCTGGTCCGTGTTTTCACTTAAGTTTATAAGCTAGCTCAGGTCCGTGTTTTCACCTAAGTTTATAAGCTAGCTCTGGTCCGTGTTTTCACCTAAGTTTATAAGCTAGCTCTGGTCCGCGTTGTCACCTAAGTTTATAAGCTAGCTCTGGTCCGTCTTGTCACCTAAGTTTATAAGCTAGCTCTGGTCCGTGTTGTCACCTAAGTTTATAAGCTAGCTCTGGTCCGTGTTTTCACCTAAGTTTATAAGCTAGCTCTGGTCCGTGTTGTCACCTCAGTTTATAAGCTAGCTCTGGTCCGTGTTGTCACCTAAGTTTATAAGCTAGCTCTGGTCCGTGTTTTCACCTAAGTTTATAAGCTAGCTTTGGTCCGTGTTGTCACCTAAGTTTATAGGCTAGCTCTGGTCCGTGTTGTCACCTAAGTTTATAAGCTAGCTCTGGTCCGTGTTTTCACCCAAGTTTATAAGCTAGCTCTGGTCAGTGTTTTCACCTAAGTTTATAAGCTAGCTCTGGTCCGTGTTGTCACCTAAGTTTATAAGCTAGCTCTGGTCCGTGTTTTCACCTAAGTCTATAAGCTAGCTCTGGTCCGTGTTTTCACCTACGTTTACAAGCTAGCTCTGGTCCGTGTTTTCACCTAAGTTTATAAGCTAGCTCTGGGCCGTGTTTTCACCTACGTTTATAAGCTAGCTCTGGTCCGTGTTTTCACCTAAGTTTATAAGCTAGCTCAGGTCCGTGTTTTCACCTAAGTTTATAAGCTAGCTCTGGTCCGTGTTTTCACCTAAGTTTATAAGCTAGCTCTGGTCCGTGTTGTCACCTAAGTTTATAAGCTAGCTCTGGTCCGTGTTGTCACCTAAGTTTATAAGCTATCTCTGGTCCGTGTTGTCACCTAAGTTTATAAGCTAGCTCTGGTCCGTGTTGTCACCTAAGTTTATAAGCTAGCTCTGGTCCGTGTTGTCACCTAAGTTTATAAGCTAGCTCTGGGCCGTGTTTTCACCTACGTTTATAAGCTAGCTCTGGTCCGTGTTTTCACCTAAGTTTATAAGCTAGCTCAGGTCCGTGTTTTCACCTAAGTTTATAAGCTAGCTCTGGTCCGTGTTTTCACCTAAGTTTATAAGCTAGCTCTGGTCCGTGTTGTCACCTAAGTTTATAAGCTAGCTCTGGTCCGTGTTGTCACCTAAGTTTATAAGCTAGCTCTGGTCCGTGTTGTCACCTAAGTTTATAAGCTAGCTCTGGTCCGTGTTGTCACCTAAGTTTATAAGCTAGCTCTGGTCCGTGTTGTCACCTAAGTTTATAAGCTAGCTCTGGTCCGTGTTTTCACCCAAGTTTATAAGCTAGCTCTGGTCCGTGTTTTCACTTAAGTTTATAAGCTAGCTGAGGTCCGTGTTGTCACCTAAGTTTATAAGCTAGCTTCTGGTCCGTGTTTTCACCTAAGTTTATAAGCTAGCTCTGGTCCGTGTTTTCACCTAAGTTTATAAGTTAGCTCTGGACCGTGTTTTCACTTAAGTTTATAAGCTAGCTCTGGTCCGTGTTTTCACCTACGTTTACAAGCTAGCTCTGGTCCGTGTTTTCACCTAAGTTTATAAACTAGCTCTGGTCCGTGTTTTCACTTAAGTTTATAAGTTAGCTCTGGACCGTGTTTTCACTTAAGTTTATAAGCTAGCTCTGGTCCGTGTTTTCACCTACGTTTACAAGCTAGCTCTGGTCCGTGTTTTCACCTAAGTTTATAAGCTAGCTCTGGTCCGTGTTTTCACCTACGTTTATAAGCTAGCTCTGGTCCGTGTTTCACCTAAGTTTATAAGCTAGCTCAGGTCCGTGTTTTCACCTAAGTTTATAAGGTAGCTCTGGTCCGTGATTTCACTTAAGTTTATAAGCTAACTCTGGTCCGTGTTTTCACCTAAGTTTATAAGCTAGCTCACGTCCGTGTTTTCACTTAAGTTTATAAGCTAGCTCAGGTCCGTGTGTTCACTTAAGTTTATAAGCTAGCTCTGGTCCGTGTTGTCACCTAAGTTTATAAGCTAGCTCTGGTCCGTGGTGTCACCTAAGTTTATAAGCTAGCTCTGGTCCGTGTTTTCACCTAGGTTTATAAGCTAGCTCTGGTCCGTATTTTCACCTAAGTTTATAAGCTAGCTCAGGTCCGTGTTTTCACTTAAGTTTATAAGCTAGCTATGGTCCGTGTTTTCACTTAAGTTTATAAGCTAGCTCAGGTCCGTGTTTTCACTTAAGTTTATAAGCTAGCTCTGGTCCATGTTTTCACTTAAGTTTATAAGCTAGCTCTGGTCCGTGTTTTCACCTAAGTTTATAAGCTAGCTCTGGTCCGTGTTGTCACCCAAGTTTATTAGCTAGCTCTGGTCCGTGTTTTCACCTAAGTTTATAAGCTAGCTCTGGTCCGTGTTTTCACCTAAGTTTATAAGCTAGCTCTGGTCCGTGTTGTCACCCAAGTTTATAAGCTAGCTCTGGTCCATGTTGTCACCTAAGTTTATAAGCTAGCACTGGTCCGTGTTTTCACCTAAGTTTATAAGCTAGCTCTGGTCCGTGTTTTCACTTAAGTTTATATGCTAGCTCTGGTCCGTGTTTTCACCTACGTTTATAAGCTAGCTCTGGTCCGTGTTTTCACCTAAGTTGATAAGCTAGCTCTGGTCCGTGTTTTCACCTAAGTTTATAAGCTAGCTCTGGTCCATGTTTTCATCTACGTTTATAAGCTAGCTCTGGTCCGTGTTTTCACCTAAGTTTATAAGCTAGCTCAGGTCCGTGTTTTCACCTAAGTTTATAAGATAGCTCTGGTCCGTGTTTTCACTTAAGTTTACAAGCTAGCTCTGATCCGTGTTTTCACTTAAGTTTATAAGCTAGCTCAGGTCCGTGTTTTCGCTTAAGTTTATAAGCTAGCTCTGGTCCGTGTTTTCACCTACGTTTATAAGCTAGCTCTGGTCCGTGTTGTCACCTAAGTTTATAAGCTAGCTCTGGTCCGTGTTGTCACCTAAGTTTATAAGCTAGCTCTGGTCCGTGTTGTCACCTAAGTTTATAAGCTAGCTCTGGTCCGTGTTGTCACCTAAGTTTATAAGCTAGCTCAGGTCCGTGTTTTCACCCAAGTTTATAAGCTAGCTCTGGTCCGTGTTTTCACCTAAGTTTATAAGCTAGCTCAGGTCCGTGTTGTCACCTAAGTTTATAAGCTAGCTTCTGGTCCGTGTTTTCACCTAAGTTTATATGCTAGCTCTGGTCCGTGTTTTCACCTAAGTTTATAAGTTAGCTCTGGACCGTGTTTTCACTTAAGTTTATAAGCTAGCTCTGGTCCGTGTTTTCACCTACGTTTACAAGCTAGCTCTGGTCCGTGTTTTCACCTAAGTTTATAAACTAGCTCTGGTCCGTGTTTTCACTTAAGTTTATAAGTTAGCTCTGGACCGTGTTTTCACTTAAGTTTATAAGCTAGCTCTGGTCCGTGTTTTCACCTACGTTTACAAGCTAGCTCTGGTCCGTGTTTTCACCTAAGTTTATAAGCTAGCTCTGGTCCGTGTTTTCACCTACGTTTATAAGCTAGTTCTGGTCCGTGTTTTCACCTAAGTTTATAAGCTAGCTCAGGTCCGTGTTTTCACCTAAGTTTATAAGCTAGCTCTGGTCCGTGATTTCACTTAAGTTTATAAGCTAACTCTGGTCCGTGTTTTCAACTAAGTTTATAAGCTAGCTCACGTCCGTGTTTTCACTTAAGTTTATAAGCTAGCTCAGGTCCGTGTGTTCACTTAAGTTTATAAGCTAGCTCTGGTCCGTGTTGTCACCTAAGTTTATAAGCTAGCTCTGGTCCGTGGTGTCACCTAAGTTTATAAGCTAGCTCTGGTCCGTGTTTTCACCTAGGTTTATAAGCTAGCTCTGGTCCGTATTTTCACCTAAGTTTATAAGCTAGATCAGGTCCGTGTTTTCACTTAAGTTTATAAGCTAGCTATGGTCCGTGTTTTCACTTAAGTTTATAAGCTAGCTCAGGTCCGTGTTTTCACTTAAGTTTATAAGCTAGCTCTGGTCCATGTTTTCACTTAAGTTTATAAGCTAGCTCAGGTCCGTGCTTTCACCTAAGTTTATAAGCTAGCTCAGGTCCGTGTTTTCACCTAAGTTTATTAGCTAGCTCTGGTCCGTGTTTTCACCTAAGTTTATAAGCTAGCTCTGGTCCGTGTTTTCACCTAAGTTTATAAGCTAGCTCTGGTCCGTGTTGTAACCCAAGTTTATAAGCTAGCTCTGGTCCGTGTTGTCACCTAAGTTTATAAGCTAGCTCTGGTCCATGTTGTCACCTAAGTTTATAAGCTAGCACTGGTCTGTGTTTTCACCTAAGTTTATAAGTTAGCTCTGGTCCGTGTTTTCACTTAAGTTTATATGCTAGCTCTGGTCCGTGTTTTCACCTACGTTTATAAGCTAGCTCTGGTCCGTGTTTTCACCTAAGTTTATAAGCTAGCTCTGGTCCGTGTTTTCACCTAAGTTTATAAGCTAGCTCTGGTCCATGTTTTCATCTACGTTTATAAGCTAGCTCTGGTCCGTGTTTTCACCTAAGTTTATAAGCTAGCTCAGGTCCGTGTTTTCACCTAAGTTTATAAGATAGCTCTGGTCCGTGTTTTCACTTAAGTTTACAAGCTAGCTCTGGTCCGTGTTTTCACTTAAGTTTATAAGCTAGCTCAGGTCCGTGTTTTCGCTTAAGTTTATAAGCTAGCTCTGGTCCGTGTTTTCACCTACGTTTATAAGCTAGCTCTGGTCCGTGTTTTCACTTAAGTTTATAAGCTAGCTCTGGTCCGTGTTTTCACTTAAGTTTATAAGCTAGCTCAGGTCCGTGTTTTCACTTAAGTTTATAAGCTAGCTCTGGTCCGTGTTTTCACTTAAGTTTATAAGCTAGCTCTGGTCCGTGTTTTCACTTAAGTTTATAAGCTAGCTCTGGTCCGTGTTTTCACTTAAGTTTATAAGCTAGTTCTGGTCCGTGTTTTCACTTAAGTTTATAAGCTAGCTCAGGTCCGTGTTTTCACTTAAGTTTATTAGCTAGCTCTGGTCGGTGTTTTCATCTAAGTTTATAAGCTAGCTCTGGTCCGTGTTTTCACCTAAGTTTATAAGCTAGCTCTGGTCCGTGTTGTCACCTAAGTTTATAAGCTAGCTCTGGTCGGTGTTTTCATCTAAGTTTATAAGCTAGCTCTGGTCCGTGTTGTCACCTAAGTTTATAAGCTAGCTCTGGTCCGTGTTGTCACCTAAGTTTATAAGCTAGCTCTGGTCGGTGTTTTCATCTAAGTTTATAAGCTAGCTCTGGTCCGTCTTGTCACCTAAGTTTATAGGCTAGCTCTGGTCCGTGTTGTCACCTAAGTTTATAAGCTAGCTCTGGTCGGTGTTTTCATCTAAGTTTATAAGCTAGCTCTGGTCCGTGTTGTCACCTAAGTTTATAAGCTAGCTCTGGTCCGTGTTGTCACCTAAGTTTATAAGCTAGCTCTGGTCGGTGTTTTCATCTGAGTTTATAAGCTAGCTCTGGTCCGTCTTGTCACCTAAGTTTATAGGCTAGCTCTGGTCCGTGTTGTCACCTAAGTTTATAAGCTAGCTCTGGTCCGTGTTTTCATCTAAGTTTATAAGCTAGCTCTGGTCCGTGTTGTCACCTAAGTTTATAAGCTAGCTCAGGTCCGTGTTTTCACTTAAGTTTATAAGCTAGCTCTGGTCCGTGTTTTCACTTAAGTGTATAAGCTAGCTCAGGTCCGTGTTTTCGCTTAAGTTTATAAGCTAGCTCAGGTCTGTGTTTTCACTTAAGTTTATAAGCTAGCTCTGGTCCGTGTTTTCACCTACGTTTATAAGCTAGCTATGGTCCGTGTTTCACTTAAGTTTATAAGCTAGCTCTGGTCCGTGTTTTCACTTAAGTTTATAAGCTAGCTCTGGTCCGTGTTTTCACCTACGTTTATAAGCTAGCTATGGTCCGTGTTTCACTTAAGTTTATAAGCTAGCTCTGGTCCGTGTTTTCACTTAAGTTTATAAGCTTGCTCTGCTCCGTGTTTTCACTTAAGTTTATAAGCTAGCTCTGGTCCGTGTTTTCACTTAAGTTTATAAGCTAGCTCAGGTCCGTGTTTTCACCTAAGTTTATAAATTAGCTCTGGTCCGTGTTTTCACCTAAGTTTATAAGCTAGCTCTGGTCCGTGTTGTCACCAAAGTTTATAAGCTAGCTCTGGTCCGTGTTGTCACCTAAGTTTATAAGCTAGCTCTGGTCCGTGTTGTCACCTAAGTTTATAAGCTAGCTCTGGTCCGTGCTTTCACCCAAGTTTATAAGCTAGCTCTGGTCCGTGTTTTCACCTAAGTTTATAAGCTAGCTCTGGTCCGTGTTGTCACCTAAGTTTATAAGCTAGCTCTGGTCCGTGTTTACACTTAAGTTTATAAGCTAGCTCTGGTCCGTGTTTTCACCCAAGTTTATAAGCTAGCTCTGGTCCGTGTTTTCACCTAAGTTTATAAGCTAGCTCTGGTCCGTGTTGTCACCTAAGTTTATAAGCTAACTCTGGTCCGTGTTTTCACCTAAGTCTATAAGCTAGCTCTGGTCCGTGTTGTCACCTAAGTTTATAGGCTAGCTCTGGTCCGTATTGTCACCTAAGTTTATAAGCTAGCTCTGGTCCGTGTTTTCACCCAAGTTTATAAGCTAGCTCTGGTCCGTGTTTTCACCTAAGTTTATAAGCTAGCTCTGGTCCGTGTTGTCACCTAAGTTTATAAGCTAACTCTGGTCCGTGTTTTCACCTAAGTCTATAAGCTAGCTCTGGTCCGTGTTTTCACACCTACGTTTACAAGCTAGCTCTGGTCCGTGTTTTCAGTTAAGTTTATAAGCTAGCTCTGGGCCGTGTTTTCACCTACGTTTATAAGCTAGCTCTGGTCCGTGTTTTCACCTAAGTTTATAAGCTAGCTCAGGTCCGTGTTTTCACCTACGTTTATAAGCTAGCTCTGGTCCGTGTTTTCACCTAAGTTTATAAGATAGCTCAGGTCCGTGTTGTCACCTAAGTTTATAAGTTAGCTTCTGGTCCGTGTTTTCACCTAAGTTTATAAGCTAGCTCTGGTCCGTGTTTTCACCTAAGTTTATAAGTTAGCTCTGGACCGTGTTTTCACTTAGGTTTATAAGCTGGCTCTGGTCCGTGTTTTCACCTACGTTTACAAGCTAGCTCTGGTCCGTGTTTTCACCTAAGTTTATAAGCTAGCTCTGGTCCGTGTTTTCACCTACGTTTATAAGCTAGCTCTGGTCCGTGTTTTCACCTAAGTTTATAAGCTAGCTCAGGTCCGTGTTTTCACCTAAGTTTATAAGGTAGCTCTGGTCCGTGTTTTCACTTAAGTTTATAAGCTAGCTCACGTCCGTGTTTTCACTTAAGTTTATAAGCTAGCTCAGGTCCGTGTATTCACTTGAGTTTATAAGCTAGCTCTGGTCCGTGTTGTCACCTAAGTTCATAAGCTAGCTCTGGTCCGTGGTGTCACCTAAGTTTATAAGCTAGCTCTGGTCCGTGTTTTCACCTAGGTTTATAAGCTAGCTCTGGTCCGTATTTTCACCTAAGTTTATAAGCTAGCTCAGGTCCGTGTTTTCACTTAAGTTTATAAGCTAGCTATGGTCCGTGTTTTCACTTAAGTTTATAAGCTAGCTCAGGTCCGTGTTTTCACTTAAGTTTATAAGCTAGCTCTGGTTCGTGTTTTCACCTAAGTTTATAAGCTAGCTCTGGTCCATGTTTTCACCTAAGTTTATAAGCTAGCTCAGGTCCGTGCTTTCACCTAAGTTTATAAGCTAGCTCAGGTCTGTGTTTTCACCTAAGTTTATTAGCTAGCTCTGGTCCGTGTTTTCACCTAAGTTTATAAGCTAGCTCTGGTCCGTGTTTTCACCTAAGTTTATAAGCTAGCTCTGGTCCGTGTTGTCACCCAAGTTTATAAGCTAGCTCTGGTCCGTGTTGTCACCTAAGTTTATAAGCTAGCTCTGGTCCATGTTGTCACCTAAGTTTATAAGCTAGCACTGGTCGGTGTTTTCACCTAAGTTTATAAGCTAGCTCTGGTCCGTGTTTTCACCTAAGTTTATAAGCTAGCTCTGGTCCGTGTTTTCACCTAAGTTTATAAGCTAGCTCTGGTCCATGTTTTCATCTACGTTTATAAGCTAGCTCTGGTCCGTGTTTTCACCTAAGTTTATAAGCTAGCTCTGGTCCGTGTTGTCACCTAAGTTTATAGGCTAGCTCTGGTCCGTGTTGTCACCTAAGTTTATAAGCTAGCTCTGGTCCGTGTTTTCACCCAAGTTTATAAGCTAGCTCTGGTCCGTGTTTTCACCTAAGTTTATAAGCTAGCTCTGGTCCGTGTTGTCACCTAAGTTTATAAGCTAGCTCTGGTCCGTGTTTTCACCTAAGTCTATAAGCTAGCTCTGGTCCGTGTTTTCACCTACGTTTACAAGCTAGCTCTGGTCCGTGTTTTCACTTAAGTTTATAAGCTAGCTCTGGGCCGTGTTTTCACCTACGTTTATAAGCTAGCTCTGGTCCGTGTTTTCACCTAAGTTTATAAGCTAGCTCAGGTCCGTGTTTTCACCTAAGTTTATAAGCTAGCTCTGGTCCGTGTTTTCACCTAAGTTTATAAGCTAGCTCTGGTCCATGTTGTCACCTAAGTTTATAAGCTAGCTCTGGTCCATGTTTTCACCTAAGTTTATAAGCTAGCTCAGGTCCGTGCTTTCACCTAAGTTTATAAGCTAGCTCAGGTCTGTGTTTTCACCTAAGTTTATTAGCTAGCTCTGGTCCGTGTTTTCACCTAAGTTTATAAGCTAGCTCTGGTCCGTGTTTTCACCTAAGTTTATAAGCTAGCTCTGGTCCGTGTTGTCACCCAAGTTTATAAGCTAGCTCTGGTCCGTGTTGTCACCTAAGTTTATAAGCTAGCTCTGGTCCATGTTGTCACCTAAGTTTATAAGCTAGCACTGGTCCGTGTTTTCACCTAAGTTTATAAGCTAGCTCTGGTCCGTGTTTTCACTTAAGTTTATAAGCTAGCTCTGGTCCGTGTTTTCACCTACGTTTATAAGCTAGCTCTGGTCCGTGTTTTCACCTAAGTTTATAAGCTAGCTCTGGTCCGTGTTTTCACCTAAGTTTATAAGCTAGCTCTGGTCCATGTTTTCATCTACGTTTATAAGCTAGCTCTGGTCCGTGTTTTCACCTAAGTTTATAAGCTAGCTCTGGTCCGTGTTGTCACCTAAGTTTATAGGCTAGCTCTGGTCCGTGTTGTCACCTAAGTTTATAAGCTAGCTCTGGTCCGTGTTTTCACCCAAGTTTATAAGCTAGCTCTGGTCCGTGTTTTCACCTAAGTTTATAAGCTAGCTCTGGTCCGTGTTGTCACCTAAGTTTATAAGCTAGCTCTGGTCCGTGTTTTCACCTAAGTCTATAAGCTAGCTCTGGTCCGTGTTTTCACCTACGTTTACAAGCTAGCTCTGGTCCGTGTTTTCACTTAAGTTTATAAGCTAGCTCTGGGCCGTGTTTTCACCTACGTTTATAAGCTAGCTCTGGTCCGTGTTTTCACCTAAGTTTATAAGCTAGCTCAGGTCCGTGTTTTCACCTAAGTTTATAAGCTAGCTCTGGTCCGTGTTTTCACCTAAGTTTATAAGCTAGCTCTGGTCCATGTTGTCACCTAAGTTTATAAGCTAGCTCTGGTCCGTGTTGTCACCTAAGTGTATAAGCTAGCTCTGGTCCGTGTTGTCACCTAAGTTTATAAGCTAGCTCTGGTCCGTGTTGTCACCTAAGTTTATAAGCTAGCTCTGGTCCGTGTTGTCACCTAAGTTTATAAGCTAGCTCTGGGCCGTGTTTTCACCTACGTTTATAAGCTAGCTCTGGTCCGTGTTTTCACCTAAGTTTATAAGCTAGCTCAGGTCCGTGTTTTCACCTAAGTTTATAAGCTAGCTCTGGTCCGTCTTTTCACCTAAGTTTATAAGCTAGCTCTGGTCCGTGTTGTCACCTAAGTTTATAAGCTAGCTCTGGTCCGTGTTGTCACCTAAGTTTATAAGCTAGCTCTGGTCCGTGTTGTCACCTAAGTTTATAAGCTAGCTCTGGTCCGTGTTGTCACCTAAGTTTATAAGCTAGCTCTGGTCCGTGTTTTCACCCAAGTTTATAAGCTAGCTCTGGTCCGTGTTTTCACCTAAGTTTATAAGATAGCTCAGGTCCGTGTTGTCACCTAAGTTTATAAGCTAGCTTCTGGTCCGTGTTTTCACCTAAGTTTATAAGTTATCTCTGGTCCGTGTTTTCACCTAAGTTTATAAGTTAGCTCTGGACCGTGTTTTCACTTAAGTTTATATGCTAGCTCTGGTCCGTGTTTTCACCTACGTTTACAAGCTAGCTCTGGTCCGTGTTTTCACCTAAGTTTATAAACTAGCTCTGGTCCGTGTTTTCACTTAAGTTTATAAGTTAGCTCTGGACCGTGTTTTCACTTAAGTTTATAAGCTAGCTCTGGTCCGTGTTTTCACCTACGTTTACAAGCTAGCTCTGGTCCGTGTTTTCACCTAAGTTTATAAGCTAGCTCTGGTCCGTGTTTTCACCTACGTTTATAAGCTAGCTCTGGTCCGTGTTTTCACCTAAGTTTATAAGCTAGCTCAGGTCCGTGTTTTCACCTAAGTTTATAAGCTAGCTCTGGTCCGTGATTTCACTTAAGTTTATAGGCTAACTCTGGTTCGTGTTTTCACCTAAGTTTATAAGCTAGCTCACGTCCGTGTTTTCACCCAAGTTTATAAGCTAGCTCAGGTCCGTGTGTTCACTTAAGTTTATAAGTTAGCTCTGGTCCGTGTTGTCACCTAAGTTTATAAGCTAGCTCTGGTCCGTGGTGTCACCTAAGTTTATAAGCTAGCTCTGGTCCGTGTTTTCACCTAGGTTTATAAGCTAGCTCTGGTCCGTATTTTCACCTAAGTTTATAAGCTAGCTCAGGTCCGTGTTTTCACTTAAGTTTATAAGCTAGCTATGGTCCGTGTTTTCACTTAAGTTTATAAGCTAGCTCAGGTCCGTGTTTTTACTTAAGTTTATAAGCTAGCTCTGGTCCATGTTTTCACTTAAGTTTATAAGCTAGCTCAGGTCCGTGCTTTCACCTAAGTTTATAAGCTAGCTCAGGTCCGTGTTTTCACCTAAGTTTATTAGCTAGCTCTGGTCCGTGTTTTCACCTAAGTTTATAAGCTAGCTCTGGTCCGTGTTTTCACCTAAGTTTATAAGCTAGCTCTGGTCCGTGTTGTCACCCAAGTTTATAAGCTAGCTCTGGTCCGTGTTGTCACCTAAGTTTATAAGCTAGCTCTGGTCCATGTTGTCACCTAAGTTTATAAGCTAGCACTGGTCCGTGTTTTCACCTAAGTTTATAAGCTAGCTCTGGTCCGTGTTTTCACTTAAGTTTATATGCTAGCTCTGGTCCGTGTTTTCACCTACGTTTATAAGCTAGCTCTGGTCCGTGTTTTCACCTAAGTTTATAAGCTAGCTCTGGTCCGTATTTTCACCTAAGTTTATAAGCTAGCTCTGGTCCATGTTTTCATCTACGTTTATAAGCTAGCTCTGGTCCGTGTTTTCACCTAAGTTTATAAGCTAGCTCAGGTCCGTGTTTTCACCTAAGTTTATAAGATAGCTCTGGTCCGTGTTTTCACTTAAGTTTACAAGCTAGCTCTGGTCCGTGTTTTCACTTAAGTTTATAAGCTAGCTCAGGTCCGTGTTTTCGCTTAAGTTTATAAGCTAGCTCTGGTCCGTGTTTTCACCTACGTTTATAAGCTAGCTCTGGTCCGTGTTTTCACCTAAGTTTATAAGCTAGCTCTGGTCCGTGTTTTCAATTAAGTTTATAAGCTAGCTCAGGTCCGTGTTTTCACTTAAGTTTATAAGCTAGCTCTGGTCCGTGTTTTCACTTAAGTTTATAAGCTAGCTCTGGTCCGTGTTTTCACTTAAGTTTATAAGCTAGCTCTGGTCCGTGTTTTCACCTACGTTTATAAGCTAGCTATGGTCCGTGTTTCACTTAAGTTTATAAGCTAGCTCTGGTCCGTGTTTTCACTTAAGTTTATAAGCTTGCTCTGCTCCGTGTTTTCACTTAAGTTTATAAGCTAGCTCTGGTCCGTGTTTTCACTTAAGTTTATAAGCTAGCTCAGGTCCGTGTTTTCACCTAAGTTTATAAATTAGCTCTGGTCCGTGTTTTCACCTAAGTTTATAAGCTAGCTCTGGTCCGTGTTGTCACCAAAGTTTATAAGCTAGCTCTGGTCCGTGTTGTCACCTAAGTTTATAAGCTAGCTCTGGTCCGTGTTGTCACCTAAGTTTATAAGCTAGCTCTGGTCCGTGCTTTCACCCAAGTTTATAAGCTAGCTCTGGTCCGTGTTTTCACCTAAGTTTATAAGCTAGCTCTGGTCCGTGTTGTCACCTAAGTTTATAAGCTAGCTCTGGTCCGTGTTTACACTTAAGTTTATAAGCTAGCTCTGGTCCGTGTTTTCACCCAAGTTTATAAGCTAGCTCTGGTCCGTGTTTTCACCTAAGTTTATAAGCTAGCTCTGGTCCGTGTTGTCACCTAAGTTTATAAGCTAACTCTGGTCCGTGTTTTCACCTAAGTCTATAAGCTAGCTCTGGTCCGTGTTGTCACCTAAGTTTATAGGCTAGCTCTGGTCCGTATTGTCACCTAAGTTTATAAGCTAGCTCTGGTCCGTGTTTTCACCCAAGTTTATAAGCTAGCTCTGGTCCGTGTTTTCACCTAAGTTTATAAGCTAGCTCTGGTCCGTGTTGTCACCTAAGTTTATAAGCTAACTCTGGTCCGTGTTTTCACCTAAGTCTATAAGCTAGCTCTGGTCCGTGTTTTCACACCTACGTTTACAAGCTAGCTCTGGTCCGTGTTTTCAGTTAAGTTTATAAGCTAGCTCTGGGCCGTGTTTTCACCTACGTTTATAAGCTAGCTCTGGTCCGTGTTTTCACCTAAGTTTATAAGCTAGCTCAGGTCCGTGTTTTCACCTACGTTTATAAGCTAGCTCTGGTCCGTGTTTTCACCTAAGTTTATAAGATAGCTCAGGTCCGTGTTGTCACCTAAGTTTATAAGTTAGCTTCTGGTCCGTGTTTTCACCTAAGTTTATAAGCTAGCTCTGGTCCGTGTTTTCACCTAAGTTTATAAGTTAGCTCTGGACCGTGTTTTCACTTAGGTTTATAAGCTGGCTCTGGTCCGTGTTTTCACCTACGTTTACAAGCTAGCTCTGGTCCGTGTTTTCACCTAAGTTTATAAGCTAGCTCTGGTCCGTGTTTTCACCTACGTTTATAAGCTAGCTCTGGTCCGTGTTTTCACCTAAGTTTATAAGCTAGCTCAGGTCCGTGTTTTCACCTAAGTTTATAAGGTAGCTCTGGTCCGTGTTTTCACTTAAGTTTATAAGCTAGCTCACGTCCGTGTTTTCACTTAAGTTTATAAGCTAGCTCAGGTCCGTGTATTCACTTGAGTTTATAAGCTAGCTCTGGTCCGTGTTGTCACCTAAGTTCATAAGCTAGCTCTGGTCCGTGGTGTCACCTAAGTTTATAAGCTAGCTCTGGTCCGTGTTTTCACCTAGGTTTATAAGCTAGCTCTGGTCCGTATTTTCACCTAAGTTTATAAGCTAGCTCAGGTCCGTGTTTTCACTTAAGTTTATAAGCTAGCTATGGTCCGTGTTTTCACTTAAGTTTATAAGCTAGCTCAGGTCCGTGTTTTCACTTAAGTTTATAAGCTAGCTCTGGTTCGTGTTTTCACCTAAGTTTATAAGCTAGCTCTGGTCCATGTTTTCACCTAAGTTTATAAGCTAGCTCAGGTCCGTGCTTTCACCTAAGTTTATAAGCTAGCTCAGGTCTGTGTTTTCACCTAAGTTTATTAGCTAGCTCTGGTCCGTGTTTTCACCTAAGTTTATAAGCTAGCTCTGGTCCGTGTTTTCACCTAAGTTTATAAGCTAGCTCTGGTCCGTGTTGTCACCCAAGTTTATAAGCTAGCTCTGGTCCGTGTTGTCACCTAAGTTTATAAGCTAGCTCTGGTCCATGTTGTCACCTAAGTTTATAAGCTAGCACTGGTCGGTGTTTTCACCTAAGTTTATAAGCTAGCTCTGGTCCGTGTTTTCACCTAAGTTTATAAGCTAGCTCTGGTCCGTGTTTTCACCTAAGTTTATAAGCTAGCTCTGGTCCATGTTTTCATCTACGTTTATAAGCTAGCTCTGGTCCGTGTTTTCACCTAAGTTTATAAGCTAGCTCTGGTCCGTGTTGTCACCTAAGTTTATAGGCTAGCTCTGGTCCGTGTTGTCACCTAAGTTTATAAGCTAGCTCTGGTCCGTGTTTTCACCCAAGTTTATAAGCTAGCTCTGGTCCGTGTTTTCACCTAAGTTTATAAGCTAGCTCTGGTCCGTGTTGTCACCTAAGTTTATAAGCTAGCTCTGGTCCGTGTTTTCACCTAAGTCTATAAGCTAGCTCTGGTCCGTGTTTTCACCTACGTTTACAAGCTAGCTCTGGTCCGTGTTTTCACTTAAGTTTATAAGCTAGCTCTGGGCCGTGTTTTCACCTACGTTTATAAGCTAGCTCTGGTCCGTGTTTTCACCTAAGTTTATAAGCTAGCTCAGGTCCGTGTTTTCACCTAAGTTTATAAGCTAGCTCTGGTCCGTGTTTTCACCTAAGTTTATAAGCTAGCTCTGGTCCATGTTGTCACCTAAGTTTATAAGCTAGCTCTGGTCCATGTTTTCACCTAAGTTTATAAGCTAGCTCAGGTCCGTGCTTTCACCTAAGTTTATAAGCTAGCTCAGGTCTGTGTTTTCACCTAAGTTTATTAGCTAGCTCTGGTCCGTGTTTTCACCTAAGTTTATAAGCTAGCTCTGGTCCGTGTTTTCACCTAAGTTTATAAGCTAGCTCTGGTCCGTGTTGTCACCCAAGTTTATAAGCTAGCTCTGGTCCGTGTTGTCACCTAAGTTTATAAGCTAGCTCTGGTCCATGTTGTCACCTAAGTTTATAAGCTAGCACTGGTCCGTGTTTTCACCTAAGTTTATAAGCTAGCTCTGGTCCGTGTTTTCACTTAAGTTTATAAGCTAGCTCTGGTCCGTGTTTTCACCTACGTTTATAAGCTAGCTCTGGTCCGTGTTTTCACCTAAGTTTATAAGCTAGCTCTGGTCCGTGTTTTCACCTAAGTTTATAAGCTAGCTCTGGTCCATGTTTTCATCTACGTTTATAAGCTAGCTCTGGTCCGTGTTTTCACCTAAGTTTATAAGCTAGCTCTGGTCCGTGTTGTCACCTAAGTTTATAGGCTAGCTCTGGTCCGTGTTGTCACCTAAGTTTATAAGCTAGCTCTGGTCCGTGTTTTCACCCAAGTTTATAAGCTAGCTCTGGTCCGTGTTTTCACCTAAGTTTATAAGCTAGCTCTGGTCCGTGTTGTCACCTAAGTTTATAAGCTAGCTCTGGTCCGTGTTTTCACCTAAGTCTATAAGCTAGCTCTGGTCCGTGTTTTCACCTACGTTTACAAGCTAGCTCTGGTCCGTGTTTTCACTTAAGTTTATAAGCTAGCTCTGGGCCGTGTTTTCACCTACGTTTATAAGCTAGCTCTGGTCCGTGTTTTCACCTAAGTTTATAAGCTAGCTCAGGTCCGTGTTTTCACCTAAGTTTATAAGCTAGCTCTGGTCCGTGTTTTCACCTAAGTTTATAAGCTAGCTCTGGTCCATGTTGTCACCTAAGTTTATAAGCTAGCTCTGGTCCGTGTTGTCACCTAAGTGTATAAGCTAGCTCTGGTCCGTGTTGTCACCTAAGTTTATAAGCTAGCTCTGGTCCGTGTTGTCACCTAAGTTTATAAGCTAGCTCTGGTCCGTGTTGTCACCTAAGTTTATAAGCTAGCTCTGGGCCGTGTTTTCACCTACGTTTATAAGCTAGCTCTGGTCCGTGTTTTCACCTAAGTTTATAAGCTAGCTCAGGTCCGTGTTTTCACCTAAGTTTATAAGCTAGCTCTGGTCCGTCTTTTCACCTAAGTTTATAAGCTAGCTCTGGTCCGTGTTGTCACCTAAGTTTATAAGCTAGCTCTGGTCCGTGTTGTCACCTAAGTTTATAAGCTAGCTCTGGTCCGTGTTGTCACCTAAGTTTATAAGCTAGCTCTGGTCCGTGTTGTCACCTAAGTTTATAAGCTAGCTCTGGTCCGTGTTTTCACCCAAGTTTATAAGCTAGCTCTGGTCCGTGTTTTCACCTAAGTTTATAAGATAGCTCAGGTCCGTGTTGTCACCTAAGTTTATAAGCTAGCTTCTGGTCCGTGTTTTCACCTAAGTTTATAAGTTATCTCTGGTCCGTGTTTTCACCTAAGTTTATAAGTTAGCTCTGGACCGTGTTTTCACTTAAGTTTATATGCTAGCTCTGGTCCGTGTTTTCACCTACGTTTACAAGCTAGCTCTGGTCCGTGTTTTCACCTAAGTTTATAAACTAGCTCTGGTCCGTGTTTTCACTTAAGTTTATAAGTTAGCTCTGGACCGTGTTTTCACTTAAGTTTATAAGCTAGCTCTGGTCCGTGTTTTCACCTACGTTTACAAGCTAGCTCTGGTCCGTGTTTTCACCTAAGTTTATAAGCTAGCTCTGGTCCGTGTTTTCACCTACGTTTATAAGCTAGCTCTGGTCCGTGTTTTCACCTAAGTTTATAAGCTAGCTCAGGTCCGTGTTTTCACCTAAGTTTATAAGCTAGCTCTGGTCCGTGATTTCACTTAAGTTTATAGGCTAACTCTGGTTCGTGTTTTCACCTAAGTTTATAAGCTAGCTCACGTCCGTGTTTTCACCCAAGTTTATAAGCTAGCTCAGGTCCGTGTGTTCACTTAAGTTTATAAGTTAGCTCTGGTCCGTGTTGTCACCTAAGTTTATAAGCTAGCTCTGGTCCGTGGTGTCACCTAAGTTTATAAGCTAGCTCTGGTCCGTGTTTTCACCTAGGTTTATAAGCTAGCTCTGGTCCGTATTTTCACCTAAGTTTATAAGCTAGCTCAGGTCCGTGTTTTCACTTAAGTTTATAAGCTAGCTATGGTCCGTGTTTTCACTTAAGTTTATAAGCTAGCTCAGGTCCGTGTTTTTACTTAAGTTTATAAGCTAGCTCTGGTCCATGTTTTCACTTAAGTTTATAAGCTAGCTCAGGTCCGTGCTTTCACCTAAGTTTATAAGCTAGCTCAGGTCCGTGTTTTCACCTAAGTTTATTAGCTAGCTCTGGTCCGTGTTTTCACCTAAGTTTATAAGCTAGCTCTGGTCCGTGTTTTCACCTAAGTTTATAAGCTAGCTCTGGTCCGTGTTGTCACCCAAGTTTATAAGCTAGCTCTGGTCCGTGTTGTCACCTAAGTTTATAAGCTAGCTCTGGTCCATGTTGTCACCTAAGTTTATAAGCTAGCACTGGTCCGTGTTTTCACCTAAGTTTATAAGCTAGCTCTGGTCCGTGTTTTCACTTAAGTTTATATGCTAGCTCTGGTCCGTGTTTTCACCTACGTTTATAAGCTAGCTCTGGTCCGTGTTTTCACCTAAGTTTATAAGCTAGCTCTGGTCCGTATTTTCACCTAAGTTTATAAGCTAGCTCTGGTCCATGTTTTCATCTACGTTTATAAGCTAGCTCTGGTCCGTGTTTTCACCTAAGTTTATAAGCTAGCTCAGGTCCGTGTTTTCACCTAAGTTTATAAGATAGCTCTGGTCCGTGTTTTCACTTAAGTTTACAAGCTAGCTCTGGTCCGTGTTTTCACTTAAGTTTATAAGCTAGCTCAGGTCCGTGTTTTCGCTTAAGTTTATAAGCTAGCTCTGGTCCGTGTTTTCACCTACGTTTATAAGCTAGCTCTGGTCCGTGTTTTCACCTAAGTTTATAAGCTAGCTCTGGTCCGTGTTTTCAATTAAGTTTATAAGCTAGCTCAGGTCCGTGTTTTCACTTAAGTTTATAAGCTAGCTCTGGTCCGTGTTTTCACTTAAGTTTATAAGCTAGCTCTGGTCCGTGTTTTCACTTAAGTTTATAAGCTAGCTCTGGTCCGTGTTTTCACTTAAGTTTATAAGCTAGCTCTGCTCCGTGTTTTCACTTAAGTTTATAAGCTAGCTCTGGTCCGTGTTTTCACTTAAGTTTATAAGCTAGCTCAGGTCCGTGTTTTCACTTAAGTTTATTAGCTAGCTCTGGTCGGTGTTTTCATCTAAGTTTATAAGCTAGCTCTGGTCCGTGTTTTCACCTAAGTTTATAAGCTAGCTCTGGTCCGTGTTGTCACCTAAGTTTATAAGCTAGCTCTGGTCGGTGTTTTCATCTAAGTTTATAAGCTAGCTCTGGTCCGTGTTGTCACCTAAGTTTATAGGCTAGCTCTGGTCCGTGTTGTCACCTAAGTTTATAAGCTAGCTCTGGTCCGTGTTTTCACCCAAGTTTATAAGCTAGCTCTGGTCCGTGTTTTCACCTAAGTTTATAAGCTAGCTCTGGTCCGTGTTGTCACCTAAGTTTATAAGCTAACTCTGGTCCGTGTTTTCACCTAAGTCTATAAGCTAGCTCTGGTCCGTGTTTTCACCTACGTTTACAAGCTAGCTCTGGTCCGTGTTTTCAGTTAAGTTTATAAGCTAGCTCTGGGCCGTGTTTTCACCTACGTTTATAAGCTAGCTCTGGTCCGTGTTTTCACCTAAGTTTATAAGCTAGCTCAGGTCCGTGTTTTCACCTACGTTTATAAGCTAGCTCTGGTCCGTGTTTTCACCTAAGTTTATAAGCTAGCTCTGGTCCGTGTTGTCACCTAAGTTTATAAGCTAGCTCTGGTCCGTGTTTTCACCCAAGTTTATAAGCTAGCTCTGGTCCGTGTTTTCACCTAAGTTTATAAGCTATCTCTGGTCCGTGTTTTCACCTAAGTTTATAAGTTAGCTCTGGACCGTGTTTTCACTTAAGTTTATAAGCTAGCTCTGGTCCGTGTTTTCACCTACGTTTACAAGCTAGCTCTGGTCCGTGTTTTCACCTAAGTTTATAAGCTAGCTCTGGTCCGTGTTTTCACCTAAGTTTATAAGCTAGCTCTGGACCGTGTTTTCACTTAGGTTTATAAGCTAGCTCTGGTCCGTGTTTTCACCTACGTTTACAAGCTAGCTCTGGTCCGTGTTTTCACCTAAGTTTATAAGCTAGCTCAGGTCCGTGTTTTCACCTAAGTTTATAAGCTAGCTCTGGTCCGTGATTTCACTTAAGTTTATAAGCTAACTCTGGTCCGTGTTTTCACTTAAGTTTATAAGCTAGCTCACGTCCGTGTTTTCACTTAAGTTTATAAGCTAGCTCAGGTCCGTGTATTCACTTGAGTTTATAAGCTAGCTCTGGTCCGTGTTGTCACCTAAGTTTATAAGCTAGCTCTGGTCCGTGGTGTCACCTAAGTTTATAAGCTAGCTCTGGTCCGTGTTTTCACCTAGGTTTATAAGCTAGCTCTGGTCCGTATTTTCACCTAAGTTTATAAGCTAGCTCAGGTCCGTGTTTTCACTTAAGTTTATAAGCTAGCTATGGTCCGTGTTTTCACTTAAGTTTATAAGCTAGCTCAGGTCCGTGTTTTTACTTATGTTTATAAGCTAGCTCTGGTTCGTGTTTTCACCTAAGTTTATAAGCTAGCTCTGGTCCATGTTTTCACCTAAGTTTATAAGCTAGCTCAGGTCCGTGCTTTCACCTAAGTTTATAAGCTAGCTCAGGTCCGTGTTTTCACCTAAGTTTATTAGCTAGCTCTGGTCCGTGTTTTCACCTAAGTTTATAAGCTAGCTCTGGTCCGTGTTTTCACCTAAGTTTATAAGCTAGCTCTGGTCCGTGTTGTCACCCAAGTTTATAAGCTAGCTCTGGTCCGTGTTGTCACCTAAGTTTATAAGCTAGCTCTGGTCCATGTTGTCACCTAAGTTTATAAGCTAGCACTGGTCCGTGTTTTCACCTAAGTTTATAAGCTAGCTCTGGTCCGTGTTTTCACTTAAGTTTATAAGCTAGCTCTGGTCCGTGTTTTCACCTACGTTTATAAGCTAGCTCCGGTCCGTGTTTTCACCTAAGTTTATAAGCTAGCTCTGGTCCGTGTTTTCACCTAAGTTTATAAGCTAGCTCTGGTCCATGTTTTCATCTACGTTTATAAGCTAGCTCTGGTCCGTGTTTTCACCTAAGTTTATAAGCTAGCTCAGGTCCGTGTTTTCACCTAAGTTTATAAGATAGCTCTGGTTCGTGTTTTCACTTAAGTTTATAAGCTAGCTCTGGTCCGTGTTTTCACTTAAGTCTATAAGCTAGCTCAGGTCCGTGTTTTCACTTAAGTTTATAAGCTAGCTCTGGTCCGTGTTTTCCCCTACGTTTATAAGCTAGCTCTGGTCCGTGTTTTCACCTAGGTTTATAAGCTAGCTCTGGTCCGTATTTTCACCTAAGTTTATAAGCTAGCTCAGGTCCGTGTTTTCACTTAAGTTTATAAGCTAGCTATGGTCCGTGTTTTCACTTAAGTTTATAAGCTAGCTCAGGTCCGTGTTTTTACTTAAGTTTATAAGCTAGCTCTGGTCCATGTTTTCACTTAAGTTTATAAGCTAGCTCAGGTCCGTGCTTTCACCTAAGTTTATAAGCTAGCTCAGGTCCGTGTTTTCACCTAAGTTTATTAGCTAGCTCTGGTCCGTGTTTTCACCTAAGTTTATAAGCTAGCTCTGGTCCGTGTTTTCACCTAAGTTTATAAGCTAGCTCTGGTCCGTGTTGTCACCCAAGTTTATAAGCTAGCTCTGGTCCGTGTTGTCACCTAAGTTTATAAGCTAGCTCTGGTCCATGTTGTCACCTAAGTTTATAAGCTAGCACTGGTCCGTGTTTTCACCTAAGTTTATAAGCTAGCTCTGGTCCGTGTTTTCACTTAAGTTTATATGCTAGCTCTGGTCCGTGTTTTCACCTACGTTTATAAGCTAGCTCTGGTCCGTGTTTTCACCTAAGTTTATAAGCTAGCTCTGGTCCGTATTTTCACCTAAGTTTATAAGCTAGCTCTGGTCCATGTTTTCATCTTCGTTTATAAGCTAGCTCTGGTCCGTGTTTTCACCTAAGTTTATAAGCTAGCTCAGGTCCGTGTTTTCACCTAAGTTTATAAGATAGCTCTGGTCCGTGTTTTCACTTAAGTTTACAAGCTAGCTCTGGTCCGTGTTTTCACTTAAGTTTATAAGCTAGCTCAGGTCCGTGTTTTCGCTTAAGTTTATAAGCTAGCTCTGGTCCGTGTTTTCACCTACGTTTATAAGCTAGCTCTGGTCCGTGTTTTCACCTAAGTTTATAAGCTAGCTCTGGTCCGTGTTTTCAATTAAGTTTATAAGCTAGCTCAGGTCCGTGTTTTCACTTAAGTTTATAAGCTAGCTCTGGTCCGTGTTTTCACTTAAGTTTATAAGCTAGCTCTGGTCCGTGTTTTCACTTAAGTTTATAAGCTAGCTCTGGTCCGTGTTTTCACTTAAGTTTATAAGCTAGCTCTGCTCCGTGTTTTCACTTAAGTTTATAAGCTAGCTCTGGTCCGTGTTTTCACTTAAGTTTATAAGCTAGCTCAGGTCCGTGTTTTCACTTAAGTTTATTAGCTAGCTCTGGTCGGTGTTTTCATCTAAGTTTATAAGCTAGCTCTGGTCCGTGTTTTCACCTAAGTTTATAAGCTAGCTCTGGTCCGTGTTGTCACCTAAGTTTATAAGCTAGCTCTGGTCGGTGTTTTCATCTAAGTTTATAAGCTAGCTCTGGTCCGTGTTGTCACCTAAGTTTATAGGCTAGCTCTGGTCCGTGTTGTCACCTAAGTTTATAAGCTAGCTCTGGTCCGTGTTTTCACCCAAGTTTATAAGCTAGCTCTGGTCCGTGTTTTCACCTAAGTTTATAAGCTAGCTCTGGTCCGTGTTGTCACCTAAGTTTATACGCTAACTCTGGTCCGTGTTTTCACCTAAGTCTATAAGCTAGCTCTGGTCCGTGTTTTCACCTACGTTTACAAGCTAGCTCTGGTCCGTGTTTTCAGTTAAGTTTATAAGCTAGCTCTGGGCCGTGTTTTCACCTACGTTTATAAGCTAGCTCTGGTCCGTGTTTTCACCTAAGTTTATAAGCTAGCTCAGGTCCGTGTTTTCACCTACGTTTATAAGCTAGCTCTGGTCCGTGTTTTCACCTAAGTTTATAAGCTAGCTCTGGTCCGTGTTGTCACCTAAGTTTATAAGCTAGCTCTGGTCCGTGTTTTCACCCAAGTTTATAAGCTAGCTCTGGTCCGTGTTTTCACCTAAGTTTATAAGCTATCTCTGGTCCGTGTTTTCACCTAAGTTTATAAGTTAGCTCTGGACCGTGTTTTCACTTAAGTTTATAAGCTAGCTCTGGTCCGTGTTTTCACCTACGTTTACAAGCTAGCTCTGGTCCGTGTTTTCACCTAAGTTTATAAGCTAGCTCTGGTCCGTGTTTTCACCTAAGTTTATAAGCTAGCTCTGGACCGTGTTTTCACTTAGGTTTATAAGCTAGCTCTGGTCCGTGTTTTCACCTACGTTTACAAGCTAGCTCTGGTCCGTGTTTTCACCTAAGTTTATAAGCTAGCTCAGGTCCGTGTTTTCACCTAAGTTTATAAGCTAGCTCTGGTCCGTGATTTCACTTAAGTTTATAAGCTAACTCTGGTCCGTGTTTTCACTTAAGTTTATAAGCTAGCTCACGTCCGTGTTTTCACTTAAGTTTATAAGCTAGCTCAGGTCCGTGTATTCACTTGAGTTTATAAGCTAGCTCTGGTCCGTGTTGTCACCTAAGTTTATAAGCTAGCTCTGGTCCGTGGTGTCACCTAAGTTTATAAGCTAGCTCTGGTCCGTGTTTTCACCTAGGTTTATAAGCTAGCTCTGGTCCGTATTTTCACCTAAGTTTATAAGCTAGCTCAGGTCCGTGTTTTCACTTAAGTTTATAAGCTAGCTATGGTCCGTGTTTTCACTTAAGTTTATAAGCTAGCTCAGGTCCGTGTTTTTACTTATGTTTATAAGCTAGCTCTGGTTCGTGTTTTCACCTAAGTTTATAAGCTAGCTCTGGTCCATGTTTTCACCTAAGTTTATAAGCTAGCTCAGGTCCGTGCTTTCACCTAAGTTTATAAGCTAGCTCAGGTCCGTGTTTTCACCTAAGTTTATTAGCTAGCTCTGGTCCGTGTTTTCACCTAAGTTTATAAGCTAGCTCTGGTCCGTGTTTTCACCTAAGTTTATAAGCTAGCTCTAGTCCGTGTTGTCACCCAAGTTTATAAGCTAGCTCTGGTCCGTGTTGTCACCTAAGTTTATAAGCTAGCTCTGGTCCATGTTGTCACCTAAGTTTATAAGCTAGCACTGGTCCGTGTTTTCACCTAAGTTTATAAGCTAGCTCTGGTCCGTGTTTTCACTTAAGTTTATAAGCTAGCTCTGGTCCGTGTTTTCACCTACGTTTATAAGCTAGCTCCGGTCCGTGTTTTCACCTAAGTTTATAAGCTAGCTCTGGTCCGTGTTTTCACCTAAGTTTATAAGCTAGCTCTGGTCCATGTTTTCATCTACGTTTATAAGCTAGCTCTGGTCCGTGTTTTCACCTAAGTTTATAAGCTAGCTCAGGTCCGTGTTTTCACCTAAGTTTATAAGATAGCTCTGGTTCGTGTTTTCACTTAAGTTTATAAGCTAGCTCTGGTCCGTGTTTTCACTTAAGTCTATAAGCTAGCTCAGGTCCGTGTTTTCACTTAAGTTTATAAGCTAGCTCTGGTCCGTGTTTTCCCCTACGTTTATAAGCTAGCTCTGGTCCGTGTTTTCACTTAAGTTTATAAGCTAGCTCTGGTCCGTGTTTTCACTTAAGTTTATAAGCTAGCTCAGGTCCGTGTTTTCACTTAAGTTTATAAGGTAGCTCTGGTCCGTGTTTTCACTTAAGTTTATAAGCTAGCTCTGGTCCGTGTTTTCACTTAAGTTTATAAGCTAGCTCTGGTCCGTGTTTTCACTTAAGTTTATAAGCTAGCTCTGCTCCGTGTTTTCACTTAAGTTTATAAGCTAGCTCTGGTCCGTGTTTTCACTTAAGTTTATAAGCTAGCTCAGGTCCGTGTTTTCACTTAAGTTTATTAGCTAGCTCTGGTCGGTTTTTTCATCTAAGTTTATAAGCTAGCTCTGGTCCGTGTTGTCACCTAAGTTTATAAGCTAGCTCAGGTCCGTGTTTTCACTTAAGTTTATAAGCTAGCTCTGGTCCGTGTTTTCACTTAAGTGTATAAGCTAGCTCAGGTCCGTGTTTTCGCTTAAGTTTATAAGCTAGCTCAGGTCTGTGTTTTCACTTAAGTTTATAAGCTAGCTCTGGTCCGTGTTTTCACCTACGTTTATAAGCTAGCTATGGTCCGTGTTTCACTTAAGTTTATAAGCTAGCTCTGGTCCGTGTTTTCACTTAAGTTTATAAGCTAGCTCTGGTCCGTGTTTTCACCTACGTTTATAAGCTAGCTATGGTCCGTGTTTCACTTAAGTTTATAAGCTAGCTCTGGTCCGTGTTTTCACTTAAGTTTATAAGCTAGCTCTGCTCCGTGTTTTCACTTAAGTTTATAAGCTAGCTCTGGTCCGTGTTTTCACTTAAGTTTATAAGCTAGCTCAGGTCCGTGTTTTCACCTAAGTTTATAAATTAGCTCTGGTCCGTGTTTTCACCTAAGTTTATAAGCTAGCTCTGGTCCGTGTTGTCACCAAAGTTTATAAGCTAGCTCTGGTCCGTGTTGTCACCTAAGTTTATTAGCTAGCTCTGGTCCGTGTTGTCACCTAAGTTTATAAGCTAGCTCTGGTCCGTGCTTTCACCCAAGTTTATAAGCTAGCTCTGGTCCGTGTTTTCACCTAAGTTTATAAGCTAGCTCTGGTCCGTGTTGTCACCTAAGTTTATAAGCTAGCTCTGGTCCGTGTTTTCACCTAAGTCTATAAGCTAGCTCTGGTCCGTGTTTTCACCTACGTTTACAAGCTAGCTCTGGTCCGTGTTTTCACTTAAGTTTATAAGCTAGCTCTGGGCCGTGTTTTCACCTACGTTTATAAGCTAGCTCTGGTCCGTGTTTTCACCTAAGTTTATAAGCTAGCTCAAGTCCGTGTTTTCACCTAAGTTTATAAGCTAGCTCTGGTCCGTGTTTTCACCTAAGTTTATAAGCTAGCTCTGGTCCGTGTTGTCACCTAAGTTTATAAGCTAGCTCTGGTCCGTGTTGTCACCTAAGTTTATAAGCTAGCTCTGGTCCGTGTTGTCACCTAAGTTTATAAGCTAGCTCTGGTGGGTGTTGTCACCTAAGTTTATAAACTAGTTCTGGTCCGTGTTGTCACCTAAGTTGATAAGCTAGCTCTGGTCCGTGTTGTCACCTAAGTTTATAAGCTAGCTCAGGTCCGTGTTTTCACCCAAGTTTATAAGCTAGCTCTGGTTCGTGTTTTCACCTAAGTTTATAAGCTAGCTCAGGTCCGTGTTGTCACCTAAGTTTATAAGCTAGCTTCTGGTCCGTGTTTTCACCTAAGTTTATAAGCTAGCTCTGGTCCGTGTTTTCACCTAAGTTTATAAGTTAGCTCTGGACCGTTTTTTCACTTAAGTTTATAAGCTAGCTCTGGTCCGTGTTTTCACCTAAGTTTATAAGCTAGCTCTGGTCCGTGTTTTCACCTACGTTTATAAGCTAGCTCTGGTCCGTGTTTTCACCTAAGTTTATAAGCTAGCTCAGGTCCGTGTTTTCACCTACGTTTATAAGCTAGCTCTGGTCCGTGATTTCACTTAAGTTTATAAGCTAACTCTGGTCCGTGTTTTCACTTAAGTTTATAAGCTAGCTCACGTCCGTGTTTTCACTTAAGTTTATAAGCTAGCTCAGGTCCGTGTATTCACTTGAGTTTATAAGCTAACTCTGGTCCGTGTTGTCACCTAAGTTTATAAGCTAGCTCTGGTCCGTGGTGTCACCTAAGTTTATAAGCTAGCTCTGGTCCGTGTTTTCACCTAGGTTTATAAGCTAGCTCTGGTCCGTATTTTCACCTAAGTTTATAAGCTAGCTCAGGTCCGTGTTTTCACTTTAGTTTATAAGCTAGCTATGGTCCGTGTTTTCACTTAAGTTTATAAGCTAGCTCAGGTCCGTGTTTTTACTTAAGTTTATAAGCTAGCTCTGGTTCGTGTTTTCACCTAAGTTTATAAGCTAGCTCTGGTCCATGTTTTCACCTAAGTTTATAAGCTAGCTCAGGTCCGTGCTTTCACCTAAGTTTATAAGCTAGCTCAGGTCCGTGTTTTCACCTAAGTTTATTAGCTAGCTCTGGTCCGTGTTTTCACCTAAGTTTATAAGCTAGCTCTGGTCCGTGTTTTCACCTAAGTTTATAAGCTAGCTCTGGTCCGTGTTGTCACCCAAGTTTATAAGCTAGCTCTGGTCCGTGTTGTCACCTAAGTTTATAAGCTAGCTCTGGTCCATGTTGTCACCTAAGTTTATAAGCTAGCACTGGTCCGTGTTTTCACCTAAGTTTATAAGCTAGCTCTGGTCCGTGTTTTCACTTAAGTTTATAAGCTAGCTCTGGTCCGTGTTTTCACCTACGTTTATAAGCTAGCTCCGGTCCGTGTTTTCACCTAAGTTTATAAGCTAGCTCTGGTCCGTGTTTTCACCTAAGTTTATAAGCTAGCTCTGGTCCATGTTTTCATCTACGTTTATAAGCTAGCTCTGGTCCGTGTTTTCACCTAAGTTTATAAGCTAGCTCAGGTCCGTGTTTTCACTTAAGTTGATAAGATAGCTCTGGTCCGTGTTTTCACTTTAGTTTATAAGCTAGCTCTGGTCCGTGTTTTCACTTAAGTTTATAAGCTAGCTCAGGTCCGTGTTTTCGCTTAAGTTTATAAGCTAGCTCTGGTCCGTGTTTTCCCCTACGTTTATAAGCTAGCTCTGGTCCGTGTTTTCACTTAAGTTTATAAGCTAGCTCTGGTCCGTGTTTTCACTTAAGTTTATAAGCTAGCTCAGGTCCGTGTTTTCACTTAAGTTTATAAGCTAGCTCTGGTCCGTGTTTTCACTTAAGTTTATAAGCTAGCTCTGGTCCGTGTTTTCACTTAAGTTTATAAGCTAGCTCTGGTCCGTGTTTTCACTTAAGTTTATACGCTAGCTCTGCTCCGTGTTTTCACTTAAGTTGATAAGCTAGCTCTGGTCCGTGTTTTCACTTAAGTTTATAAGCTAGCTCAGGTTCGTGTTTTCACTTAAGTTTATTAGCTAGCTCTGGTCGGTTTTTTCATCTAAGTTTATAAGCTAGCTCTGGTCCGTGTTGTCACCTAAGTTTATAAGCTAGCTCAGGTCCGTGTTTTCACCTAAGTTTATAAGCTAGCTCTGGTCCGTGTTTTCACTTAAGTGTATAAGCTAGCTCAGGTCCGTGTTTTCGCTTAAGTTTATAAGCTAGCTCAGGTCTGTGTTTTCACTTAAGTTTATAAGCTAGCTCTGGTCCGTGTTTTCACCTACGTTTATAAGCTAGCTATGGTCCGTGTTTCACTTAAGTTTATAAGCTAGCTCTGGTCCGTGTTTTCACTTAAGTTTATAAGCTAGCTCTGGTCCGTGTTTTCACTTAAGTTTATAAGCTAGCTCAGGTTCGTGTTTTCACTTAAGTTTATAAGCTAGCTCTGGTCCGTGTTTTCACTTAAGTTTATAAGCTAGCTATGGTCCGTGTTTTCACCTACGTTTATACGCTAGCTCTGGTCCGTGTCTTCACTTAAGTTTATAAGCTAGCTCTGGTCCGTGTTTTCACTTAAGTTTATAAGCTAGCTCTGCTCCGTGTTTTCACTTAAGTTTATAAGCTAGCTCTGGTCCGTGTTTTCACTTAAGTTTATAAGCTAGCTCAGGTCCGTGTTTTCACCTAAGTTTATAAATTAGCTCTGGTCCGTGTTTTCACCTAAGTTTATAAGCTAGCTCTGGTCCGTGTTGTCACCAAAGTTTATAAGCTAGCTCTGGTCCGTGTTGTCACCTAAGTTTATAAGCTAGCTCTGGTCCGTGTTGTCACCTAAGTTTATAAGCTAGCTCTGGTCCGTGCTTTCACCCAAGTTTATAAGCTAGCTCTGGTCCGTGTTTTCACCTAAGTTTATAAGCTAGCTCTGGTCCGTGTTGTCACCTAAGTTTATAAGCTAGCTCTGGTCCGTGTTTTCACCTAAGTCTATAAGCTAGCTCTGGTCCGTGTTTTCACCTACGTTTACAAGCTAGCTCTGGTCCGTGTTTTCACTTAAGTTTATAAGCTAGCTCTGGGCCGTGTTTTCACCTACGTTTATAAGCTAGCTCTGGTCCGTGTTTTCACCTAAGTTTATAAGCTAGCTCAAGTCCGTGTTTTCACCTAAGTTTATAAGCTAGCTCTGGTCCGTGTTTTCACCTAAGTTTATAAGCTAGCTCTGGTCCGTGTTGTCACCTAAGTTTATAAGCTAGCTCTGGTCCGTGTTGTCACCTAAGTTTATAAGCTAGCTCTGGTCCGTGTTGTCACCTAAGTTTATAAGCTAGCTCTGGTGGGTGTTGTCACCTAAGTTTATAAACTAGCTCTGGTCCGTGTTGTCACCTAAGTTTATAAGCTAGCTCTGGTCCGTGTTGTCACCTAAGTTTATAAGCTAGCTCTGGTTCGTGTTTTCACCTAAGTTTATAAGCTAGCTCAGGTCCGTGTTGTCACCTAAGTTTATAAGCTAGCTTCTGGTCCGTGTTTTCACCTAAGTTTATAAGCTAGCTCTGGTCCGTGTTTTCACCTAAGTTTATAAGTTAGCTCTGGACCGTGTTTTCACTTAAGTTTATAAGCTAGCTCTGGTCCGTGTTTTCACCTAAGTTTATAAGCTAGCTCTGGTCCGTGTTTTCACCTAAGTTTATAAGTTAACTCTGGACCGTGTTTTCACTTAAGTTTATAAGCTAGCTCTGGTCCGTGTTTTCACCTACGTTTACAAGCTAGCTCTGGTCCGTGTTTTCACTTAAGTTTATAAGCTAGCTCTGGTCCGTGTTTTCACCTACGTTTATAAGCTAGCTCTGGTCCGTGTTTTCACCTAAGTTTATAAGCTAGCTCAGGTCCGTGTTTTCACCTAAGTTTATAAGCTAGCTCTGGTCCGTGATTTCACTTAAGTTTATAAGCTAACTCGGGTCCGTGTTTTCACTTAAGTTTATAAGCTAGCTCACGTCCGTGTTTTCACTTAAGTTTATAAGCTAGCTCAGGTCCGTGTGTTCACTTAAGTTTATAAGCTAGCTCTGGTCCGTGTTGTCACCTAAGTTTATAAGCTAGCTCTGGTCCGTGGTGTCATCTAAGTTTATAAGCTAGCTCTGGTCCATGTTTTCACCTAAGTTTATAAGCTAGCTCAGGTCCGTGCTTTCACCTAAGTTTATAAGCTAGCTCAGGTCCGTGTTTTCACCTAAGTTTATTAGCTAGCTCTGGTCCGTGTTTTCACCTAAGTATATAAGCTAGCTCTGGTCCGTGTTTTCACCTAAGTTTATAAGCTAGCTCTGGTCCGTGATTTCACTTAAGTTTATAAGCTAACTCGGGTCCGTGTTTTCACTTAAGTTTATAAGCTAGCTCACGTCCGTGTTTTCACTTAAGTTTATAAGCTAGCTCAGGTCCGTGTGTTCACTTAAGTTTATAAGCTAGCTCTGGTCCGTGTTGTCACCTAAGTTTATAAGCTAGCTCTGGTCCGTGGTGTCATCTAAGTTTATAAGCTAGCTCTGGTCCATGTTTTCACCTAAGTTTATAAGCTAGCTCAGGTCCGTGCTTTCACCTAAGTTTATAAGCTAGCTCAGGTCCGTGTTTTCACCTAAGTTTATTAGCTAGCTCTGGTCCGTGTTTTCACCTAAGTTTATAAGCTAGCTCTGGTCCGTGTTTTCACCTAAGTTTATAAGCTAGCTCTGGTCCGTGTTGTCACCCAAGTTTATAAGCTAGCTCTGGTCCGTGTTTTCACTTAAGTTTATAAGCTAGCTCTGGTGCGTGTTGTCACCTAAGTTTATAAGCTAGCTCTGGTCCGTGTTTTCACCTAAGTTTATAAACTAGCTCTGTTCCGTGTTTTCACTTAAGTTTATAAGCTAGCTCTGGTCCGTGTTTTCACTTAAGTTTATAAGCTAGCTCTGGTCCGTGTTTTCACCTAAGTTTATAAGCTAGCTCTGGTCCGTGTTGTCACCTAAGTTTATAAGCTAGCTTCTGGGCCGTGTTTTCACCTAAGTTTATAAGCTAACTCTGGTCCGTGTTTTCACCTAAGTTTTTAAATTAGCTCTGGACCTTGTTTTCACTTAAGTTTATAAGCTAGCTCTGGTCCGTGTTTTCACCTACGTTTACAAGCTAGCTCTGGTCCGTGTTTTCACCTAAGTTTATAAGCTAGCTCTGGTCCGTGTTTTCACCTACGTTTATAAGCTAGCTCTGGTCCGTGTTTTCACCTAAGTTTATAAGCTAGCTCTGGTCCGTGTTTTCACCTAAGTTTATAAGCTAGCTCTGGTCCGTGATTTCACTTAAGTTTATAAGCTAACTCTGGTCCGTGTTTTCACTTAAGTTTATAAGCTAGCTCACGTTCGTGTTTTCACTTAAGTTTATAAACTAGCTCAGGTCCGTGTGTTCACTTAAGTTTATAAGCTAGCTCTGGTCCGTAATGTCACCTAAGTTTATAAGCTAGCTCTGGTCCGTGGTGTCACCTAAGTTTATAAGCTAGCTCTGTTCCGTGTTTTCACCTAGGTTTATAAGCTAGCTCTGGTCCGTATTTTCACCTAAGTTTATAAGCTAGCTCAGGTCCGTGTTTTCACTTAAGTTTATAAGCTAGCTATGGTCCGTGTTTTCACCTAAGTTTATAAGCTAGCTCAGGTCCGTGTTTTCACTTAAGTTTATAAGCTAGCTCTGGTTCGTGTTTTCACCTAAGTTTATAAGCTAGCTCTGGTCCATGTTTTCACCTAAGTTTATAAGCTAGCTCTGGTCCGTGTTTTCACCTAAGTTTATAAGCTAGCTCAGGTCCGTGTTTTCACCTAAGTTTATTAGCTAGCTCTGGTCCGTGTTTTCACCAAAGTTTATAAGCTAGCTCTGGTCCGTGTTTTCACCTAAGTTTATAAGCTAGCTCTGGTCCGTATTGTCACCTAAGTTTATAAGCTAGCTCTGGTCCGTGTTTTCACTTAAGTTTATAAGCTAGCTCTGGTGCGTGTTGTCACCTAAGTTTATAAGCTAGCTCTGGTCCGTGTTTTCACCTAAGTTTATAAGCTAGCTCTGTTCCGTGTTTTCACTTAAGTTTATAAGCTAGCTCTGGTCCGTGTTTTCCTTTAAGTTTAAAAGCTAGCTCTGGACAATGTTTTCACCTAAGTTTATAAGCTAGCTCTGATCAATGTTTTCACCTAAGTTTATAAGCTAGCTCTGGTCCGTGTTTTTAAATGAATTAAGTAATTTTCTACAGTGAATACAAGCATTCCCTGTATATAACAATGAAACAACACCCAAGCATGTTCTACACCGCATGTATCTAGAGCTAATCTGATCATCTTTACTATCATCTTCTATTACTTCAGCAGTAATGTTAATAGGTACTGTCTTTTTATCACTAACAATAAGACCTTTGTAAAGTCTTATACGTTTTACAACATACAATATATTTCTCCATGACCTTAGAGTTGAATTAAACTCTTGCAACAGTCCTAATGTGTTCAAATTTATAGTTACACCTCGCACTTTTAAATTCCATGTTTTGAGGATAAAATTCAGGGTTATTTCCTTGACCACACGGTTCCCATTTGCAGTAATGTTTGACAATAACACCTATTTTGGCATATAATAGTGATTTTGAAAGCAATATAGATTCTGCGTCCAGATGATTCTGAATTTCAGTAAGATATAATGAAGATGACTGTGTTGGTGTAGCTTTATCAATTCCGACATATACATGTGTTCTCTCACTGCCACTCTTAATTATTGAGTTCTTTGAATAAGGGAAAATATGAAAAACAAATCTACTAAACACACTTTTGAAAAATAGTCTACTTTTGCATGAGTACAAGCTTGCTTGTAGTCTTCGTATAGTCTATCACTTTCAATCCGTCCACTTGAAGTAGGAGAAATATTGGATACCAACTTGTAAATAAATTATGAGAGTATTATAATTTGAACAAAATGCATGCATACATGTATATATGTTATTATTTTGTATTATTGTGTATTATTAATTAACTTCTGTTATATTTATATTAATAAGCTGAAAACTGCCTTTGTAATACAGATAGTACAACTCGGCCAATACAGATTTTGATCCGGTCAATAATGGTGTTCCAGATTCTCTCTAGATTTTACATACGTATCAACGATAAAATAGAGAAGCTCTGTCATTGTCGTCTGATTCGCCTCAGGCCAACACAGATACCCTCGGACTAATAACTAGGCCAATACGGAAAACATCACGTAATAAGAGATTATTGCATGACATTTTCCATATCGGCCCTTGTATCATCCAGAGACTCCCATATCAAGCCCGACAGCCAAGCTGGAGGGATATGTGTCCAGGGCTGATACCAGGGACGATATGGAAAATTTCATGTCATAATCTATTTATCACATATTTTACATTGACTTTTTCCAAGCATTGACTTTTATAATACAGACAAGATTTTTGAACTGACAAATTGTGAAAATAAATCCTTAAGAGAGTTGCCTTTGTTCAATTGGCAAATAATTTTGTTTCGATTCTGGTTTCGAAAAGAAATCAAACAATGTCGATCTGTACAATGACGTTAGAAAATGTTTGTAAAATATACCCAAGATTTTGACATTTGAATGGAAATCCAATTCAAATTCCTACATTTTTTATTCAACACGACGTATACATTTGAGCCAATTATTCCGTTTCAATTGAACTTCATAATGAATTATTCCAATATTTTGAAATGTGTTAATTTGATTGAAATACAATTTTTGCATGCATATTTTTATATACCACCTTTCCTTGTATTCTGACATATAATGTTTGACACCACTAACAGATACCGGAAGTTGAATTTGGGGGAAAATATGGATATTTGAGGGCAAATATCCATATTGACCCTGCAGACAAATAACCAGCACTGACTTCCGGCTATTATTGGACATGCAAAAGCATTGTAGCAAAATATGCTATAATAATATCATATAATAAACATCAGCATTACTAAGTAAGAAATCAACAATATAATTTATAAATATATGTGTTTTATTTGATCATAATTTTGCTCTACCAGCCGACTTGTTAGTGTAATTTCCCCCCGCCCATTGCTGGGCGATATTACAATCTTAAGACAGTTGTTACCAGTTTACCATCCTGTTCATTACACATTGGTGATACATTTGTACTGCTTTTATGAATTTGAACCAAGATACAAGAATATGGCTTCATAAAAAAGGGGGCAGTCCTGAGTGGATGACTTTCATGTTTTTTAAATTCATAATTAAGGCTTAATTTTTTCTGCTTTTTAAATATTCTTCAAAGTGAGAAATAAATACAAGGATTGAATAAAATAAAGTTTTATATATCTTCTGTGGTTTTTTTTTTACTTTTTGTATTTTCCCACCAAAAAAATCCATAACTTTATCTTTCTCTTTTATAGTTGGTGTTAAATACTTTGCTGTGTCTAAAAATATTCCATGGAGTAAGAAAAAAAGTACCAGGAATAGGGATGGTGACTGAATTGTGTGCTGAATGATGAGCACAATTTATTGAAATCGGACGTTATCTATAACATTTCTGAAGTGAAATGCAATTTATTTGTTAGATTGATGAAGTTATGGTTATTTAAACACATGTACCCCCTATACGTTTTTCCACATTTTATCAAGAAAAATGTCGAATTCACAAATTAAGTAGAAAAAAACATATAAAATCTAAATATCCATATTTTTTCTTGTACATAGTCTTGATACATTGCTTGAACATTAAGACAACTTTTTAGCAAGAAATCTTCATAGAAATTCCACTTATTTACATTTTTTAAATAAAACATAAATGTAAGACAACAATCATTTTTTGAATAACTAATGTATAATGACTGAAACAGTCTAATATTTCAATATTAAGCATAAAAAATGCACTTAAGTCTTTTCTTCTTGAATCATGAAATGGTATGTTCAATTTATAAGTAAATTAAAGTAAATTAACTGTCATTATTACATGTAAAATTATACTGGAAAGTGAAAAATGGCAAAACATTCCATAAATGTCATGTTTATATATTATTGTACAATCTAAAACAGTATCAGTAGAAAATTTCAGACAGAATTTTGGTCACAAATAATTGGAAAACTATGGTAAGTATAAATGTTTTTCCAAATTGACAAATAATTTAAAACATTCTAAAATAATAAAGTGAACAGGTGACGTGTACCGAAACTGTGGAATATTCCTAAATTAAAAACCTAGATTTAAGACTTACAAATACAATTTTTGTTTTAAGCCCAGAAAAAAGTAATTAGGGTTTTTATTCAATAATGATACCCATATCATAATATGACCCGCAAATTGTTTTTGCAGTCATATATAAAAACAGGATTAATAGGAAGTATAAATAAACCCTGTTTTCCAAGCACAATTTCCAATGTATTTTAATTCATTGATTAACAAAATCAAGTACAGATTAGTTACAAGTGTTAGACAACATTATATTATAAATTTGGACAGTGATAGAATAGCTCCCCTCTTATGAGGCAACTATCTCAATACCGGGCAATTATCATCCTTTACACCAGGCCACATGTTAATGCATTCCTATTAGAACTCTGTACTGCATGATGTCCAAATATATGACACAACTAGGTAAAATACTGCTTTACTGATTTTATATTAAACACTGTCTGTCATTTTGCCTTGAAGTGACCAATTCTTTATAACTTGTACCCATACCCTCCCTCTTGTTCCTCTTTGGCTGGTTTTGGTTATAATTGACTTCATGATTTAGTTAAACTTTATGTATTGAAGGTGTCAATCAAGCAAAAAATAGTTTAAGCAATCAATCAACTGTAAAATTTATTTCTACAATAATACCCCCAGCGAACGGGATTCGGGGCGAAATGACCCGGATTCCACTGAACCATTCCACAGGTAGAAATATTATTGTACGATGTTGCATTTATTTGACGACCTATGATTGGATAAAATCATTCCTAAAAATAACGATAGAAAGGAGAGCCATATATGGAAATCTAGAGAATAAGATTAATACGCTTTACCTGGCCAGGATAAAATTCCATTCATGAAAATAGCGCACAGTAACAAAATGATGCAGACGGAAAATTTAAGAAGGTCAGTGGGCAGTGGTTAATTTTGTGTAGTGACCATTACGTCTTTAGCCTTAGAATTCCATTCATAAAAATAACGATGCAGACGATAGATAAACTTGCAGATATTTGACCAGGCTCTCTATATATAAGTGTGTGTTTTTTGATTTAGCATAATTAAACACAACTGCAAGAAAGATGATGATTTATATTTTCTCCTAAAATAACGTGCAGTTGCGAAACGATGGAGACGGAAAATTACAGAAGGTCAGTGGGCGGTGCTTAATTTTGTGTATTGACTTACGTCTTTAGCCTTAGAACTTCCAAAAATCCGTCAAACATAGTTCGTGGAAAAAACTTAGTTACTGTTTCAAGTTATAGATCAGCAACATCGTACAAAAATGTTATAAGCTCCCGTGACCGACTATGGTTATTTATACGGTAAGTAAATAGTTGAAGGGTTCGCGCTGGATCGCTCACCCTTCAGCGATTTACTGACCTTCTATATAACGATAGACGGTCACTAGGGAGCTTATAACTTATAATGTTTACTTGATATTATCCTGACTCAAAGCCATTCAGTCTTTGCTCTTATCCCTTAATTATATGTACTTAGCAGAGAAGCAGCAAATACTAATTTTATAGTTTTTTGTTTGACTTGACCAGGGCTTCAACTCACGATTTACACACTTGAGATGTGCATGCTCACCGTTACACCACCTAGCTATATAGGTGGTTGAAACCTTTCTTATAGATCGATTACTTACCATAATTGCATTAACACTATCATTATTATTATTTTTAAGTGCATTGACTGCTTTTGATCTAGAAACATTCGCCTGCGACATAACGAGTTCATCAACCTAAAATATAAACAAATGATATTGACATACACAAATTAAAATAAATCTTCTCTGTAGTAATATAAATGACCTTAAAATTATTTTTGTGAAAACCCATGGTTGATTATCTATTAGTATTATCACGTCAGGCAGGGAAAAAACTTAACGGTCGCCAAGTCGCACAGATTTTCGGCTGGGCGAATATAATTTACTTTGCTGCTCACCCAGCTGGCGATTGTAAAATATTTTGTAGGAACCCTATTTCTTTGAAACTTTTTATTTATCAAGTCCCCAACTTCTTCCCGATATCAATAACAACTGTTCCCAAACGAAAACTTAATTACATACATACATACATCTTCATCTGTATCTCCTCTCTAGGAGAACCCCACAGTTGTAGGTGAACAAAATTGTGCGGTTTTGGTAGCTGGAACCTATATACATAGTCCTATCACATAGTACCTCGGGTGGCGATGTTTACTATTTATTTTCTATTGGCTGCCACCGCGAGGTCCTATCACAAAGTCCCCAAAATCCGTAGCAAATGCAAATAATACAGGAGCTTAATTACAAGTAATGATAGTAATACATATGATACTTACAGTAATTTTATTGTGTTTTGTAAATCAATATATCCAAGTATTCTGAATATTTTGACAATAAGTGCCTTTTTAAACCACAACAGTACTTTCGGAAATGTCAAATTGTAATGTTTGTAGGTTATAAAACTTTGGACGAAGCGAACTTTTAAGTCGCTATTTGAAAGTGGAAAATAATAAAATTAGAATTGTTTATAATAAATCCAATAAAAACACCCTTTTCCCCAAATATACGTTTACAGTCGACGAGCGAGGCAATCCTCATTCGCCGGACTCGTTCCTTCATGTAGATAAAAACGAATGTACATCAAACTTGCACATCTATTGGCATTTACATTTTGAAGCACATACTGAACAACATTTACAAGCAGAACACGGGCAGATTTGTAGGTAGCATCCTTCACATGAAGAAGTTTGGGACATTGACATGTTTTCATCGCCAAGAGTTTCTAAAATAAATTTTCTAATACATGTTTTAGAGTCGTTTTTCACTAGAACTTTCTCTTTTTAAAATCTGAATGAGTATGTTGGGCCTATCTGGTGATTTGTATACAATATCGGTATCTTCATCAGATAGATGAAGATTTGTCGTAATATCAGCTTTAACTTTTTTGGTTGATGTACCAGTTAATGCCATGACTGGAGTCTGAAAAAAGATGCGCAATTCAGATAATTGTTGATATTCTTGTCTGAAATTGTCTCCCCACTCGGAAATACAGTGTGCTTCATCAATAACTAGTAATTTCATGCGAGTCTGCCATGTCTTAGACAAAAACACATTCTTCCAGTGAGGCTTCAATAAGCGAAAATTAAAATCGAAATATACATTTAACATGAAGAATCTCTCCAAATCCTCTTTCGGCTCATTTATGGCTTCGAAAAATACAGGAAATGGTTTTAGATAAATGCTTTTAAAATCTACAATATATTGTTACCTTTTTGAACAGAGACGTAGATAATTTTATTACGGTGAATGAGAATTGTCTCGCTCGCCGAATATTAGTATGTGTATACATGTATGAGAAGTAAAGGATTGAAGTCAACGTAAAATGGAGAAAAAAAACAGTATTTTTATTGAATCGAACTCCGGGGTTTGATCGGAAGCTGGATTATATCGTATCAGACTGATGATTGCATATACTGTATATAATTATGAATCCCGGGTTATGAATACTTAAACTCATACACAAACGGTGAATGAGAATTGTCTCGCTCGCCGATTTTTATTAGTATGAAAATGCAACTTGAGACGTAAAGGACCGAAGTTAACGTCAATATTATTATTAATAAAACACCCGAATTAACTCTGAATAAATTATATTGTACATGTTAGAAAGATGAGTGCATCGGCACACTGTGAATACATACTGACTTAAGTACGGTGAATGAGAATTGCCTCGCTCGCCGGCGGTATACGTACTTTTAAAGACCACAAGTTAACAAAAATATATTAATGAATTCACATGTCGAACATAGACCTTTTACTATTAATTAGGATTAATAACCTTTCATCCCGTTAACTGGTCAATTGAAGACAACTGAAAATGGATATTTGTTGAACATTTATTCCTGAAGGAGTAAAATTGGATATTTGTTGAACAGTTCCTGAAGGAGTAAAATTTTACTCAGTAAGTTTGTATTACTTGTAGTCAGGAAGGTAACAGATTAAAACAAACTGAAAATTCTCATATATTTTAATATTTCATTTAATGAAGTGAGCACCCCCCCCCCCCCCCTTTTTTGTATTCCCTATGCATGGGATAGACACTGTCATCAAATTATTATTCATAATTCCAACATAATTCAATTAGGTTAAGTACAAGATAGTTTTTAAAACTGTATACGCACAAAATAAAAGAAAATAAAAATACTACAGAAATTCGTCGGTAAGTTCGTTTCCCCATAATTTCCGTAATTTGGAAAGAAACTTTAAAAAAAAACTGGCAGTCAGTTTACACTGCCCACATCGCTGTAATAAACTTGGATTTAGTGTGATCTTAGGATTGTTTCGATTGAAGTAAATTATTTTTTAGTTTTTAAAATAGATATTTTTATTGAAAAATCGTTTCTTATGGCCATGTAAATCTTTGGAAATGTCTGATTTCACCCGCACTGATTAGCCGGTCGGAAAGTGCTAAAGTAAAATGGACAAACGAGATATGACTAAGCATTCCGCATGAAATAAAAAATGAAAAAATTCCAATGAAAATGTAAAATATGAATATGGAATGTGAAGTCATATGTTATAGGACTACCTATATACAGTTTAATTTAAACGTATTTTATTTGTCACAACATAACAAATAATAGGACACAAGTACAACGTACTTACGAGGTCTTCCCCTATGTACAATTTTACAACAATACTAAGTATGCAAAATGAACATAGTTTTAAATATTACTGATATCTAGACGTTTATACCAAAATTTGAAAGAAGAAAGGAGATAAAAATAGTAAAACCTATATACAGTGCAGTGCAACCCCTTATTCCTTCCATCACCGCTAAGAGAATTCCTTGCTCGATACAATATTTACATTAGTTGTATGTACAGTTAAAAGATCACTCACTCGTATGTAAAATAACAAAATGTTAAAACACTGTTTCAGTGTGGGGAAATGAGAAAGATAATTTTCGGAAACCAGTAAGTTCATCTTATTTACCAATACCCGGCTCGGAAACCCCAAGTTTTCGATGGGGAATCAAGATGAATTTCAGTACGTCTGTTGATGTCAAAGAAAAAATGATCGTCATTTTTCATTGAGAGTGATCTAAATATGTGCTAGGGTTTTGTTTTTTGTTATTTCAGGTATATTACACGCCATAGGAAAAAGCTACTTATTTCAGGGATTATGATAAAAATAAACGGACTCGTTCTTACCAGTCGGAATGGGAGCAGGGTAGGTCATGGTTGAAGGATACCGATAATGGAATGGTATGTACGATATGTCATGGCTGTACAAGTTAAAAACTAGACAGTGTTAGCAGAACGTGGGTTTTCTCAGATAAAGCTACTTAAAACAGACTTCCGTTCTAATCTTGGCTATCAAGGTACATTCATCTGATATTACTAGTTTCAACCCAGAAGAAAGTGTAAACCACTGGATTAATTCTTCTACACGGACGAGAAGACCAAACTTGAAAGACAAAATAAACGATAATACATGTAATTTTAAGGTACATATAATTGAAGATGATCATGTCCCAGTCCAGCAGCCTTCTCTGTCTGAAATTGTGCAAAGCACTACACCAGCTGCAAATATTCCAGATATTTGTAGCATTAATAGTGACAGGGAATATGCAATACACAACCTGTTAGGCATGATGGAAGATCTGAGACAGGACATTTTGAATGACAAATTGTATGATTCTGATACTGATCATGATATGACTCTGATGAAGATGAAGATACTGATTTTTCCAAACTGCATGCACTTTCTTCAAGAGAATGAAGTGAAACTTTCTTTGAAATGTTTACAGTTATTTAACAAATAAAGGCTTTGGAATACTTTAACTTATTACATAGATAGGTATGAATTATGGGGATTTATCCGTGAAATAAATTCCGATATCTCACATGTGAAATATATTTTTTTCCCGCCGAAACTACTTTTACACAACTATAAGTGTGGTGGTAACGTCCTTTGTGGTGTTACGGTGAATACACATACGATTGTAAACTGAAAACAATTCGCGCAATGGTATTGACGACATAGTCAACATGACGTCATTGACGTCATATGAAGACTTCCAGTTTGAAACGTAAATATTAAACGTTATTTGGCTTCGTGTACGCTTCAATGTTGACACAATTTAACTAAAATAAGTTTTCAAGGTAAGCATTTTAATTATTTTTGGTGGATTGTTGTAAATTTCACATGTAGGATTTCACATTTTCAAGATGGCAGATCCTTCCAGCTGAACCCCTTGGTATCATTGCTCACGATGTAGATTTATAAACGTGGAATGAAATATACAAATAAAGAAAAATATATAAGAAATTTGAAAGTCTATATAATAAACAAGTTAGCTAAATCATACATTTTGAATATCAAAATAATACCATTCGTGACGGAATACGCATTAACGATTAAACTCGCGGACGGAACAAGTTCCGCCCACTCGTTTAATCCTTATACGTACTTCGGTCACTCATGTTTTTATTTTGATATTCAAAATCTACGATTAGTTATACTAAATATATTAAGCTATCAATATTAAGTGTGAAAAACAAGCCAGAAATAAAACATACATAATACAGTGACATAAATAAGAGTGCAAAGAACAGCAATAAAAGCACAGTTCCTTTTATTATATGATTATTTTCCAGTGTTTTGTGAGATTGTCCAGTTGTCTCAGATATATTCATATTCCTTCCGTACAGCATTGTGAAAAATAACACATTAAAACAAGAATGAAGCATTTTGAGTACTACTTATTTAAAAAAACAATTTAACAATGTTGCATATAAGGTTAACGTTTATTGGCATAACATCTGGTTGGGCCCCTAAGCTTACAGCTGGTCCCCTGGAAAAAATTGTTGGGAGGCCAGCTGGCCCCTGGAGAAAAAATGTTAAGCTTTGTCCCTGACGTCAGGGGTCAACATGAATGTATTATAAATTTACCAATTAGCGACTCTTCTACAAAAACCAGCAGACGTCTCCCTTAAAGGAGAGTTTTTAGATCTACCATGTGCCGACTAGTAAATAACCGATATAAAATAGGGAGATTTAATTTTAATGAGATTGGTGTGCACGACACGACACCTTTCTGGAATAACCTTCATCAGGTACGCTCAAAGTCAAACATCTGATACTCAAATTGACCAGAAACTATTAATATAAAAAATTGTAGAATTGCCTCCACAAGTTTTCTATTGACAGCATGATACAAGAAGTTGATAAAGCAAGTGTTATCTTCTCCTTTATCAACTTCTGTTGCACTAAAAATAAATCAATCAAGAGAATTCCAGTACAGAATGTCTTTTGAAAATTAAGAACTGACTAGTGTTTCCAACTTAAAATATAAAAACAGTTATCAAGGTGGAATGGCTTTCTGTGAAATCATCCAATGGGGAGAAAAATTTAGAGCTGAATTACAGATAAAACAGTACAAAAGATACATGTTTATGTTTGCATCAGATTTCTACTGGCTTGAAACAGCATTACTATCGTCATTTATCGATAGTTTGGGGAAAGTTGTCATCATTAAAAACATCTGTTATACCGAGCATCTTGTAAATCTCTTTTCTTTAAATGGCCCTCCCCCTTTTCTAAAGAAGCAAATACATGTACACAGTTGGAGTAAATTATCTACCAAAGACAGTTGTTGTGTTGATGTTGACAAAAATAATTTGCTTTCTTTGGATTGCATGTAATTTTAAATGTTTCGGCCGATAACTCTATTTATCTAACATGTTGTATGTTTTCCTTTGAAATATAGAAAGTAACCTGTCTGATACAACATGTTTTATCACCACACTGTGAACAAATAACGTGACCTCATGCACAGAATGTAGTGTCCCTCACAGTATTGTACAAGTTTGTTAATTTTAATTTGAACCTTTAAAATGTGTTTTTATTGAAATGTTAGATAAACTTATTACATACATAGTGTGTTTGGACAAGAGTTTGTATCAGGTCCTGCCTGTAGCAGGACCTAATCGTATCAGAACTCGTCATATTCAGAAATGACATTACATTTGCTAATTTGCATATCTAAGATAGCGGCAACTATATCTTTATTTCTGGTAACCTTTGTTAACACAATGGTATACAGATAACAAATTATATACATACATAATACACAATAAGATACAATACAATACATACTACGAAAACAGCTTTATACAATATTTACAAAATGAGAGAGAGAGAGAGTTACAATTTTGAGCCAGGAGGGCAGACATTTTCATTGATATATCTTATAAAGGTGCAAAGTTTTTTTTATTTTCGATTTTTTTGTCAGATTCATTAAAGTACCAAATTTCAGATTATTACAATTTTTAAAGTATTTTTTATCTAAACAAGTTTTTCTTTTTTCACTGAAATAATTACATTTTAATAAATAATGAAACTCATCTCCAAGATCTGCTGTGTTACATAAATTACAAAGTCCGAGTTCCCTAGGTATGTTTTTCCATCGTCTGTATTCAACAGGTAGTTTATGGTTATTCAGCCTAAAGCGACAAAAGGTAAATATATCCCTATCGTAGAATATATTAAGATGATTTTCAAATTCAAAATTATTTTTAAAAAGTCTATAATTTAAAGTTTTCGATCCGGTATCAATATTTGCATGCCAGGTTTGGTAAAACTGATCTTGGAGACAAGTTTTAACAGAGTTTCTAAGCCATTGTTCACTAATGAAATACTGGTTCAACCATATATATGACAGGCCACATTCATTTAATATACTCTACATAATTTAGCCATGAAAACTGACAATTATTATTTTGTGATAAATATAATAACCTGTAAGAAATAATAGATAGTTTAATTTCCTTCCCAATAATCAATTTCGACCGGTATAAGATATGTCTAAGTTTAATGTCTATGTCTAACGGATAACGACCAAGCTCCCCATATATCATACAGGTTGGAGTTGTAGCTTTTAAGTGAAGAATAATTTTGCAAAATTTCAGATGTACCTTTTCCAAAATGTCATTATTGCCGGAACCCCAGATCACACAGCCGTACACTAATATGGGTTTCACTAATATATCAAAAAGATCAAGTTGACAGCTGATAGAAAGATTATGTTTTCTACCCTTTTTTATTACTTCGTACATAGCTTTAATATTTTTTCAGAAAGATGATTTTTACAAACTTTGAAACTTCCAGTCCGAGAAAAATAAATTCCCAAATAATTGAAATCTTTAACTATCTCAATATTAGTCCCATTATAATTAAAAATAAGATTTCTTGTTAGTCGTCCTTTACAATTTATCAAGTAATGTTTGAAGATTGCTTGCGAATTCTGCTATTAGGACAGTATCATCTGCCTACAAGATGTTAAACAATTTCATAAAATTATCTAACCTGCTATCAAGTTCATCAGAAATAGAATTCAATCCCGGAACATTTTCATGTATGAAAAATTCTTCTGAATTTAAAAATAACGAGAATAGAAAAGAGTATAAAATGTCCCCTTGTCGGACTCTTTTTCACATGGAAAATATTCAGATTTATTTCCATTATAAAATAAACAAGATTTAATATTCTGATACATGTTAAAAATAACTTGATACATATTACCATTTATATTATTCAAATGCATCTTATACCATAAAGCATCGCGCCATACAGCATCAAATGTTTTTTTTTTCAAAATCAACAAAAGCGCAGAATAATTTCCTTTTCTTATTTTTCGAAATTTCAAAAAAATAATGAAGTACAAACATTCAATCAGTTGTTGAGTATCCTGATCGAAATCTGCATTGGTTCTCATTAATTAATAAAATTTCATCAGAAAATTCAGACAGTCTTGCATTTAAAACTGCTGTAAATAGTTTCCCGAAGCAACTTACTATTGTAATAGGTCTATACTTTTTAGAATTCAATTCATTATTTATAAAACGGTTTGATTGTCCCCGATACCCACATTTCTGGTATTACACCAGATTTAAAAATTAAGTTGAATAATTTTTCATATAATTCAATAAATTGATTGCTTGTTGATTATATATATTCATTTATAATACAATCGTCACCACAGGCCTTGTTATTTTTTTAATTTTTAATACATTTAAATATTTCATCTTGTGTAATGTTTCTATTAATCCTTTCATTCAATAAATTTACATTGTTCAAGCTTTTGAGTATTGTCTTCATTCACATTATCAGAAACAGATGAAATAAGGTTTTTGAAAAAATCTACTAATTCTAAAGAGGGAATGTTCGGCTGACTAGAGTGATTACATTGATTGAGAATTCGCTAGTATTCTTTAGTATTCTGAGATCTCCTTAGTCATTTTCTTTCTGTAGGTTTTGATAGATTTAATAAGTACTGTTTTGTATTCTTTTTCAGAATATTTTGCCAGGTTATATGAATATTGCGATTCACCCTTTTTACGTCTGATTTTTCTGTAATTTTGTCTAGCACGTTTGCAGTCTATATCATACCATGGTTTATCCCCCTTGGCGATTTTTTCTTTTTACTGTACTTTGCATTAACTAATTTCACCCCAAATGTCTGTTTAGCCGAATCTAATAGTACTTGCCCAATATCTGTAACGAGAGTGTTAATACAGTTTTGATTCACGTTCTGTTGATCTACGTTTTCCAACTTGGAAATTATAAAATTTGGTTTATCAATATCAATATTATTTTGAAAAATACTAGATTGTTCTTCTTCCCATTTGTTAACCTTTTCTGTAGAAGATTCATTTGGAATTACGTCAGGATCAGCATCTTCACAATGGGAATGTTCTTTCTTAAGTGTTAAAGTAAATGGTGTATGGACATCCGAAAAAAGAGTTGAAAATTATAGTATTTCAAGATCAACAAGTCTCTCTAAAAAATGAACATTACTCAAGCAATAATCAACAACACTTGTATTTCGACATGTTAAATTAACCCAGTCGACCGTTCATAATAAAAACATTATTACCTTTACAAAAATCCAGAAGAAAATTACCATATCGATTTTTACCTTTGTCCTTACTAGTTCTTCTACGAGGTATACCAAATATGTCTAGATTACAAACTTCATTAATATAAATCATTTGTAAATCATCCCTAAATTCATAATCTTCCAAAAATATATAATCCTTTTCTTCAGCAGTTCGTACATTATAATCTCCAAACAAAACTATATTTTTATAATTCGCTATTAATTGCATGTACTCAGTTTCAATTTGACCAAAAGCATCCGGAGAAGAGTATGATGTGTATTCTGGTGGTATATAAACAATACCTAAGATAACTGCTTCGCTGCATATCAATTTCGAAATTTTACACCAAAGTACAAATTTGCACTCTGTTTCAATTACTTCAATATTTGTTATGAAACTGCTCTTGATACCCAATAATTATCCCCCCTGATTTCACTCTGCTATTCGTTTTTCTATTTTTCATATGAAATTTATAATCAGGCAATTTGTTTTCATCCATATCGTCTGTTTTTGTTTCAACGAAACATACAATGTTATGCTTTTCAATCAAATTTTCAAATTCTGGAAAATGAAGTTTGTTTACTAAACCGCAACACTTTACATAAAGAATATTAAGCATGCTAAAGTCATATTTAAGGTTAACATTTGTGACACTAGTTTCAATTTCATTATATACAATATATTTATTTACATCAATAACAACATGATTGCTATTTACAGACGTGTCATTAGAAAGTAACAAATTTTCTTCACTATTTGAATTTGATACAATTTGATTTGACCCATATTCATGACTATTTTCGCCATCAGTACCGTTGACAATAGATGATTCTACTTTCTTTTCAGAATATTGATCAGTTATATCAATTAAGGTTGAGTTTACTGAATTTATGCAATTTCATCATTTTCACAAAAACTGATACCATTTAAGAAATTTAGGTTAATATCGAAATCTGCAACTTCATCAATTTCTAAGATATAATTAATACCAAAGTTTTGAATATCAAGTGCAGTATCAATTTCAAATAAACACGAATCGCTAAAAGTATTATCACAAATATATATTTCATTAATACCCGCATTTATACATGTATGTTCACAAGCATTGTTAACGAAATTACTGTTACTATTTACAGGTAAATAAACAGTTATATCGGAAAGTGAATTGTCATTGTCATGCGCCCCACGGCACCCTTAGTATTTCGTTGGTGTCTATGAGCTTCGCCGCTGTCGTTTTGGTGGTCTACCATCAGCACGATTGATGTAACGATATGGAATAAAGTCATCCTCTAAATTCCCCTGATCAATCTCAAAAGCATCTTCTTGCATCTCATTCAATTCATTTTCCTCGGGTACTATATATAGTTCGTTATTTATATATAAGCCATCCCGCACAAGAGTAACTCTTTCCTTCTCGCTTAGCATTTCTCTGTTTGGAGTAAAGCTGTTTCCTTCTATTTTCAATCTCTCGAGGGAACTGCTGTTTAATGCCAAATGATCTGTTTCTTAGTTTATATGCGCTATCTAGTACGTGTTGTAGATCGGCAAAATAAAGAAAGCTGGCTACAATTGGGCGTCTACCCCAATAATTACGACCAAAGCGATGTACATTACCGAATTCAATTGTGTAGTCTATTCCCAGTTCACTATATAGGAAATCTCTAAGTAGATCTTCTGTGTACTCATTACTAACCTCGAGAAGACCGGTAAAAATTATATTGTTCTTCATTGATCGACATTGAAGATCCAAGACGTTACTTTTCAAGCTCTCAATGTCTTCCTCACAGCTACACGATTTTGCACTGATATTTGCCTGGACTAACTCGTTTTGTTGACACCTTTTTAATATTATTTTGGTTTTTATCGCAAATTTTGGAGACTTTCGTGATTTGATTTTTATTTTTTTTTACATTCCATTTTCAAATTGTCGTCAAAAAGGTTACTGACGCCTTATATATTGCCTTCAAGTTCCGTCACTTTTGCACTACATGTTTTCACGTCTTTTTCAACAGTTACTAGTCGGCTAGTTAAACGATGTTAACACACTTTGTCAAACCATCAAATTGACTTAAACCTTTTTCAACTCGTTATCAATTGTAGAAACTAAGCTAAGGATCGAAGTTAACATTACAGATTGGAAACATCATTCGAATCGGAATCCTGTACTATCTTTCTGCTCTGTTCTATAAGCTTACTCGTTTTGGTCAAGGACAGGATGTGTATTGGAGTACTTCATTTACATATCACTATAAACTTCATTTTCATATTACAATAAACAAACAGATATGGCTCATTGAGCGACAAAGTCCAACTTCATTGATCGATTCATTAATTCGTTACGTAATAAAAAAGTGAATTGTTCTCATGTATATGATATGTACTATTTGAGTGTCTGTATTAGAATGCATATATACAAAGTGCAAATGATAAAAAATAAGTTTTCACCTCCTTCCAGTATGATCATATATAGAATATTAAATTCCGAAATTGTCTCTTTTCCAGAAAGATCAATTATTATAAATCACATTTTGAAAGTTTTTTCAGAGCGACAAAAATCGAACATCCATTATAATGGGACGTAACTCTCCTCTCCCTCAATTGTCTGCATTTTATATATGATCTATATGCCATCTTTGCCCTTCACTGACTTATATCAAATACATCAAGAAAGGTTAAACGCTTATATTGCTGCTTCATAGATTATATCAAGGCTTTTGATAGTGTTGCACATGTAAAATTATGGTTAAAATTATCCCGAATTGGTATCACTGGTAAATTGTTGAATGTTATTAAGTCGATGTATTCAAAACTTAAGGCTTGTGTAAGATTAGATAGCAATTACTCAGATATATTTACATGTAACGTTGGACATATGCAAGTGGGATCTGTATCCCCCCTTTTATACTCATTGTATGTTAATGATATAGAAGTTGAATTGATTAACCAAGGCTGTCAGTCTTATGAATTGAAAAAATTGAACTTATTTTTATTAATGTATGCTGACGATACAGGAATATTCAGTGAAAATGTGGAATATTTACAAAATCTGATAAACTCTGTGAATGTCATAGCCAATGATCATGGCTTATATGTAAATCTAAATAAACAAAAATTGTAGTTTTCAGAAGTAGGGGAAATGTAAAGCCTGAAGAGAAATGGTCTTTAAACGGTAATCCTGTTGAAATATGTGATGATTTTGTTTATTTAGGATTATTATTCCATTATAATGGGAGTTTTTTACATACTCAAAAATCGCTGTCTAATCAAGGTAGAAAAGCATTGCTTAATTTGCATAGCAAAATTCATGATGACTGTTTTAATCATGAAACATTAATGTCGTTGTTTAATACCTCTATTTCTTGTATATTGAGTTACGGATGTGAAACATGGGGTTCACATAAAGATGAAGATTTTGAAAAGGTACATTTAAACTTTTTGAAAAGAACTTTAAAAGTAAGAAGGTCTGTTGTGAATTGTATGGTCTATTTTGAATTAGGACGAGTTCCAATGTATGTTGAACGTTACTATAGAATGATTAAATACTGGTGTAAAATTTTGAAAACAGAAAACATTGTGCTAAATATTTGCTATGAATCCATGTTTGAATCAAGTCATAAAAAGTTAAATAAGAAGTTTAACTGGACTGGTAATATCTGTGTAGATATGGTTTCAATGATATATGGATCTCTCAAGATGTTGTTGATGAAGATAGATTTTTATGTGAATTTAAACAAAGAATTATTGATTGTTTTGTAAGTGAAGCTGTAGCATTCTTTGAAGATTCACCTAAATGTAATTTTTATAGATACATATATGATATTCATCTGTTGCAGTTTTATTTAAGCCGACCTGTGGATTACATGTATAAACCTCTGATTTGTAAATATCGTATACATGCACATAGTTTAAAGATTGAAACGGGACGATATTTAAATATCGATAGACAAGAAAGAATATGTGATTTTTGTAATGATTCATGTATAGAAGACGAATTTCATTTGATCTTGAAGTGGAAAATTATGATGACATGCCGTAAAAAGTATATTAAACCTTATTACTGGAAGAAAGCATATGCTTTTAAACTGGTACAACTATTGTCAGTTTGTAATATTAAAGAGCTAAATAATCTAGGTAAATTTTTGTATTCTGCTGAAAAGGTTAGAAATTGCTTAACTTAATTGTCATGCTCTGCTATGAATATATTCTTGTATTGATTGTATGTAGATATGCCTATAAGCTGTATTGCTTTTGGTAAATAAAGTATTATTATGTAGAAGATAATTTTTATAACTACATGCATGTTAATTGCCGGAATTGAAAATGGGACTTTGAATTAAGCCAAATTAAATGAAATAACAATGAATGGCAAACGTGAACTATTCGAGGTTCCTGGAGTGTATGAAAATCAGAGGCGGCAAACCCTTACACTGTCCTTAACAGTCTATGCAAAATGTCTGATATACATGAAATTGGTGAAGTTCGACACCAAATTTACCAACGAATAATATTTTGTGGTAGCCCGGGGTTATATGGTACCGCGGTACTTAATGTTTAACGTCTGTGTAACGTAACTAGTTTCGGAATTAATCCAAAAATGTTATATTTTATTCCCCGGTATAGAAACCTATTTTCCCCCACAATTCATTTTATTCTTTGAATTTGTTTAAAAATATGTCGCCACTTTTGCCTATGACAACACCGATGTACCTCCCAGAAATGGTTTCCTATAATATCGAGGTAATTGCAAAATTAATGTTATGGGACACAATGTTTGACAAATCAAGACATCGTTTATAAATACTAAATCAAGGTGAATATCTGACAAACTTATACCATAAAGAAAATCTTGATAATTTATCACATTTAATAAAGTAAAGTTTCTTTGAAATAACAAATGTAACGAAGTTGAGTCAATTTGATGTAACGTTATGTTGGTTAATATGTTTTCATAGCTTAATTTTTCCATCAACTTTGTCGGTCTAGAGAGTAACTAAAAATAGCACAAAAAATCCCAAATCGGGTTGAAATGAAACGCAAACAAACGGACGACATTTCTAAAAAAAATAGCAGACGAAATATGACAACTATGGTTTAATTATTGGACATTTTACAAAGCATGGTATCAGGGTAAAATAAAAATGTCCCCTTTTTCTAAGGAAAAGAAAAAAATACGTGTACTTACAAAAATTCAAGACATTTGGACAGAATGACCAGACGTTCCGATAAATGTGACTGTTGTGTTTATGAATATATAAATAGAAAAACCGTCGGGTGGCGCTACAGTGCACAGGAACAAACAAAATAAATACCGCGGTATCATAGAACCCGCGGTACCATAGGAAGGGAGTAATAAACTTGCCGGAATTAATTTGGATTCCTGAACTCGGGATAAATTAATACTATTCCAAACCTTATATTTCTAGCTTCTAAGCTCAAGATTCCCATGATAAATAAAAAAAATATCATTCTTGCAAGCACGCAAGTTAAAAAAATCGCTAAATTTGAAAGAAAACAACAAAACTATTTGTATTTTAGCAGACGAAAAACTTTGCGGAAGTCAACAATAACATGTTAATTATTGAGCCGTTGACGGAAGCCATAAATTTCCGTGTTACAAGCAATTATTTGAGAAATCTGAGGAGCAATCCATCCAGCTTGAAAATGCAGTCACGTGATAAAAATCTAATATAAATGTAATGAATAGTTATGAGGAAAAGTACATTAAATTTCTGGATATGTCGCTTTCGTGACTCATAGTGATACTGGTTCACACAACAGACTCAACTGATACAAAGTCTTATACCAACACACTATGTATGTAATGCATATATATGCGAGACTTAATTCCTCACTTGTTATAAATATCAACAGAATTTAAATTGCTTTTCATTTTTGAATAGCCAAACAAAATTTAATTTCATCAATAGGCAAACATTCTATTAATAGTTGGAATGTCTGTGATAGTAACACAAGTAGTGAAACATTTTGATCTGAAATAACGGAGAAAACAGTACAAAAGATACATGTTTATGTTTGCATCAGATTTATACTGGCTTGAAACAGCATTACTATCGGCATGTATCGATAGGTTGGGGAAAGTTATCATCATTACAAACACAAGTATCTTTTTTAATGGTTTCCATATTTCTTAACAATCTTAAATCTGATTGGTTTTGACTGTTATACACATGTATAAATAGGTTCGGCACAAATTATAATCATTACCAATCATATTATATAGCTTAACTTTAAAACTTTATTACTTGTACACGTCCCATTCCCCCTTTCCAATCTTGCTAGTAATTTATCAAAGAACCTGTAACAGTGGTAATACAAGAGGTTCACTTCAAGATCATATGTCTTCCTTGAACGAACATAATTTCAAATGTTAGAATAATTTAAGAATATCTCTATATAATTACATTGCTTCCGTTTTTCATTGAAATGTTACAATAAGATTGGCTATGAAGTGGTCACATGGACAAATGCACTTAAAAAACTGCATAACATTGAATGGAACATCGTTTTAATTTCTTTCGAGTCTGTATATTGTATTGTTTCTTTAGTATACTCCCTTCCTATGGTACCGAGGGTTCTATGATACCACGGTATTTACGTTTCACACGATTGCGCAATTGCAGCGCCACCTAGTAGCAGATCTATTTTGGTATAGTGGAGTCCCAACCTACACGCTTACGTTCCATTCTCTATCCAGAGTTGTCGTTCCCGCTACGCTCCACTCTATCTCTGTCAACGCTCATTTTACAAGACTTTTGTATAATTTAGAAACAGTAAAAAAAATGTATTTAGAATTGATTTATTTATTGTAAATATCAATAAAGATGTAAAATGATTTGTGATCGTTTTTAATTTTTACCTCCGCAACATAGTTCTCCAAGAAGTGTGTGTGTGGGGGGGGGAATCATTTTTAAGCTTAAGAGAATTTATTTGAAATGAGTGATTTATTTTCATCTTTATTGATATTTACAATAATTAAAACAATTTTAAGTACATTTTTTTTTTTACTGTTTTTAAATTTTACAAATATCTTGTCAAATGAGCGTTGACAGAGCTGAGTGGAGCATAGCGGGAACAACAACTCTGGATAGAGAATGGTTTACGATCATCTGTCAAAATCTTATAATACAGCACTCCATAGACTGATTTTCGGTACTACCTCGGTACCATAGGAATCTCCTTTTCTTGACCTATAAAATGGACGCTGTTGTGCGGATGGCCGATTATAGACTCGTAAACATACTTTGGTTAAAAATAATGCATTGGATATGAATGAAGGGATCTGCTGAAGTAATAAAAATAATATTTTCACTCGGGTATATAACCGATTTTATTTATTTCTGGTAAAACATTAACTACCGTGGTACCATAGAACCCCGGGCTACTGAATAAGTAATGGGTGTATATGTATCCTGTTTGCGGTACAACTAAAAGCAACGGTCTTCTTTTGCAAATTATAAAAAAAAATAATGTTTTCGATTCTTGGAACGTTTTATGGTTCACTTGTATAGAAAGGTCTTTAAATGGATTTCTTGATATACAAGATGCATGCACTGCTCAACAAATAATAAATAAGTGTTCCAGATCTTTGCACTTATTATAAGAATGCACATTACAGAGATGTCCATATTAATCTATAAATATCATGTTATTGGTACAGTATGTTTGTTGAATTATATGTACACTTAGATGAAATCAAGTGTCTGTGATTTTGAAAGGATAAAGATTCATAGATAGACCCTTTATCATGACATGCATATGGAGAATACATGGTTCTAAACCCTATATTGTTAGGTGGAGTTTGGTTTATAATACATCGGTATTCTGTTTTTCACACTTTCATTTGGAGGGGTGGGTGGGTGGTCTGAGCCAAATGAAACTAACTTCATTTGAAAAAAACTGTCACATTTTGCGACGATCCCTAACACAAATAAAATTCACAACGAAAAATTCAACTATATTAAATTTTGGTGTGATTTAAATGCTAGCGCTTCATGCAAAAAACGTTCCTCGGTCCACGCTTTTACACGCCTATAAAACTACAAAAAAATACATTCAATTCTTAAATAATACTAAAGTTATCCCCCCTTTTGATTAACTTCAGTACCGATTACTTACTAAAAATATTAACAGAATTCCTGTAGAATTCGATTTGGATCATTGAAAATTTACTTATTAAATAGTTAATTGTATTTCCTCAATGTCACTGCTTGCATTATTCTATTTATAGATGGAATAGTTTTCAAGTGAAAAACCAAAACTGTTCGTAATTACTGAAGATGTTTGCCATCAGATTTCTACTGGCTTGAAACAGCATTACTTTCGTCATTTATCGATAGGTTGATGAACATTATCATAATTACAAACATCAGTACTAACAAGTATCGTTTTAAATGATTTTCAGGTTGCTTAACATATTCATTAGTGTGTACAGAAGATCAAAAACTATACTATACAGCAGAAGAAATTCATTTATCATTAGATGTTGAAAAAAAAAATTGGGGTACATATACTTATAGACAAAGTACTCATAAGTCCTCTCCCCCCCCCCCCCCCCCCCCCCCCCCCCATATTGTTTGTGTTTCATCCATTTCTATCACAAAAGTTTGCACGTGCAACTCCTTCATTCTATATAGGAATTATGCAAACTTTGCATGCATGCTTATTAACATTAATTATATTCACGTATCTTGACATAATTTTGATCTTACTATTTTTGAAGTAGTTATTACCATTTTTCACTTGCCAATTTGGAATATTTCATCAAAATGTGCAACTCCCTCATTAAAAATGAGAATTCTTCAAAACTGTGTATGTGCTTATTAAATATGAAGATTCATATGTCGTTATATGAGCTTAAAGGAGTTCTTTCTCCTGTTTGAAAATCCTCCTCTATTTTAAATGAGATTACCATTTCTTTCTAAAGAAGATGAAGAATGTGGAAGAGGAAGACATTTGCTTTTGAATCAAATAGCCTAATTTCGATATAATGCATTAAGGGTATAACAATATATTTTAGCCAAATTATATAAATATTAAAACTCTGGTATCATGTTTGCATCATATTTGATACTGGCTTGAAACATCATTACTATCTTCAGATATCGATAGGTTGGGGAAAGTTATCATCATTACAAACATGGCATTATATTCCAGGTAAGTCAGATTATGTATTCTGTTCTGGTCAAATGTGGACCGAAAAGAGCCTATTTAAGTAGGGGTGAAACAGGATTTATATCAATAGAATTATATTTTACATGTGGAAATATCAAATTGTCTTCTAAATATTTTTTTTGGACAATTTTCAACTACAAAATTTGTCCTGTAGTTAGATATTTGCCTTTGTATGTACTCTTTAACATTTATTTAATTTCAGAATTCCTGTATTGATCTAAATAACTTTCCATGTACAAAATTCAGACATAGCTTACCTCTCCCTCTTCCTCCGATTCTTCTTGGATTGGCTGTGAGATGGTGCTGGGTAAATCTCCACCAATTCCGGCTGGATTTTCTTGTGCTTTGAATTTTTCTGCTGCTGCCATTTGTGCCTGCTGACTCAGATCTTCAATCGATCAATAAATAGAAACTTAAACAGTAAAATGTGTAATAGCGTTCCCAATTCGACTTAATTTTATATCACAATAATCCTGTTTGAAAATACTGAAATGATCTGAATTAAACAAGTGCTAGCAGCATTCTCATTCACTCTTCAATGGATAACGAATTTGCACTGAAATCGTTTTGCTAGGTCATGGTGACCTACTTTTAGCAGGCTTAAAGAGTTCTCAATTTTATCAGAATAGTGCATTGGACCACCATTTTTAGAATATCAGTTGCCATTGATGACTCAATTTACATGTGCATTTCAAGTATCACAAGCTTATGCTTGTAGAAGATACAAAATAAGCTAAGATTTACATTCACAAATAAATGCGCAAAATTGAGGAAATATTTCAGATCATTTTTAGATCACTCTGAATTTGTGCGCCAATGTGGTTTGCTACAATGTATATCTATTACTTTGCTTTATCATAAATAAGCCTGAATATTAGCTTCTCTTGTGTCTATTGATAATATTAGAAGAAGTTTATTTGTAATTCTGCGAATATATGGCAAAATAGATATACATGTAAATATCATTGTATATGGAAATCCAATAGATCAAAACAAGGATATTTTTGCGCGGTTCAAGTTTTTCTAAAAGATAGCCATATAGTTGTTTAATCAAGTCTCAGCTCTTTTCGTTCTTAATTTTTTGGAAAACTTTTCTTCCTTTTACTAATAAGTAACATGTCTCTCTAGTTGATTCTTTCTCCTTTTACTAATAAGTATCATGTCTCTCTAGTTGATTCTTTCTTCTTTTACTAATAAGTATCATGTCTCTCTAGTTGATTCTTTCTCTTTTTTGTTTGTTTGTTTATTCATCTTATGTAAATTTTAATATTTCATTGTATGGTTATTGTCATGTATATGATTGTAGGGAGCAGGCTTTAAATAATTGTTGTCATAACTTGTGCTCAATATCATTTGCTGATATTTTGAGTAAATAAAATATGTTTAATTCAAAATGCAGCGGTATGGTTCTGACTATACGAGTGATTCTGCTGGTGTCCTATAAGAAGCAGGAACTGCTTAACCTTCATGGGTACCCAGTTCACCCACAGTGGCTCGCAGTTATATTTTCACATCACCAGGTATGTGTTAAAAAGAAGAAGGGAGGACACCTTTTGGGGCCAAAAGTGAAAGTAGAGTTTCGGCACCCTTTTTCGCTTCGAAAACGGTTTAATCTTTGGTCTTCCCATTAAATTAATGCAAATATCGATGTTTTTTTGCTGATTGACTGGTTTACTAAACCGTTTTTGAAGCGAAAAAAGGAGCCGAAACTCTGGCAATAGTAGGCTCAAGATACAGAGTGAAGACAAACAAAACAAGGGACACTGGCAATAGCAGGCTCAATATACAGAGTGAAGACAAACAAAACAAGGAACACTGGCAATAGTAGGATCAAGATACAGAGTGAAGACAAACAAAACAAGGAACACTGGCAATAGTAGGCTCAAGATACAGAGTGAGGACAAACAAAACAAGGGACACTGGCAATAGTAGGATCAAGATACAGAGTGAAGACAAACAAAACAAGGAACACTGGCAATAGTAAGCTCAAGATACAGAGTGAAGACAAACAAAACAAGGGACACTGGCAATAGTAGGATCAAGATACAGAGTGAAGACAAACAAAACAAGGGACATTGGCAATAGTAAGCTCAAGATACAGAGTGAAGACAAACTAAACAAGGAACACCGGCAATAGTAGGATCAAGATACAGAGTGAAGACAAACAAAACAAGGAACACTGGCAATAGTAGGCTCATGATACAAGGTGAAGACAAACAAAACAAGGAACACTGGCAATAGTAGGCTCAAGACACAGAGTGAAGACAAACAAAACAAGGGACACTGGCAATAGTGCCCTCTGTTTTTTTGATTATATTTATTATTTTTATTATATTTTATTTTTTTTGTGAGAGGGGGGGTCAGTTTTTTTGTATTTTGTTTGTCTTCACTCTGTATCTTGAGCCTACCATTGCCAATGTCCCTTGTTTTGTTTGTCTTCACTCTGTATCTTGAGCCTACTATTGACAGTGTTCCTTGTTTTGTTTGTCTTCACTCTGTATCTTGATCCTACTATTGCCAGTGTCTCTTGTTTTGTTTGTCTTCCCTCTGTATCTTGAGCTTACTATTGCCAGTGTCCCTTGTTTTGTTTGTCTTCACTCTGTATCTTGATCCTACTATTGCCAGTGTCCCTTGTTTTGTTTGTCTTCACTCTGTATCGTGAGCTTACTATTGCCAGTGTCCCTTGTTTTGTTTGTCTTCACTCTGTATCTTGATCCTACTATTGCCAGTGTCCCTTGTTTTGTTTGTCTTCACTCTGTATCTTGAGCTTACTATTGCCAGTGTTCCTTGTTTTGTTTGTCTTCACTCTGTATCTTGATCCTACTATTGCCGGTGTTCCTTGTTTTGTTTGTCTTCACTCTGTATCTTGAGCTTACTATTGCCAGTGTCCCTTGTTTTGTTTGTCTTCACTCTGTATCTTAATCCTACTATTGCCAGTGTCCTTTGTTTTGTTTGTCTTCCCTCTGTATCTTGAGCTTACTATTGCCAGTGTCCCTTGTTTTGTTTGTCTTCACTCTGTATCTTGATCCTACTATTGCCAGTGTCCCTTGTTTTGTTTGTCTTCACTCTGTATCGTGAGCTTACTATTGCCAGTGTCCCTTGTTTTGTTTGTCTTCACTCTGTATCTTGATCCTACTATTGCCAGTGTCCCTTGTTTTGTTTGTCTTCACTCTGTATCTTGAGCTTACTATTGCAAGTGTTCCTTGTTTTGTTTGTCTTCCCTCTGTATCTTGAGCTTACTATTGCCAGTGTCCCTTGTTTTGTTTGTCTTCACTCTGTATCTTGAGCTTACTATTGCCAGTGTCCCTTGTTTTGTTTGTCTTCACTCTGTATCTTAATCCTACTATTGCCAGTGTCCTTTGTTTTGTTTGTCTTCCCTCTGTATCTTGAGCTTACTATTGCCAGTGTCCCTTGTTTTGTTTGTCTTCACTCTGTATCTTGATCCTACTATTGCCAGTGTCCCTTGTTTTGTTTGTCTTCCCTCTGTATCTTGAGCTTACTATTGCCAGTGTCCCTTGTTTTGTTTGTCTTCCCTCTGTATCTTGAGCCTACTATTGCCAGTGTCCCTTGTTTTGTTTGTCTTCCCTCTGTATCTTGAGCCTACTATTGCCAGTGTCCCTTGTTTTGTTTGTCTTCCCTCTGTATCTTGAGCCTACTATTGCCAGTGTTCCTTGTTTTGTTTGTCTTCCCTCTGTATCTTGAGCTTACTATTGCCAGTGTCCCTTGTTTTGTTTGTCTTCCCTCTGTATCTTGAGCCTACTATTGCCAGTGTCCCTTGTTTTGTTTGTCTTCCCTCTGTATCTTGAGCCTACTATTGCCAGTGTCCCTTGTTTTGTTTGTCTTCACTGCATCTTGAGTCTACTATTGCCAGTGTTCCTTGTTTTGTTTGTCTTCACTCTGTATCTTGAGCTTACTATTGTCAGTGTTCCTTGTTTTGTTTGTATTCACTCTGTATCGTGATCCTACTATTGCCAGTGTTCCTTGTTTTGTTTGTCTTCACTCTGTATCTTGAGTCTACTATTGCCAGTGTCCCTTGTGTCTTCACTCTGTATCTTAATCCTACTATTGCCAGTGTCCTTTGTTTTGTTTGTCTTCCCTCTGTATCTTGAGCTTACTATTGCCAGTGTCGCTTGTTTTGTTTGTCTTCACTCTGTATCGTCAGCCTACTATTGCCAGTATTCCTTGTTTTGTTTGTCTTCACTCTGTATCTTGATCCTACTATTGCCAGTGTCCCTTGTTTTGTTTGTCTTCCCTCTGTATCTTGAGCTTACTATTGCCAGTGTCCCTTGTTTTGTTTGTTTTCCCTCTGTATCTTGAGCCTACTATTGCCAGTGTTCCTTGTTTTGTTTGCCTTCACTCTGTATCATGAGCCTACTATTGCCGGTGTTCCTTGTTTTGTTTGTCTTCACTCTGTATCTTGATCTTACTATTGCCAGTGTCCCTTGTTTTGTTTGTCTTCCCTCTGTATCTTGAGCTTACTATTGCCAGTGTCCCTTGTTTTGTTTGTCTTCCCTCTGTATCTTGAGCCTACTATTGCCAGTGTTCCTTGTTTTGTTTGTCTTCACTCTGGATCTTGAGCTTACTATTGCCAGTGTCCCTTGTTTTGTTTGTCTTCCCTCTGTATCTTGAGCCTACTATTGCCAGTGTTCCTTGTTTTGTTTGTCTTCACTCTGTATCTTGAGCCTACTATTGCCAGTGTCCCTTGTTTTGTTTGTCTTCACTGCATCTTGAGTCTACTATTGCCAGTGTTCCTTGTTTTGTTTGTCTTCACTCTGTATCTTGAGCTTACTATTGTCAGTGTTCCTTGTTTTGTTTGTATTCACTCTGTATCGTGATCCTACTATTGCCGGTGTTCCTTGTTTTGTTTGTCTTCACTCTGTATCTTGAGTCTACTATTGCCAGTGTCCCTTGTGTCTTCACTCTGTATCTTAATCCCACTATTGCCAGTGTCCTTTGTTTTGTTTGTCTTCCCTCTGTATCTTGAGCTTACTATTGCCAGTGTCGCTTGTTTTGTTTGTCTTCACTCTGTATCGTCAGCCTACTATTGCCAGTATTCCTTGTTTTGTTTGTCTTCACTCTGTATCTTGATCCTACTATTGCCAGTGTCCCTTGTTTTGTTTGTCTTCCCTCTGTATCTTGAGCTTACTATTGCCAGTGTCCCTTGTTTTGTTTGTCTTCCCTCTGTATCTTGAGCCTACTATTGCCAGTGTTCCTTGTTTTGTTTGTCTTCACTCTGTATCATGAGCCTACTATTGCCGGTGTTCCTTGTTTTGTTTGTCTTCACTCTGTATCTTGAGCCTACTATTGCCAGTGTCCCTTGTTTTGTTTGTCTTCACTCTGTATCTTGAGTCTACTATTGCCAGTGTTCCTTGTTTAGTTTGTCTTCACTCTGTATCTTGAGTCTATTATTGCCAGTGTCCCTTGTTTTGTTTGTCTTCACTCTGTATCTTAATCCTACTATTGCCAGTGTCCCTTGTTTTGTTTGTCTTCCCTCTGTATCTTGAGCTTACTATTGCCAGTGTTCCTTGTTTTGTTTGTCTTCACTCTGTATCTTGATCCTACTATTGCCGGAGTTCCTTGTTTTGTTTATCTTCACTCTGTATCTTGAGCTTACTATTGCCAGTGTCCCTTGTTTTGTTTGTCTTCACTCTGTATCTTGATCCTACTATTGCCAGTGTCCCTTGTTTTGTTTGTCTTCCATCTGTATCTTGAGCTTACTATTGCCAGTGTCCCTTGTTTTGTTTGTCTTCACTCTGTATCTTGAGCCTACTATTGCCAGTGTCCCTTGTTTTGTTTGTTTTCACTCTGTATCTTGAGCCTACTATTGCCAGTGTCCCTTGTTTTGTTTGTCTTCACTGTATCTTGAGTCTACTATTGCCAGTGTTCCTTGTTTTGTTTGTCTTCACTCTGTATCTTGAGTCTACTATTGCCAGTGTTCCTTGTTTTGTTTGTCTTCACTCTGTATCTTGAGTCTATTATTGCCAGTGTCCCTTGTTTTGTTTGTCTTCACTCTGTATCTTGAGCCTACTATTGCCAGTGTCCCTTGTTTTGTTTGTCTTCACTCTGTATCTTGAGCCTACTATTGCCGGTGTTCCTTGTTTTGTTTGTCTTCACTCTGTATCTTGAGCCTACTATTGCCAGTGTCCCTTGTTTTGTTTGTCTTCACTCTATCTTGAGTCTACTATTGCCAGTGTTCCTTGTTTTGTTTGTCTTCACTCTGTATCTTGAGTCTACTATTGCCAGTGTTCCTTGTTTTGTTTGTCTTCACTCTGTATCTTGAGTCTACTATTGCCAGTGTTCCTTGTTTTGTTTGTCTTCACTCTGTATCTTGAGTCTACTATTGCCAGTGTTCCTTGTTTTGTTTGTCTTCACTCTCTATCTTGAGTCTATTATTGCCAGTGTTCCTTGTTTTGTTTGTTTTCACTCTGTATCTTGAGTCTATTATTGCCAGTGTTCCTTGTTTTGTTTGTCTTCACTCTGTATCTTGAGTCTACTATTGCCAGTGTTCCTTGTATTGTTTGTCTTCACTGTATCTTGAGTCTACTATTGCCAGTGTTCCTTGTTTTGTTTGTCTTCACTCTGTATCTTGAGTCTATTATTGCCAGTGTTCCTTGTTTTGTTTGTCTTCACTCTGTATCTTGAGTCTATTATTGCCAGTGTTCCTTGTTTTGTTTGTCTTCACTCTGTATCTTGAGTCTACTATTGCCAGTGTTCCTTGTTTTGTTTGTCTTCACTGTATCTTGAGTCTACTATTGCCAGTGTTCCTTGTTTTGTTTGTCTTCACTCTGTATCTTGAGTCTATTATTGCCAGTGTTCCTTGTTTTGTTTGTCTTCACTCTGTATCTTGAGTCTATTATTGCCAGTGTTCCTTGTTTTGTTTGTCTTCACTCTGTATCTTGAGTCTACTATTGCCAGTGTTCCTTGTTTTGTTTGTCTTCACTCTGTATCTTGAGTCTACTATTGCCAGTGTTCCTTGTTTTGTTTGTCTTCACTGTATCTTGAGTCTATTATTGCCAGTGTTCCTTGTTTTGTTTGTCTTCACACTGTATCTTGAGTCTATTATTGCCAGTGTTCCTTGTTTTGTTTGTCTTCACTCTGTATCTTGAGTCTATTATTGCCAGTGTTCCTTGTTTTGTTAGTCTTCACTCTGTATCTTGAGTCTATTATTGCCAGTGTTCCTTGTTTTGTTTGTCTTCACTCTGTATCTTGAGTCTACTATTGCCAGTGTTCCTTGTTTTGTTTGTCTTCACTGTATCTTGAGTCTACTATTGCCAGTGTTCCTTGTTTTGTTTGTCTTAACACTGTATCTTGAGTCTATTATTGCAAGTGTTCCTTGTTTTGTTTGTCTTCACTCTGTATCTTGAGTCTATTATTGCCAGTGTTCCTTGTTTTGTTTGTCTTCACTCTGTATCTTGAGTCTACTATTGCCAGTGTTCCTTGTTTTGTTTGTCTTCACTGTATCTTGATTCTACTATTGCCAGTGTTCCTTGTTTTGTTTGTCTTCACTCTGTATCTTGAGTCTATTATTGCCAGTGTTCCTTGTTTTGTTTGTCTTCACTGCATCTTGAGTCTACTATTGCCAGTGTTCCTTGTTTTGTTTGTCTTCACTCTGTATCTTGAGCTTACTATTGTCAGTGTTCCTTGTTTTGTTTGTATTCACTCTGTATCGTGATCCTACTATTGCCAGTGTTCCTTGTTTTGTTTGTCTTCACTCTGTATCTTGAGCTTACTATTGCCAGTGTCCCTTGAATCTTCACTCTGTATCTTAATCCTACTATTGCCAGTGTCCCTTGTTTTGTTTGTCTTCCCTCTGTATCTTGAGCTTACTATTGCCAGTGTCGCTTGTTTTGTTTGTCTTCACTCTGTATCTTGAGCCTACTATTGCCAGTGTTCCTTGTTTTGTTTGTCTTCACTCTGTATCTTGATCCTACTATTGCCAGTGTCCCTTGTTTTGTTTGTCTTCCCTCTGTATCTTGAGCTTACTATTGCCAGTGTCCCTTGTTTTGTTTGTCTTCCCTCTGTATCTTGAGCCTACTATTGCCAGTGTTCCTTGTTTTGTTTGTCTTCACTCTGTATCATGAGCCTACTATTGCCGGTGTTCCTTGTTTTGTTTGTCTTCACTCTGTATCTTGAGCCTACTATTGCCAGTGTTCCTTGTTTTGTTTGTCTTCACTCTGTATCTTGAGTCTACTATTGCCAGTGTTCCTTGTTTTGTTTGTCTTCACTCTGTATCTTGAGTCTACTATTGCCAGTGTTCCTTGTTTTGTTTGTCTTCACTCTGTATCTTGAGTCTATTATTGCCAGTGTTCCTTGTTTTGTTTGTCTTCACTCTGTATCTTGAGTCTATTATTGCCAGTGTCCCTTGTTTTGTTTGTCTTCACTCTGTATCTTGAGTCTACTATTGCCAGTGTTCCTTGTTTTGTTTGTCTTCACTCTGTATCTTGAGTCTACTATTGCCAGTGTTCCTTGTTTTGTTTGTCTTCACTGTATCTTGAGTCTATTATTGCCAGTGTTCCTTGTTTTGTTTGTCTTCACACTGTATCTTGAGTCTATTATTGCCAGTGTTCCTTGTTTTGTTTGTCTTCACTCTGTATCTTGAGTCTATTATTGCCAGTGTTCCTTGTTTTGTTTGTCTTCACTCTGTATCTTGAGTCTATTATTGCCAGTGTTCCTTGTTTTGTTTGTCTTCACTCTGTATCTTGAGTCTACTATTGCCAGTGTTCCTTGTTTTGTTTGTCTTCACTGTATCTTGAGTCTACTATTGCCAGTGTTCCTTGTTTTGTTTGTCTTAACACTGTATCTTGAGTCTATTATTGCCAGTGTTCCTTGTTTTGTTTGTCTTCACTCTGTATCTTGAGTCTATTATTGCCAGTGTTCCTTGTTTTGTTTGTCTTCACTGTATCTTGATTCTACTATTGCCAGTGTTCCTTGTTTTGTTTGTCTTCACTCTGTATCTTGAGTCTACTATTGCCAGTGTTCCTTGTTTTGTTTGTCTTCACTCTGTATCTTGAGTCTACTATTGCCAGTGTTCCTTGTTTTGTTTGTCTTCACTCTGTATCTTGAGCTTACTATTGTCAGTGTTCTTTGTTTTGTTTGTATTCACTCTGTATCGTGATCCTACTATTGCCAGTGTTCCTTGTTTTGTTTGTCTTCACTCTGTATCTTGAGCTTACTATTGCCAGTGTCCCTTGAATCTTCACTCTGTATCTTAATCCTACTATTGCCAGTGTCCCTTGTTTTGTTTGTCTTCCCTCTGTATCTTGAGCTTACTATTGCCAGTGTCGCTTGTTTTGTTTGTCTTCACTCTGTATCTTGAGCCTACTATTGCCAGTGTTCCTTGTTTTGTTTGTCTTCACTCTGTATCTTGATCCTACTATTGCCAGTGTCCCTTGTTTTGTTTGTCTTCCCTCTGTATCTTGAGCTTACTATTGCCAGTGTCCCTTGTTTTGTTTGTCTTCACTCTGTATCTTGAGCTTACTATTGCCAGTGTTCCTTGTTTTGTTTGTCTTCACTCTGTATCTTGAGCCTACTATTGCCAGTGTTCCTTGTTTTGTTTGTCTTCACTCTGTATCTTGAGTCTACTATTGCCAGTGTTCCTTGTTTTGTTTGTCTTCACTCTGTATCTTGAGTCTACTATTGCCAGTGTTCCTTGTTTTGTTTGTCTTCACTCTGTATCTTGAGTCTATTATTGCCAGTGTTCCTTGTTTTGTTTGTCTTCACTCTGTATCTTGAGTCTATTATTGCCAGTGTCCCTTGTTTTGTTTGTCTTCACTCTGTATCTTGAGTCTACTATTGCCAGTGTTCCTTGTTTTGTTTGTCTTCACTCTGTATCTTGAGTCTACTATTGCCAATGTTCCTTGTTTTGTTTGTCTTCACTCTGTATCTTGAGTCTATTATTGCCAGTGTTCCTTGTTTTGTTTGTCTTCACACTGTATCTTGAGTCTATTATTGCCAGTGTTCCTTGTTTTGTTTGTCTTCACTCTGTATCTTGAGTCTATTATTGCCAGTGTTCCTTGTTTTGTTTGTCTTCACTCTGTATCTTGAGTCTACTATTGCCAGTGTTCCTTGTTTTGTTTGTCTTCACTGTATCTTGAGTCTACTATTGCCAGTGTTCCTTGTTTTGTTTGTCTTAACACTGTATCGTGAGTCTATTATTGCCAGTGTTCCTTGTTTTGTTTGTCTTCACTCTGTATCTTGAGTCTATTATTGCCAGTGTTCCTTGTTTTGTTTGTCTTCACTGTATCTTGATTCTACTATTGCCAGTGTTCCTTGTTTTGTTTGTCTTCACTCTGTATCTTGAGTCTACTATTGCCAGTGTTCCTTGTTTTGTTTGTCTTCACTCTGTATCTTGAGTCTACTATTGCCAGTGTTCCTTGTTTTGTTTGTCTTCACTCTGTATCTTGAGCTTACTATTGTCAGTGTTCCTTGTTTTGTTTGTATTCACTCTGTATCGTGATCCTACTATTGCCAGTGTTCCTTGTTTTGTTTGTCTTCACTCTGTATCTTGAGCTTACTATTGCCAGTGTCCCTTGAATCTTCACTCTGTATCTTAATCCTACTATTGCCAGTGTCCCTTGTTTTGTTTGTCTTCCCTCTGTATCTTGAGCTTACTATTGCCAGTGTCGCTTGTTTTGTTTGTCTTCACTCTGTATCTTGAGCCTACTATTGCCAGTGTTCCTTGTTTTGTTTGTCTTCACTCTGTATCTTGATCCTACTATTGCCAGTGTCCCTTGTTTTGTTTGTCTTCCCTCTGTATCTTGAGCTTACTATTGCCAGTGTCCCTTGTTTTGTTTGTCTTCCCTCTGTATATTGAGCCTACTATTGCCAGTGTTCCTTGTTTTGTTTGTCTTCACTCTGTATCATGAGCCTACTATTGCCGGTGTTCCTTGTTTTGTTTGTCTTCACTCTGTATCTTGAGCCTACTATTGCCAGTGTCCCTTGTTTTGTTTGTCTTCACTCTGTATCTTGAGTCTATTATTGCCAGTGTTCCTTGTTTTGTTTGTCTTCACTCTGTATCTTGAGTCTATTATTGCCAGTGTCCCTTGTTTTGTTTGTCTTCACTCTGTATCTTAATCCTACTATTGCCAGTGTCCCTTGTTTTGTTTGTCTTCCCTCTGTATCTTGAGCTTACTATTGCCAGTGTCCCTTGTTTTGTTTGTCTTCACTCTGTATCTTGAGCTTACTATTGCCAGTGTTCCTTGTTTTGTTTGTCTTCACTCTGTATCTTGATCCTACTATTGCCGGAGTTCCTTGTTTTGTTTATCTTCACTCTGTATCTTGAGTCTACTATTGCCAGTGTTCCTTGTTTTGTTTGTCTTCACTCTGTATCTTGAGTCTACTATTGCCAGTGTTCCTTGTTTTGTTTGTCTTCACTGTATCTTGAGTCTACTATTGCCAGTGTTCCTTGTTTTGTTTGTCTTCACACTGTATCTTGAGTCTATTATTGCCAGTGTTCCTTGTTTTGTTTGTCTTCACTCTGTATCTTGAGTCTATTATTGCCAGTGTTCCTTGTTTTGTTTGTCTTCACTCTGTATCTTGAGTCTATTATTGCCAGTGTTCCTTGTTTTGTTTGTCTTCACTCTGTATCTTGAGTCTACTATTGCCAGTGTTCCTTGTTTTGTTTGTCTTCACTGTATCTTGAGTCTACTATTGCCAGTGTTCCTTGTTTTGTTTGTCTTAACACTGTATCTTGAGTCTATTATTGCCAGTGTTCCTTGTTTTGTTTGTCTTCACTCTGTATCTTGAGTCTATTATTGCCAGTGTTCCTTGTTTTGTTTGTCTTCACTCTGTATCTTGAGTCTACTATTGCCAGTGTTCCTTGTTTTGTTTGTCTTCACTGTATCTTGATTCTACTATTGCCAGTGTTCCTTGTTTTGTTTGTCTTCACTCTGTATCTTGAGTCTATTATTGCCAGTGTTCCTTGTTTTGTTTGTCTTCACTGCATCTTGAGTCTACTATTGCCAGTGTTCCTTGTTTTGTTTGTCTTCACTCTGTATCTTGAGCTTACTATTGTCAGTGTTCCTTGTTTTGTTTGTATTCACTCTGTATCGTGATCCTACTATTGCCAGTGTTCCTTGTTTTGTTTGTCTTCACTCTGTATCTTGAGCTTACTATTGTCAGTGTCCCTTGAGTCTTCACTCTGTATCTTAATCCTACTATTGCCAGTGTCCCTTGTTTTGTTTGTCTTCCCTCTGTATCTTGAGCTTACTATTGCCAGTGTCCCTTGTTTTGTTTGTCTTCACTCTGTATCTTGATCCTACTATTGCCAGTGTCCCTTGTTTTGTTTGTCTTCCCTCTGTATCTTGAGCTTACTATTGCCAGTGTCCCTTGTTTTGTTTGTCTTCCCTCTGTATCTTGAGCCTACTATTGCCAGTGTTCCTTGTTTTGTTTGTCTTCACTCTGTATCATGAGCCTACTATTGCCGGTGTTCCTTGTTTTGTTTGTCTTCACTCTGTATCTTGAGCCTACTATTGCCAGTGTCCCTTGTTTTGTTTGTCTTCACTCTGTATCTTGAGTCTACTATTGCCAGTGTTCCTTGTTTTGTTTGTCTTCACTCTGTATCTTGAGTCTATTATTGCCAGTGTCCCTTGTTTTGTTTGTCTTCACTCTGTATCTTAATCCTACTATTGCCAGTGTCCCTTGTTTTGTTTGTCTTCCCTCTGTATCTTGAGCTTACTATTGCCAGTGTTCCTTGTTTTGTTTGTCTTCACTCTGTATCTTGATCCTACTATTGCCGGAGTTCCTTGTTTTGTTTATCTTCACTCTGTATCTTGAGCTTACTATTGCCAGTGTCCCTTGTTTTGTTTGTCTTCACTCTGTATCTTGATCCTACTATTGCCAGTGTCCCTTGTTTTGTTTGTCTTCCATCTGTATCTTGAGCTTACTATTGCCAGTGTCCCTTGTTTTGTTTGTCTTCACTCTGTATCTTGAGCCTACTATTGCCAGTGTCCCTTGTTTTGTTTGTTTTCACTCTGTATCTTGAGCCTACTATTGCCAGTGTCCCTTGTTTTGTTTGTCTTCACTGTATCTTGAGTCTACTATTGCCAGTGTTCCTTGTTTTGTTTGTCTTCACTCTGTATCTTGAGTCTACTATTGCCAGTGTTCCTTGTTTTGTTTGTCTTCACTCTGTATCTTGAGTCTATTATTGCCAGTGTCCCTTGTTTTGTTTGTCTTCACTCTGTATCTTGAGCCTACTATTGCCAGTGTCCCTTGTTTTGTTTGTCTTCACTCTGTATCTTGAGCCTACTATTGCCGGTGTTCCTTGTTTTGTTTGTCTTCACTCTGTATCTTGAGCCTACTATTGCCAGTGTCCCTTGTTTTGTTTGTCTTCACTCTATCTTGAGTCTACTATTGCCAGTGTTCCTTGTTTTGTTTGTCTTCACTCTGTATCTTGAGTCTACTATTGCCAGTGTTCCTTGTTTTGTTTGTCTTCACTCTGTATCTTGAGTCTACTATTGCCAGTGTTCCTTGTTTTGTTTGTCTTCACTCTGTATCTTGAGTCTACTATTGCCAGTGTTCCTTGTTTTGTTTGTCTTCACTCTCTATCTTGAGTCTATTATTGCCAGTGTTCCTTGTTTTGTTTGTTTTCACTCTGTATCTTGAGTCTATTATTGCCAGTGTTCCTTGTTTTGTTTGTCTTCACTCTGTATCTTGAGTCTACTATTGCCAGTGTTCCTTGTTTTGTTTGTCTTCACTGTATCTTGAGTCTACTATTGCCAGTGTTCCTTGTTTTGTTTGTCTTCACTCTGTATCTTGAGTCTATTATTGCCAGTGTTCCTTGTTTTGTTTGTCTTCACTCTGTATCTTGAGTCTATTATTGCCAGTGTTCCTTGTTTTGTTTGTCTTCACTCTGTATCTTGAGTCTACTATTGCCAGTGTTCCTTGTTTTGTTTGTCTTCACTGTATCTTGAGTCTACTATTGCCAGTGTTCCTTGTTTTGTTTGTCTTCACTCTGTATCTTGAGTCTATTATTGCCAGTGTTCCTTGTTTTGTTTGTCTTCACTCTGTATCTTGAGTCTATTATTGCCAGTGTTCCTTGTTTTGTTTGTCTTCACTCTGTATCTTGAGTCTACTATTGCCAGTGTTCCTTGTTTTGTTTGTCTTCACTCTGTATCTTGAGTCTACTATTGCCAGTGTTCCTTGTTTTGTTTGTCTTCACTGTATCTTGAGTCTATTATTGCCAGTGTTCCTTGTTTTGTTTGTCTTCACACTGTATCTTGAATCTATTATTGCCAGTGTTCCTTGTTTTGTTTGTCTTCACTCTGTATCTTGAGTCTATTATTGCCAGTGTTCCTTGTTTTGTTAGTCTTCACTCTGTATCTTGAGTCTATTATTGCCAGTGTTCCTTGTTTTGTTTGTCTTCACTCTGTATCTTGAGTCTACTATTGCCAGTGTTCCTTGTTTTGTTTGTCTTCACTGTATCTTGAGTCTACTATTGCCAGTGTTCCTTGTTTTGTTTGTCTTAACACTGTATCTTGAGTCTATTATTGCAAGTGTTCCTTGTTTTGTTTGTCTTCACTCTGTATCTTGAGTCTATTATTGCCAGTGTTCCTTGTTTTGTTTGTCTTCACTCTGTATCTTGAGTCTACTATTGCCAGTGTTCCTTGTTTTGTTTGTCTTCACTGTATCTTGATTCTACTATTGCCAGTGTTCCTTGTTTTGTTTGTCTTCACTCTGTATCTTGAGTCTATTATTGCCAGTGTTCCTTGTTTTGTTTGTCTTCACTGCATCTTGAGTCTACTATTGCCAGTGTTCCTTGTTTTGTTTGTCTTCACTCTGTATCTTGAGCTTACTATTGTCAGTGTTCCTTGTTTTGTTTGTATTCACTCTGTATCGTGATCCTACTATTGCCAGTGTTCCTTGTTTTGTTTGTCTTCACTCTGTATCTTGAGCTTACTATTGCCAGTGTCCCTTGAATCTTCACTCTGTATCTTAATCCTACTATTGCCAGTGTCCCTTGTTTTGTTTGTCTTCCCTCTGTATCTTGAGCTTACTATTGCCAGTGTCGCTTGTTTTGTTTGTCTTCACTCTGTATCTTGAGCCTACTATTGCCAGTGTTCCTTGTTTTGTTTGTCTTCACTCTGTATCTTGATCCTACTATTGCCAGTGTCCCTTGTTTTGTTTGTCTTCCCTCTGTATCTTGAGCTTACTATTGCCAGTGTCCCTTGTTTTGTTTGTCTTCCCTCTGTATCTTGAGCCTACTATTGCCAGTGTTCCTTGTTTTGTTTGTCTTCACTCTGTATCATGAGCCTACTATTGCCGGTGTTCCTTGTTTTGTTTGTCTTCACTCTGTATCTTGAGCCTACTATTGCCAGTGTTCCTTGTTTTGTTTGTCTTCACTCTGTATCTTGAGTCTACTATTGCCAGTGTTCCTTGTTTTGTTTGTCTTCACTCTGTATCTTGAGTCTACTATTGCCAGTGTTCCTTGTTTTGTTTGTCTTCACTCTGTATCTTGAGTCTATTATTGCCAGTGTTCCTTGTTTTGTTTGTCTTCACTCTGTATCTTGAGTCTATTATTGCCAGTGTCCCTTGTTTTGTTTGTCTTCACTCTGTATCTTGAGTCTACTATTGCCAGTGTTCCTTGTTTTGTTTGTCTTCACTCTGTATCTTGAGTCTACTATTGCCAGTGTTCCTTGTTTTGTTTGTCTTCACTGTATCTTGAGTCTATTATTGCCAGTGTTCCTTGTTTTGTTTGTCTTCACACTGTATCTTGAGTCTATTATTGCCAGTGTTCCTTGTTTTGTTTGTCTTCACTCTGTATCTTGAGTCTATTATTGCCAGTGTTCCTTGTTTTGTTTGTCTTCACTCTGTATCTTGAGTCTATTATTGCCAGTGTTCCTTGTTTTGTTTGTCTTCACTCTGTATCTTGAGTCTACTATTGCCAGTGTTCCTTGTTTTGTTTGTCTTCACTGTATCTTGAGTCTACTATTGCCAGTGTTCCTTGTTTTGTTTGTCTTAACACTGTATCTTGAGTCTATTATTGCCAGTGTTCCTTGTTTTGTTTGTCTTCACTCTGTATCTTGAGTCTATTATTGCCAGTGTTCCTTGTTTTGTTTGTCTTCACTGTATCTTGATTCTACTATTGCCAGTGTTCCTTGTTTTGTTTGTCTTCACTCTGTATCTTGAGTCTACTATTGCCAGTGTTCCTTGTTTTGTTTGTCTTCACTCTGTATCTTGAGTCTACTATTGCCAGTGTTCCTTGTTTTGTTTGTCTTCACTCTGTATCTTGAGCTTACTATTGTCAGTGTTCTTTGTTTTGTTTGTATTCACTCTGTATCGTGATCCTACTATTGCCAGTGTTCCTTGTTTTGTTTGTCTTCACTCTGTATCTTGAGCTTACTATTGCCAGTGTCCCTTGAATCTTCACTCTGTATCTTAATCCTACTATTGCCAGTGTCCCTTGTTTTGTTTGTCTTCCCTCTGTATCTTGAGCTTACTATTGCCAGTGTCGCTTGTTTTGTTTGTCTTCACTCTGTATCTTGAGCCTACTATTGCCAGTGTTCCTTGTTTTGTTTGTCTTCACTCTGTATCTTGATCCTACTATTGCCAGTGTCCCTTGTTTTGTTTGTCTTCCCTCTGTATCTTGAGCTTACTATTGCCAGTGTCCCTTGTTTTGTTTGTCTTCCCTCTGTATATTGAGCCTACTATTGCCAGTGTTCCTTGTTTTGTTTGTCTTCACTCTGTATCATGAGCCTACTATTGCCGGTGTTCCTTGTTTTGTTTGTCTTCACTCTGTATCTTGAGCCTACTATTGCCAGTGTTCCTTGTTTTGTTTGTCTTCACTCTGTATCTTGAGTCTATTATTGCCAGTGTCCCTTGTTTTGTTTGTCTTCACTCTGTATCTTAATCCTACTATTGCCAGTGTCCCTTGTTTTGTTTGTCTTCCCTCTGTATCTTGAGCTTACTATTGCCAGTGTCCCTTGTTTTGTTTGTCTTCACTCTGTATCTTGAGCTTACTATTGCCAGTGTTCCTTGTTTTGTTTGTCTTCACTCTGTATCTTGAGCCTACTATTGCCAGTGTTCCTTGTTTTGTTTGTCTTCACTCTGTATCTTGAGTCTACTATTGCCAGTGTTCCTTGTTTTGTTTGTCTTCACTCTGTATCTTGAGTCTACTATTGCCAGTGTTCCTTGTTTTGTTTGTCTTCACTCTGTATCTTGAGTCTATTATTGCCAGTGTTCCTTGTTTTGTTTGTCTTCACTCTGTATCTTGAGTCTATTATTGCCAGTGTCCCTTGTTTTGTTTGTCTTCACTCTGTATCTTGAGTCTACTATTGCCAGTGTTCCTTGTTTTGTTTGTCTTCACTCTGTATCTTGAGTCTACTATTGCCAATGTTCCTTGTTTTGTTTGTCTTCACTCTGTATCTTGAGTCTATTATTGCCAGTGTTCCTTGTTTTGTTTGTCTTCACACTGTATCTTGAGTCTATTATTGCCAGTGTTCCTTGTTTTGTTTGTCTTCACTCTGTATCTTGAGTCTATTATTGCCAGTGTTCCTTGTTTTGTTTGTCTTCACTCTGTATCTTGAGTCTACTATTGCCAGTGTTCCTTGTTTTGTTTGTCTTCACTGTATCTTGAGTCTACTATTGCCAGTGTTCCTTGTTTTGTTTGTCTTAACACTGTATCGTGAGTCTATTATTGCCAGTGTTCCTTGTTTTGTTTGTCTTCACTCTGTATCTTGAGTCTATTATTGCCAGTGTTCCTTGTTTTGTTTGTCTTCACTGTATCTTGATTCTACTATTGCCAGTGTTCCTTGTTTTGTTTGTCTTCACTCTGTATCTTGAGTCTACTATTGCCAGTGTTCCTTGTTTTGTTTGTCTTCACTCTGTATCTTGAGTCTACTATTGCCAGTGTTCCTTGTTTTGTTTGTCTTCACTCTGTATCTTGAGCTTACTATTGTCAGTGTTCCTTGTTTTGTTTGTATTCACTCTGTATCGTGATCCTACTATTGCCAGTGTTCCTTGTTTTGTTTGTCTTCACTCTGTATCTTGAGCTTACTATTGCCAGTGTCCCTTGAATCTTCACTCTGTATCTTAATCCTACTATTGCCAGTGTCCCTTGTTTTGTTTGTCTTCCCTCTGTATCTTGAGCTTACTATTGCCAGTGTCGCTTGTTTTGTTTGTCTTCACTCTGTATCTTGAGCCTACTATTGCCAGTGTTCCTTGTTTTGTTTGTCTTCACTCTGTATCTTGATCCTACTATTGCCAGTGTCCCTTGTTTTGTTTGTCTTCCCTCTGTATCTTGAGCTTACTATTGCCAGTGTCCCTTGTTTTGTTTGTCTTCCCTCTGTATATTGAGCCTACTATTGCCAGTGTTCCTTGTTTTGTTTGTCTTCACTCTGTATCATGAGCCTACTATTGCCGGTGTTCCTTGTTTTGTTTGTCTTCACTCTGTATCTTGAGCCTACTATTGCCAGTGTCCCTTGTTTTGTTTGTCTTCACTCTGTATCTTGAGTCTATTATTGCCAGTGTTCCTTGTTTTGTTTGTCTTCACTCTGTATCTTGAGTCTATTATTGCCAGTGTCCCTTGTTTTGTTTGTCTTCACTCTGTATCTTAATCCTACTATTGCCAGTGTCCCTTGTTTTGTTTGTCTTCCCTCTGTATCTTGAGCTTACTATTGCCAGTGTCCCTTGTTTTGTTTGTCTTCACTCTGTATCTTGAGCTTACTATTGCCAGTGTTCCTTGTTTTGTTTGTCTTCACTCTGTATCTTGATCCTACTATTGCCGGAGTTCCTTGTTTTGTTTATCTTCACTCTGTATCTTGAGTCTACTATTGCCAGTGTTCCTTGTTTTGTTTGTCTTCACTCTGTATCTTGAGTCTACTATTGCCAGTGTTCCTTGTTTTGTTTGTCTTCACTGTATCTTGAGTCTACTATTGCCAGTGTTCCTTGTTTTGTTTGTCTTCACTCTGTATCTTGAGTCTATTATTGCCAGTGTTCCTTGTTTTGTTTGTCTTCACTCTGTATCTTGAGTCTATTATTGCCAGTGTTCCTTGTTTTGTTTGTCTTCACTCTGTATCTTGAGTCTATTATTGCCAGTGTTCCTTGTTTTGTTTGTCTTCACTCTGTATCTTGAGTCTACTATTGCCAGTGTTCCTTGTTTTGTTTGTCTTCACTGTATCTTGAGTCTACTATTGCCAGTGTTCCTTGTTTTGTTTGTCTTAACACTGTATCTTGAGTCTATTATTGCCAGTGTTCCTTGTTTTGTTTGTCTTCACTCTGTATCTTGAGTCTATTATTGCCAGTGTTCCTTGTTTTGTTTGTCTTCACTCTGTATCTTGAGTCTACTATTGCCAGTGTTCCTTGTTTTGTTTGTCTTCACTGTATCTTGATTCTACTATTGCCAGTGTTCCTTGTTTTGTTTGTCTTCACTCTGTATCTTGAGTCTATTATTGCCAGTGTTCCTTGTTTTGTTTGTCTTCACTGCATCTTGAGTCTACTATTGCCAGTGTTCCTTGTTTTGTTTGTCTTCACTCTGTATCTTGAGCTTACTATTGTCAGTGTTCCTTGTTTTGTTTGTATTCACTCTGTATCGTGATCCTACTATTGCCAGTGTTCCTTGTTTTGTTTGTCTTCACTCTGTATCTTGAGCTTACTATTGTCAGTGTCCCTTGAGTCTTCACTCTGTATCTTAATCCTACTATTGCCAGTGTCCCTTGTTTTGTTTGTCTTCCCTCTGTATCTTGAGCATACTATTGCCAGTGTCGCTTGTTTTGTTTGTCTCCACTCTGTATCTTGAGCCTACTATTGCCAGTGTTCCTTGTTTTGTTTGTCTTCACTCTGTATCTTGATCCTACTATTGCCAGTGTCCCTTGTTTTGTTTGTCTTCCCTCTGTATCTTGAGCTTACTATTGCCAGTGTCCCTTGTTTTCTTTGTCTTCCCTCTGTATCTTGAGCCTACTATTGCCAGTGTTCCTTGTTTTGTTTGTCTTCACTCTGTATCATGAGCCTACTATTGCCGGTGTTCCTTGTTTTGTTTGTCTTCACTCTGTATCTTGAGCCTACTATTGCCAGTGTCCCTTGTTTTGTTTGTCTTCACTCTGTATCTTGAGTCTATTATTGCCAGTGTTCCTTGTTTTGTTTGTCTTCACTCTGTATCTTGAGTCTATTATTGCCAGTGTCCCTTGTTTTGTTTGTCTTCACTCTGTATCTTAATCCTACTATTGCCAGTGTCCCTTGTTTTGTTTGTCTTCCCTCTGTATCTTGAGCTTACTATTGCCAGTGTCCCTTGTTTTGTTTGTCTTCACTCTGTATCTTGAGCTTACTATTGCCAGTGTTCCTTGTTTTGTTTGTCTTCACTCTGTATCTTGATCCTACTATTGCCGGAGTTCCTTGTTTTGTTTATCTTCACTCTGTATCTTGAGCTTACTATTGCCAGTGTCCCTTGTTTTGTTTGTCTTCACTCTGTATCTTGATCCTACTATTGCCAGGGTCCCTTGTTTTGTTTGTCTTCCATCTGTATCTTGAGCTTACTATTGCCAGTGTCCCTTGTTTTGTTTGTTTTCACTCTGTATCTTGAGCCTACTATTGCCAGTGTCCCTTGATTTGTTTGTTTTCACTCTGTATGTTGAGCCTACTATTGCCAGTGTCCCTTGTTTTGTTTGTCTTCACTGTATCTTGAGTCTACTATTGCCAGTGTTCCTTGTTTTTTTTTGTCTTCACTCTGTATCTTGAGTCTACTATTGCCAGTGTTCCTTGTTTTGTTTGTCTTCACTCTGTATCTTGATCCTACTATTGCCGGAGTTTCTTGTTTTGTTTATCTTCACTCTGTATCTTGAGCTTACTATTGCCAGTGTCCCTTGTTTTGTTTGTCTTCACTCTGTATCTTGATCCTACTATTGCCAGTGTCCCTTGTTTTGTTTGTCTTCCATCTGTATCTTGAGCTTACTATTGCCAGTGTCCCTTGTTTTGTTTGTCTTCACTCTGTATCTTGAGCCTACTATTGCCAGTGTCCCTTGTTTTGTTTGTTTTCACTCTGTATCTTGAGCCTACTATTGCCAGTGTCCCTTGTTTTGTTTGTCTTCACTGTATCTTGAGTCTACTATTGCCAGTGTTCCTTGTTTTGTTTGTCTTCACTCTGTATCTTGAGTCTACTATTGCCAGTGTTCCTTGTTTTGTTTGTCTTCACTCTGTATCTTGAGTCTATTATTGCCAGTGTCCCTTGTTTTGTTTGTCTTCACTCTGTATCTTGAGCCTACTATTGCCAGTGTCCCTTGTTTTGTTTGTCTTCACTCTGTATCTTGAGCCTACTATTGCCGTGTTCCTTGTTTTGTTTGTCTTCACTCTGTATCTTGAGCCTACTATTGCCAGTGTCCCTTGTTTTGTTTGTCTTCACTCTATCTTGAGTCTACTATTGCCAGTGTTCCTTGTTTTGTTTGTCTTCACTCTGTATCTTGAGTCTACTATTGCCAGTGTTCCTTGTTTTGTTTGTCTTCACTCTGTATCTTGAGTCTACTATTGCCAGTGTTCCTTGTTTTGTTTGTCTTCACTCTGTATCTTGAGTCTACTATTGCCAGTGTTCCTTGTTTTGTTTGTCTTCACTCTCTATCTTGAGTCTATTATTGCCAGTGTTCCTTGTTTTGTTTGTCTTCACTCTGTATCTTGAGTCTATTATTGCCAGTGTTCCTTGTTTTGTTTGTCTTCACTCTGTATCTTGAGTCTACTATTGCCAGTGTTCCTTGTTTTGTTTGTCTTCACTGTATCTTGAGTCTACTATTGCCAGTGTTCCTTGTTTTGTTTGTCTTCACTCTGTATCTTGAGTCTATTATTGCCAGTGTTCCTTGTTTTGTTTGTCTTCACTCTGTATCTTGAGTCTATTATTGCCAGTGTTCCTTGTTTTGTTTGTCTTCACTCTGTATCTTGAGTCTACTATTGCCAGTGTTCCTTGTTTTGTTTGTCTTCACTGTATCTTGAGTCTACTATTGCCAGTGTTCCTTGTTTTGTTTGTCTTCACTCTGTATCTTGAGTCTATTATTGCCAGTGTTCCTTGTTTTGTTTGTCTTCACTCTGTATCTTGAGTCTATTATTGCCAGTGTTCCTTGTTTTGTTTGTCTTCACTCTGTATCTTGAGTCTACTATTGCCAGTGTTCCTTGTTTTGTTTGTCTTCACTCTGTATCTTGAGTCTACTATTGCCAGTGTTCCTTGTTTTGTTTGTCTTTACTGTATCTTGAGTCTATTATTGCCAGTGTTCCTTGTTTTGTTTGTCTTCACACTGTATCTTGAGTCTATTATTGCCAGTGTTCCTTGTTTTGTTTGTCTTCACTCTGTATCTTGAGTCTATTATTGCCAGTGTTCCTTGTTTTGTTTGTCTTCACTCTGTATCTTGAGTCTATTATTGCCAGTGTTCCTTGTTTTGTTTGTCTTCACTCTGTATCTTGAGTCTACTATTGCCAGTGTTCCTTGTTTTGTTTGTCTTCACTGTATCTTGAGTCTACTATTGCCAGTGTTCCTTGTTTTGTTTGTCTTAACACTGTATCTTGAGTCTATTATTGCCAGTGTTCCTTGTTTTGTTTGTCTTCACTCTGTATCTTGAGTCTATTATTGCCAGTGTTCCTTGTTTTGTTTGTCTTCACTCTGTATCTTGAGTCTACTATTGCCAGTGTTCCTTGTTTTGTTTGTCTTCACTGTATCTTGATTCTACTATTGCCAGTGTTCCTTGTTTTGTTTGTCTTCACTCTGTATCTTGAGTCTATTATTGCCAGTGTTCCTTGTTTTGTTTGTCTTCACTGCATCTTGAGTCTACTATTGCCAGTGTTCCTTGTTTTGTTTGTCTTCACTCTGTATCTTGAGCTTACTATTGTCAGTGTTCCTTGTTTTGTTTGTATTCACTCTGTATCGTGATCCTACTATTGCCAGTGTTCCTTGTTTTGTTTGTCTTCACTCTGTATCTTGAGCTTACTATTGCCGGTGTCCCTTGAATCTTCACTCTGTATCTTAATCCTACTATTGCCAGTGTCCCTTGTTTTGTTTGTCTTCCCTCTGTATCTTGAGCTTACTATTGCCAGTGTCGCTTGTTTTGTTTGTCTTCACTCTGTATCTTGAGCCTACTATTGCCAGTGTTCCTTGTTTTGTTTGTCTTCACTCTGTATCTTGATCCTACTATTGCCAGTGTCCCTTGTTTTGTTTGACTTCCCTCTGTATCTTGAGCTTACTATTGCCAGTGTCCCTTGTTTTGTTTGTCTTCCCTCTGTATCTTGAGCCTACTATTGCCAGTGTTCCTTGTTTTGTTTGTCTTCACTCTGTATCATGAGCCTACTATTGCCGGTGTTCCTTGTTTTGTTTGTCTTCACTCTGTATCTTGAGCCTACTATTGCCAGTGTTCCTTGTTTTGTTTGTCTTCACTCTGTATCTTGAGTCTACTATTGCCAGTGTTCCTTGTTTTGTTTGTCTTCACTCTGTATCTTGAGTCTACTATTGCCAGTGTTCCTTGTTTTGTTTGTCTTCACTCTCTATCTTGAGTCTATTATTGCCAGTGTTCCTTGTTTTGTTTGTCTTCACTCTGTATCTTGAGTCTATTATTGCCAGTGTTCCTTGTTTTGTTTGTCTTCACTCTGTATCTTGAGTCTACTATTGCCAGTGTTCCTTGTTTTGTTTGTCTTCACTGTATCTTGAGTCTACTATTGCCAGTGTTCCTTGTTTTGTTTGTCTTCACTCTGTATCTTGAGTCTATTATTGCCAGTGTTCCTTGTTTTGTTTGTCTTCACTCTGTATCTTGAGTCTATTATTGCCAGTGTTCCTTGTTTTGTTTGTCTTCACTCTGTATCTTGGGTCTACTATTGCCAGTGTTCCTTGTTTTGTTTGTCTTCACTGTATCTTGAGTCTACTATTGCCAGTGTTCCTTGTTTTGTTTGTCTTCACTCTGTATCTTGAGTCTATTATTGCCAGTGTTCCTTGTTTTGTTTGTCTTCACTCTGTATCTTGAGTCTATTATTGCCAGTGTTCCTTGTTTTGTTTGTCTTCACTCTGTATCTTGAGCTTACTATTGCCAGTGTTCCTTGTTTTGTTTGTCTTCACTCTGTATCTTGATCCTACTATTGCCGGAGTTCCTTGTTTTGTTTATCTGCACTCTGTATCTTGAGTCTACTATTGCCAGTGTTCCTTGTTTTGTTTGTCTTCACTCTGTATCTTGAGTCTACTATTGCCAGTGTTCCTTGTTTTGTTTGTCTTCACTGTATCTTGAGTCTACTATTGCCAGTGTTCCTTGTTTTGTTTGTCTTCACACTGTATCTTGAGTCTATTATTGCCAGTGTTCCTTGTTTTGTTTGTCTTCACTCTGTATCTTGAGTCTATTATTGCCAGTGTTCCTTGTTTTGTTTGTCTTCACTCTGTATCTTGAGTCTATTATTGCCAGTGTTCCTTGTTTTGTTTGTCTTCACTCTGTATCTTGAGTCTACTATTGCCAGTGTTCCTTGTTTTGTTTGTCTTCACTGTATCTTGAGTCTACTATTGCCAGTGTTCCTTGTTTTGTTTGTCTTAACACTGTATCTTGAGTCTATTATTGCCAGTGTTCCTTGTTTTGTTTGTCTTCACTCTGTATCTTGAGTCTATTATTGCCAGTGTTCCTTGTTTTGTTTGTCTTCACTCTGTATCTTGAGTCTACTATTGCCAGTGTTCCTTGTTTTGTTTGTCTTCACTGTATCTTGATTCTACTATTGCCAGTGTTCCTTGTTTTGTTTGTCTTCACTCTGTATCTTGAGTCTATTATTGCCAGTGTTCCTTGTTTTGTTTGTCTTCACTGCATCTTGAGTCTACTATTGCCAGTGTTCCTTGTTTTGTTTGTCTTCACTCTGTATCTTGAGCTTACTATTGTCAGTGTTCCTTGTTTTGTTTGTATTCACTCTGTATCGTGATCCTACTATTGCCAGTGTTCCTTGTTTTGTTTGTCTTCACTCTGTATCTTGAGCTTACTATTGTCAGTGTCCCTTGAGTCTTCACTCTGTATCTTAATCCTACTATTGCCAGTGTCCCTTGTTTTGTTTGTCTTCCCTCTGTATCTTGAGCATACTATTGCCAGTGTCGCTTGTTTTGTTTGTCTCCACTCTGTATCTTGAGCCTACTATTGCCAGTGTTCCTTGTTTTGTTTGTCTTCACTCTGTATCTTGATCCTACTATTGCCAGTGTCCCTTGTTTTGTTTGTCTTCCCTCTGTATCTTGAGCTTACTATTGCCAGTGTCCCTTGTTTTCTTTGTCTTCCCTCTGTATCTTGAGCCTACTATTGCCAGTGTTCCTTGTTTTGTTTGTCTTCACTCTGTATCATGAGCCTACTATTGCCGGTGTTCCTTGTTTTGTTTGTCTTCACTCTGTATCTTGAGCCTACTATTGCCAGTGTCCCTTGTTTTGTTTGTCTTCACTCTGTATCTTGAGTCTATTATTGCCAGTGTTCCTTGTTTTGTTTGTCTTCACTCTGTATCTTGAGTCTATTATTGCCAGTGTTCCTTGTTGTGTTTGTCTTCACTCTGTATCTTAATCCTACTATTGCCAGTGTCCCTTGTTTTGTTTGTCTTCCCTCTGTATCTTGAGCTTACTATTGCCAGTGTCCCTTGTTTTGTTTGTCTTCACTCTGTATCTTGAGCTTACTATTGCCAGTGTTCCTTGTTTTGTTTGTCTTCACTCTGTATCTTGATCCTACTATTGCCGGAGTTCCTTGTTTTGTTTATCTTCACTCTGTATCTTGAGCTTACTATTGCCAGTGTCCCTTGATTTGTTTGTCTTCACTCTGTATCTTGATCCTACTATTGCCAGTGTCCCTTGTTTTGTTTGTCTTCCATCTGTATCTTGAGCTTACTATTGCCAGTGTCCCTTGTTTTGTTTGTTTTCACTCTGTATCTTGAGCCTACTATTGCCAGTGTCCCTTGATTTGTTTGTTTTCACTCTGTATGTTGAGCCTACTATTGCCAGTGTCCCTTGTTTTGTTTGTCTTCACTGTATCTTGAGTCTACTATTGCCAGTGTTCCTTGTTTTTTTTTGTCTTCACTCTGTATCTTGAGTCTACTATTGCCAGTGTTCCTTGTTTTGTTTGTCTTCACTCTGTATCTTGAGTCTATTATTGCCAGTGTCCCTTGTTTTGTTTGTCTTCACTCTGTATCTTGATCCTACTATTGCCGGAGTTCCTTGTTTTGTTTATCTTCACTCTGTATCTTGAGCTTACTATTGCCAGTGTCCCTTGTTTTGTTTGTCTTCACTCTGTATCTTGATCCTACTATTGCCAGTGTCCCTTGTTTTGTTTGTCTTCCATCTGTATCTTGAGCTTACTATTGCCAGTGTCCCTTGTTTTGTTTGTCTTCACTCTGTATCTTGAGCCTACTATTGCCAGTGTCCCTTGTTTTGTTTGTTTTCACTCTGTATCTTGAGCCTACTATTGCCAGTGTCCCTTGTTTTGTTTGTCTTCACTGTATCTTGAGTCTACTATTGCCAGTGTTCCTTGTTTTGTTTTTCTTCACTCTGTATCTTCAGTCTACTATTGCCAGTGTTCCTTGTTTTGTTTGTCTTCACTCTGTATCTTGAGTCTATTATTGCCAGTGTCCCTTGTTTTGTTTGTCTTCACTCTGTATCTTGAGCCTACTATTGCCAGTGTCCCTTGTTTTGTTTGTCTTCACTCTGTATCTTGAGCCTACTATTGCCGTGTTCCTTGTTTTGTTTGTCTTCACTCTGTATCTTGAGCCTACTATTGCCAGTGTCCCTTGTTTTGTTTGTCTTCACTCTATCTTGAGTCTACTATTGCCAGTGTTCCTTGTTTTGTTTGTCTTCACTCTGTATCTTGAGTCTACTATTGCCAGTGTTCCTTGTTTTGTTTGTCTTCACTCTGTATCTTGAGTCTACTATTGCCAGTGTTCCTTGTTTTGTTTGTCTTCACTCTGTATCTTGAGTCTACTATTGCCAGTGTTCCTTGTTTTGTTTGTCTTCACTCTCTATCTTGAGTCTATTATTGCCAGTGTTCCTTGTTTTGTTTGTCTTCACTCTGTATCTTGAGTCTATTATTGCCAGTGTTCCTTGTTTTGTTTGTCTTCACTCTGTATCTTGAGTCTACTATTGCCAGTGTTCCTTGTTTTGTTTGTCTTCACTGTATCTTGAGTCTACTATTGCCAGTGTTCCTTGTTTTGTTTGTCTTCACTCTGTATCTTGAGTCTATTATTGCCAGTGTTCCTTGTTTTGTTTGTCTTCACTCTGTATCTTGAGTCTATTATTGCCAGTGTTCCTTGTTTTGTTTGTCTTCACTCTGTATCTTGAGTCTACTATTGCCAGTGTTCCTTGTTTTGTTTGTCTTCACTGTATCTTGAGTCTACTATTGCCAGTGTTCCTTGTTTTGTTTGTCTTCACTCTGTATCTTGAGTCTATTATTGCCAGTGTTCCTTGTTTTGTTTGTCTTCACTCTGTATCTTGAGTCTATTATTGCCAGTGTTCCTTGTTTTGTTTGTCTTCACTCTGTATCTTGAGTCTACTATTGCCAGTGTTCCTTGTTTTGTTTGTCTTCACTCTGTATCTTGAGTCTACTATTGCCAGTGTTCCTTGTTTTGTTTGTCTTCACTGTATCTTGAGTCTATTATTGCCAGTGTTCCTTGTTTTGTTTGTCTTCACACTGTATCTTGAGTCTATTATTGCCAGTGTTCCTTGTTTTGTTTGTCTTCACTCTGTATCTTGAGTCTATTATTGCCAGTGTTCCTTGTTTTGTTTGTCTTCACTCTGTATCTTGAGTCTATTATTGCCAGTGTTCCTTGTTTTGTTTGTCTTCACTCTGTATCTTGAGTCTACTATTGCCAGTGTTCCTTGTTTTGTTTGTCTTCACTGTATCTTGAGTCTACTATTGCCAGTGTTCCTTGTTTTGTTTGTCTTAACACTGTATCTTGAGTCTATTATTGCCAGTGTTCCTTGTTTTGTTTGTCTTCACTCTGTATCTTGAGTCTATTATTGCCAGTGTTCCTTGTTTTGTTTGTCTTCACTCTGTATCTTGAGTCTACTATTGCCAGTGTTCCTTGTTTTGTTTGTCTTCACTGTATCTTGATTCTACTATTGCCAGTGTTCCTTGTTTTGTTTGTCTTCACTCTGTATCTTGAGTCTATTATTGCCAGTGTTCCTTGTTTTGTTTGTCTTCACTGCATCTTGAGTCTACTATTGCCAGTGTTCCTTGTTTTGTTTGTCTTCACTCTGTATCTTGAGCTTACTATTGTCAGTGTTCCTTGTTTTGTTTGTATTCACTCTGTATCGTGATCCTACTATTGCCAGTGTTCCTTGTTTTGTTTGTCTTCACTCTGTATCTTGAGCTTACTATTGCCGGTGTCCCTTGAATCTTCACTCTGTATATTAATCCTACTATTGCCAGTGTCCCTTGTTTTGTTTGTCTTCCCTCTGTATCTTGAGCTTACTATTGCCAGTGTCGCTTGTTTTGTTTGTCTTCACTCTGTATCTTGAGCCTACTATTGCCAGTGTTCCTTGTTTTGTTTGTCTTCACTCTGTATCTTGATCCTACTATTGCCAGTGTCCCTTGTTTTGTTTGTCTTCCCTCTGTATCTTGAGCTTACTATTGCCAGTGTCCCTTGTTTTGTTTGTCTTCCCTCTGTATCTTGAGCCTACTATTGCCAGTGTTCCTTGTTTTGTTTGTCTTCACTCTGTATCATGAGCCTACTATTGCCGGTGTTCCTTGTTTTGTTTGTCTTCACTCTGTATCTTGAGCCTACTATTGCCAGTGTTCCTTGTTTTGTTTGTCTTCACTCTGTATCTTGAGTCTACTATTGCCAGTGTTCCTTGTTTTGTTTGTCTTCACTCTGTATCTTGAGTCTACTATTGCCAGTGTTCCTTGTTTTGTTTGTCTTCACTCTCTATCTTGAGTCTATTATTGCCAGTGTTCCTTGTTTTGTTTGTCTTCACTCTGTATCTTGAGTCTATTATTGCCAGTGTTTCTTGTTTTGTTTGTCTTCACTCTGTATCTTGAGTCTACTATTGCCAGTGTTCCTTGTTTTGTTTGTCTTCACTGTATCTTGAGTCTACTATTGCCAGTGTTCCTTGTTTTGTTTGTCTTCACTCTGTATCTTGAGTCTATTATTGCCAGTGTTCCTTGTTTTGTTTGTCTTCACTCTGTATCTTGAGTCTATTATTGCCAGTGTTCCTTGTTTTGTTTGTCTTCACTCTGTATCTTGGGTCTACTATTGCCAGTGTTCCTTGTTTTGTTTGTCTTCACTGTATCTTGAGTCTACTATTGCCAGTGTTCCTTGTTTTGTTTGTCTTCACTCTGTATCTTGAGTCTATTATTGCCAGTGTTCCTTGTTTTGTTTGTCTTCACTCTGTATCTTGAGTCTATTATTGCCAGTGTTCCTTGTTTTGTTTGTCTTCACTCTGTATCTTGAGTCTACTATTGCCAGTGTTCCTTGTTTTGTTTGTCTTCACTCTGTATCTTGAGTCTACTATTGCCAGTGTTCCTTGTTTTGTTTGTCTTCACTGTATCTTGAGTCTATTATTGCCAGTGTTCCTTGTTTTGTTTGTCTTCACTCTGTATCTTGAGTCTATTATTGCCAGTGTTCCTTGTTTTGTTTGTCTTCACTCTGTATCTTGAGTCTACTATTGCCAGTGTTCCTTGTTTTGTTTGTCTTCACTGTATCTTGAGTCTACTATTGCCAGTGTTCCTTGTTTTGTTTGTCTTAACACTGTATCTTGAGTCTATTATTGCCAGTGTTCCTTGTTTTGTTTGTCTTCACTCTGTATCTTGAGTCTATTATTGCCAGTGTTCCTTGTTTTGTTTGTCTTCACTCTGTATCTTGAGTCTACTATTGCCAGTGTTCCTTGTTTTGTTTGTCTTCACTGTATCTTGATTCTACTATTGCCAGTGTTCCTTGTTTTGTTTGTCTTCACTCTGTATCTTGAGTCTATTATTGCCAGTGTTCCTTGTTTTGTTTGTCTTCAATGCATCTTGAGTCTACTATTGCCAGTGTTCCTTGTTTTGTTTGTCTTCACTCTGTATCTTGAGCTTACTATTGTCAGTGTTCCTTGTTTTGTTTGTATTCACTCTGTATCGTGATCCTACTATTGCCAGTGTTCCTTGTTTTGTTTGTCTTCACTCTGTATCTTGAGCTTACTATTGCCAGTGTCCCTTGAATCTTCACTCTGTATCTTAATCCTACTATTGCCAGTGTCCCTTGTTTTGTTTGTCTTCCCTCTGTATCTTGAGCTTACTATTGCCAGTGTCGCTTGTTTTGTTTGTCTTCACTCTGTATCTTGAGCCTACTATTGCCAGTGTTCCTTGTTTTGTTTGTCTTCACTCTGTATCTTGATCCTACTATTGCCAGTGTCCCTTGTTTTGTTTGTCTTCCCTCTGTATCTTGAGCTTACTATTGCCAGTGTCCCTTGTTTTGTTTGTCTTCCCTCTGTATATTGAGCCTACTATTGCCAGTGTTCCTTGTTTTGTTTGTCTTCACTCTGTATCATGAGCCTACTATTGCCGGTGTTCCTTGTTTTGTTTGTCTTCACTCTGTATCTTGAGCCTACTATTGCCAGTGTCCCTTGTTTTGTTTGTCTTCACTCTGTATCTTGAGTCTATTATTGCCAGTGTTCCTTGTTTTGTTTGTCTTCACTCTGTATCTTGAGTCTATTATTGCCAGTGTCCCTTGTTTTGTTTGTCTTCACTCTGTATCTTAATCCTACTATTGCCAGTGTCCCTTGTTTTGTTTGTCTTCCCTCTGTATCTTGAGCTTACTATTGCCAGTGTCCCTTGTTTTGTTTGTCTTCACTCTGTATCTTGAGCTTACTATTGCCAGTGTTCCTTGTTTTGTTTGTCTTCACTCTGTATCTTGATCCTACTATTGCCGGAGTTCCTTGTTTTGTTTATCTTCACTCTGTATCTTGAGTCTACTATTGCCAGTGTTCCTTGTTTTGTTTGTCTTCCCTCTGTATCTTGAGCCTACTATTGCCAGTGTCCCTTGTTTTGTTTGTCTTCCCTCTGTATCTTGAGCCTACTATTGCCAGTGTTCCTTGTTTTGTTTGTCTTCACTCTGTATCTTGAGCCTACTATTGCCAGTATCCCTTGTTTTGTTTGTCTTCACTGCATCTTGAGTCTACTATTGCCAGTGTTCCTTGTTTTGTTTGTCTTCACACTGTATCTTGAGCTTACTATTGTCAGTGTTCCTTGTTTTGTTTGTATTCACTCTGTATCGTGATCCTACTATTGCGGTGTTCCTTGTTTTGTTTGTCTTCACTCTGTATCTTGAGTCTACTATTGCCAGTGTCCCTTGTGTCTTCACTCTGTATCTTAATCCTACTATTGCCAGTGTCCTTTGTTTTGTTTGTCTTCCCTCTGTATCTTGAGCTTACTATTGCCAGTGTCGCTTGTTTTGTTTGTCTTCACTCTGTATCGTCAGCCTACTATTGCCAGTATTCCTTGTTTTGTTTGTCTTCACTCTGTATCTTGATCCTACTATTGCCAGTGTCCCTTGTTTTGTTTGTCTTCCCTCTGTATCTTGAGCTTACTATTGCCAGTGTCCCTTGTTTTGTTTGTCTTCCCTCTGTATCTTGAGCCTACTATTGCCAGTGTTCCTTGTTTTGTTTGTCTTCACTCTGTATCATGAGCCTACTATTGCCGGTGTTCCTTGTTTTGTTTGTCTTCACTCTGTATCTTGATCCTACTATTGCCAGTGTCCCTTGTTTTGTTTGTCTTCCCTCTGTATCTTGAGCTTACTATTGCCAGTGTCCCTTGTTTTGTTTTCTTCCCTCTGTATCTTGAGCCTACTATTGCCAGTGTTCCTTGTTTTGTTTGTCTTCACTCTGGATCTTGAGCTTACTATTGCCAGTGTCCCTTGTTTTGTTTGTCTTCCCTCTGTATCTTGAGCCTACTATTGCCAGTGATCCTTGTTTTGTTTGTCTTCACTCTGTATCTTGAGCCTACTATTGCCAGTGTACCTTGTTTTGTTTGTCTTCACTGCATCTTGAGTCTACTATTGCCAGTGTTCCTTGTTTTGTTTGTCTTCACTCTGTATCTTGAGCTTACTATTGTCAGTGTTCCTTGTTTTGTTTGTATTCACTCTGTATCGTGATCCTACTATTGCCGGTGTTCCTTGTTTTGTTTGTCTTCACTCTGTATCTTGAGTCTACTATTGCCAGTGTCCCTTGTGTCTTCACTCTGTATCTTAATCCTACTATTGCCAGTGTCCTTTGTTTTGTTTGTCTTCCCTCTGTATCTTGAGCTTACTATTGCCAGTGTCGCTTGTTTTGTTTGTCTTCACTCTGTATCGTCAGCCTACTATTGCCAGTATTCCTTGTTTTGTTTGTCTTCACTCTGTATCTTGATCCTACTATTGCCAGTGTCCCTTGTTTTGTTTGTCTTCCCTCTGTATCTTGAGCTTACTATTGCCAGTGTCCCTTGTTTTGTTTGTCTTCCCTCTGTATCTTGAGCCTACTATTGCCAGTGTTCCTTGTTTTGTTTGTCTTCACTCTGTATCATGAGCCTACTATTGCCGGTGTTCCTTGTTTTGTTTGTCTTCACTCTGCATCTTGAGCCTACTATTGCCAGTGTCCCTTGTTTTGTTTGTCTTCACTCTGTATCTTGAGTCTACTATTGCCAGTGTTCCTTGTTTTGTTTGTCTTCACTCTGTATCTTGAGTCTATTATTGCCAGTGTCCCTTGTTTTGTTTGTCTTCACTCTGTATCTTAATCCTACTATTGCCAGTGTCCCTTGTTTTGTTTGTCTTCCCTCTGTATCTTGATCCTACTATTGCCGGAGTTCCTTGTTTTGTTTATCTTCACTCTGTATCTTGAGCTTACTATTGCCAGTGTCCCTTGTTTTGTTTGTCTTCACTCTGTATCTTGAGCCTACTATTGCCAGTGTCCCTTGTTTTGTTTGTTTTCACTCTGTATCTTGAGCCTACTATTGCCAGTGTCCCTTGTTTTGTTTGTCTTCACTGTATCTTGAGTCTACTATTGCCAGTGTTCCTTGTTTTGTTTGTCTTCACTCTGTATCTTGAGTCTACTATTGCCAGTGTTCCTTGTTTTGTTTGTCTTCACTCTGTATCTTGAGTCTATTATTGCCAGTGTCCCTTGTTTTGTTTGTCTTCACTCTGTATCTTGAGCCTACTATTGCCAGTGTCCCTTGTTTTGTTTGTCTTCACTCTTTATCTTGAGCCTACTATTGCCGGTGTTCCTTGTTTTGTTTGTCTTCACTCTGTATCTTGAGCCTACTATTGCCAGTGTCCCTTGTTTTCTTTGTCTTCACTCTATCTTGAGTCTACTATTGCCAGTGTTCCTTGTTTTGTTTGTCTTCACTCTGTATCTTGAGTCTACTATTGCCAGTGTTCCTTGTTTTGTTTGTCTTCACTCTGTATCTTGAGTCTACTATTGCCAGTGTTCCTTGTTTTGTTTGTCTTCACTCTGTATCTTGAGTCTACTATTGCCAGTGTTCCTTGTTTTGTTTGTCTTCACTCTCTATCTTGAGTCTATTATTGCCAGTGTTCCTTGTTTTGTTTGTCTTCACTCTGTATCTTGAGTCTATTATTGCCAGTGTTCCTTGTTTTGTTTGTCTTCACTCTGTATCTTGAGTCTACTATTGCCAGTGTTCCTTGTTTTGTTTGTCTTCACTGTATCTTGAGTCTACTATTGCCAGTGTTCCTTGTTTTGTTTGTCTTCACTCTGTATCTTGAGTCTATTATTGCCAGTGTTCCTTGTTTTGTTTGTCTTCACTCTGTATCTTGAGTCTATTATTGCCAGTGTTCCTTGTTTTGTTTGTCTTCACTCTGTATCTTGAGTCTACTATTGCCAGTGTTCCTTGTTTTGTTTGTCTTCACTGTATCTTGAGTCTACTATTGCCAGTGTTCCTTGTTTTGTTTGTCTTCACTCTGTATCTTGAGTCTATTATTGCCAGTGTTCCTTGTTTTGTTTGTCTTCAGTCTGTATCTTGAGTCTATTATTGCCAGTGTTCCTTGTTTTGTTTGTCTTCACTCTGTATCTTGAGCTTACTATTGCCAGTGTTCCTTGTTTTGTTTGTCTTCACTCTGTATCTTGAGTCTATTATTGTCCGGGGTTCCTTGTTTTGTTTGTCTTCACTCTGTATCTTGAGTCTACTATTGCCAGTGTTCCTTGTTTTGTTTGTCTTCACTCTGTATCTTGAGTCTACTATTGCCAGTGTTCCTTGTTTTGTTTGTCTTCACTGTATCTTGAGTCTATTATTGCCAGTGTTCCTTGTTTTGTTTGTCTTCACACTGTATCTTGAGTCTATTATTGCCAGTGTTCCTTGTTTTGTTTGTCTTCACTCTGTATCTTGAGTCTATTATTGCCAGTGTTCCTTGTTTTGTTTGTCTTCACTCTGTATCTTGAGTCTACTATTGCCAGTGTTCCTTGTTTTGTTTGTCTTCACTGTATCTTGAGTCTACTATTGCCAGTGTTCCTTGTTTTGTTTGTCTTAACACTGTATCTTGAGTCTATTATTGCCAGTGTTCCTTGTTTTGTTTGTCTTCACTCTGTATCTTGAGTCTATTATTGCCAGTGTTCCTTGTTTTGTTTGTCTTCACTCTGTATCTTGAGTCTACTATTGCCAGGGTTCCTTGTTTTGTTTGTCTTCACTGTATCTTGATTCTACTATTGCCAGTGTTCCTTGTTTTGTTTGTCTTCACTCTGTATCTTGAGTCTATTATTGCCAGTGTTCCTTGTTTTGTTTGTCTTCACTGCATCTTGAGTCTACTATTGCCAGTGTTCCTTGTTTTGTTTGTCCTCACTCTGTATCTTGAGCTTACTATTGTCAGTGTTCCTTGTTTTGTTTGTATTCACTCTGTATCGTGATCCTACTATTGCCAGTGTTCCTTGTTTTGTTTGTCTTCACTCTGTATCTTGAGCTTACTATTGCCAGTGTCCCTTGAATCTTCACTCTGTATCTTAATCCTACTATTGCCAGTGTCCCTTGTTTTGTTTGTCTTCCCTCTGTATCTTGAGCTTACTATTGCCAGTGTCGCTTGTTTTGTTTGTCTTCACTCTGTATCTTGAGCCTACTATTGCCAGTGTCCCTTGTTTTGTTTGTCTTCCCTCTGTATCTTGAGCTTACTATTGCCAGTGTCGCTTGTTTTGTTTGTCTTCACTCTGTATCTTGAGCCTACTATTGCCAGTGTTCCTTGTTTTGTTTGTCTTCACTCTGTATCTTGATCCTACTATTGCCAGTGTCCCTTGTTTTGTTTGTCTTCCCTCTGTATCTTGAGCTTACTATTGCCAGTGTCCCTTGTTTTGTTTGTCTTCCCTCTGTATATTGAGCCTACTATTGCCAGTGTTCCTTGTTTTGTTTGTCTTCACTCTGTATCATGAGCCTACTATTGCCGGTGTTCCTTGTTTTGTTTGTCTTCACTCTGTATCTTGAGCCTACTATTGCCAGTGTCCCTTGTTTTGTTTGTCTTCACTCTGTATCTTGAGTCTATTATTGCCAGTGTTCCTTGTTTTGTTTGTCTTCACTCTGTATCTTGAGTCTATTATTGCCAGTGTCCCTTGTTTTGTTTGTCTTCACTCTGTATCTTAATCCTACTATTGCCAGTGTCCCTTGTTTTGTTTGTCTTCCCTCTGTATCTTGAGCTTACTATTGCCAGTGTCCCTTGTTTTGTTTGTCTTCACTCTGTATCTTGAGCTTACTATTGCCAGTGTTCCTTGTTTTGTTTGTCTTCACTCTGTATCTTGATCCTACTATTGCCGGAGTTCCTTGTTTTGTTTATCTTCACTCTGTATCTTGAGTCTACTATTGCCAGTGTTCCTTGTTTTGTTTGTCTTCCCTCTGTATCTTGAGCCTACTATTGCCAGTGTCCCTTGTTTTGTTTGTCTTCCCTCTGTATCTTGAGCCTACTATTGCCAGTGTTCCTTGTTTTGTTTGTCTTCACTCTGTATCTTGAGCCTACTATTGCCAGTGTCCCTTGTTTTGTTTGTCTTCACTGCATCTTGAGTCTACTATTGCCAGTGTTCCTTGTTTTGTTTGTCTTCACTCTGTATCTTGAGCTTACTATTGTCAGTGTTCCTTGTTTGTTTGTATTCACTCTGTATCGTGATCCTACTATTGCGTGTTCCTTGTTTTGTTTGTCTTCACTCTGTATCTTGAGTCTACTATTGCCAGTGTCCCTTGTGTCTTCACTCTGTATCTTAATCCTACTATTGCCAGTGTCCTTTGTTTTGTTTGTCTTCCCTCTGTATCTTGAGCTTACTATTGCCAGTGTCGCTTGTTTTGTTTGTCTTCACTCTGTATCGTCAGCCTACTATTGCCAGTATTCCTTGTTTTGTTTGTCTTCACTCTGTATCTTGATCCTACTATTGCCAGTGTCCCTTGTTTTGTTTGTCTTCCCTCTGTATCTTGAGCTTACTATTGCCAGTGTCCCTTGTTTTGTTTGTCTTCCCTCTGTATCTTGAGCCTACTATTGCCAGTGTTCCTTGTTTTGTTTGTCTTCACTCTGTATCATGAGCCTAATATTGCCGGTGTTCCTTGTTTTGTTTGTCTTCACTCTGCATCTTGAGCTTACTATTGCCAGTGTCCCTTGTTTTGTTTGTCTTCACTCTGTATCTTGAGTCTACTATTGCCAGTGTTCCTTGTTTTGTTTGTCTTCACTCTGTATCTTGAGTCTATTATTGCCAGTGTCCCTTGTTTTGTTTGTCTTCACTCTGTATCTTAATCCTACTATTGCCAGTGTCCGTTGTTTTGTTTGTCTTCCCTCTGTATCTTGAGCTTACTATTGCCAGTGTTCCTTGTTTTGTTTGTCTTCACTCTGTATCTTGATCCTACTATTGCCGGAGTTCCTTGTTTTGTTTATCTTCACTCTGTATCTTGAGCTTACTATTGCCAGTGTCCCTTGTTTTGTTTGTCTTCACTCTGTATCTTGAGCCTACTATTGCCAGTGTCCCTTGTTTTGTTTGTTTTCACTCTGTATCTTGAGCCTACTATTGCCAGTGTCCCTTGTTTTGTTTGTCTTCACTGTATCTTGAGTCTACTATTGCCAGTGTTCCTTGTTTTGTTTGTCTTCACTCTGTATCTTGAGTCTACTATTGCCAGTGTTCCTTGTTTTGTTTGTCTTCACTCTGTATCTTGAGTCTATTATTGCCAGTGTCCCTTGTTTTGTTTGTCTTCACTCTGTATCTTGAGCCTACTATTGCCAGTGTCCCTTGTTTTGTTTGTCTTCACTCTGTATCTTGAGCCTACTATTGCCGGTGTTCCTTGTTTTGTTTGTCTTCACTCTGTATCTTGAGCCTACTATTGCCAGTGTCCCTTGTTTTCTTTGTCTTCCCTCTATCTTGAGTCTACTATTGCCAGTGTTCCTTGTTTTGTTTGTCTTCACTCTGTATCTTGAGTCTACTATTGCCAGTGTTCCTTGTTTTGTTTGTCTTCACTCTGTATCT